>OZ023072.1:11506022-12058191 GCA_963992785.1 Tenthredo livida | reverse complement strand
GATTACATGCCTTAACGGGCGTTAAATCATTCGAAGGACGAAGAAGAAGAAGATGACACGTAACCCTGACATGCGACCGCAAAGTGAAATAGCAGTGCCCGTGAGGTTCCCTATGAATGATTCTTTCAACTTATTGTCAAACGTTGCGGCAAAAAACGGAAATAATATGAGAAGTCTTGCGGTGAGAGTTTTCTTGTGAATATATAATTTTAATAACGAAAATCTGCTTGTGGAACAAGATTCTTTGTAGGTTATTCACTGTTCTTATATAGGATAGCAGCTGAGGAAGGTCCTCTCGGGGTGGACGTAGGTGAATGGTGTCTGAGCGATGAGCAGGGTGGCTCTAGACTTTACCTGCGAAACCCATGACGACTTTTTCCTGACTGACGCAAAAATCCCCCGATTTCTACGGAATCTTTACGATTTCAGCGTATATTTTCAAACCTCAGCTGAGGCACGGATCACAGGACTCCTCCAAGTTTTACCTGTTTCCCCCATGCCACTCTGGAAGAACTATTTAGATGAGAATGGAAAATACTACGAATCGCCACCGCAGCGTGTCCAGCCTGTCATATCACCTGGCTGAAAACGAGTTGTTTCCCAGATTTGAATCAAAATACGTTATTTTTCTTCTAATTAAAAGTAATTTATTATGAGGATATGCAATTAAAATAAAGATAGTAAACAACGTAGATAAGGTTCTGATGGAAATACATTTGTAGGCTTGTGAGGACAGCGGAAAATAAATAATACAATTTTTACAACTAGCAACCTCTAACTTAATTATTATCCTCTCATGCAATGGCCAGGATATACACGATATACACTTAGGTATGCTACAATTATACGGATCTGACCTTATTAATATCTAGGTTCGTTATGACTAGACGTATTACATGAAATCAACTCTCAGACATGCGATGACTTGACATTATCAATATCTATACTTGTAACGACTATATACTTGGAACACAAAATGAACTTTTAGGCATGTGACGACTAGACAGAGTTTACATTATCAATATCTATTGTAACAGCGATTCCTGTAAGTTCGGATGTTACCCGCAGGAACTACCTTCTATCAACAAATAAGACACCAACGTTGTATTCTCCTCCGACTAGCAACGGTGATTGTTGGGCGCCAGGCTTCGGGCTCGAAGTCCTCTCTCTCTCTCCTGCATCGCGATCGCCCATAATGTATTCATATATATAAAACATTTAATATATATTAAAACATCTTTCATGGATTGATGCGTAATCCCAATGTTATAGCTGAAAAAGCATTTAAAAGATGTAAAATATATTCAAAAATATTCAGGTTTCATGAGCCATCCTTTCAAAAAAGGGCTCATGAACTCAATTATATTGATAGATCAGACGACTGAAATAAAGGGATATCCTCAACTTAGATTGATTCAAAGAAATATGTATGAAAATAGTACTTTTCGATACTAGTGCGAAAATGTTGATTCTCGGACGAGTGTGAAGTTTTTCGCCCGAGCGAAGCGAGGGTGATAATCACACAAGTCGAGAATCATCTTTCGCACGGGTATCGAACTTTGTTTTTTAACACAACGCGCGTTAAGTTGAAGTTTATGCACGCGAAGCGTGCGCAAAATTGAACTTTGCGCACGCAGTGTGGAAAACTCACATTCAAAACGCGATAAATTTAAATGGATGATCATGTTCCAATAAAAGATAGAAATTGAGAGTTAATTTCATGTATACGTCGATTGCAGCACAAATGGGCCTCTCAAAATCCACATGTGTGAGATATGTGAAAAAGTTTAGAGACGGCGGGATACATGCAGTAGTAGACAGATGGGCAGACAATGGACCAGCCAGATCGACGACGGAAGATGAGGACATTATGTTGATGGCCGATGCTTTATTGACTAAGCATCGTCCGGCATCACTCGTTTGACTGCAATTTTCATGGACGAGAAAGTCTTCTCTTCTGACAAGGATTAGTCGATACAGGGTGTATATAGCCATTGCAAGTATAGATAATAATTATGCTTCTCCGTCTAGTCGTTGCATGGCTCAGAATTTGTACTGTATCCTACGTCTAAAATAAAAATATACAAATATATTTCCATCAGAACCTTATCTACGTTGTTTACTATCTTCATTTTAATTTCATATCCTCATAATAAATGACTTTTAATTAAAAGAAAAATAACGTATCTTGATTCAAATCTGGGAAACAACTCGTTTTCAGCCAGGTGATATGACAGGCTGGACACGCTGCGGTGGCGATTCGTCGTCTTCTTCATTCTCATCTAAATAGTTCTTCCAGAGTGGCATGAGGTAAACAGGTAAAACCTGGAGGAGTCCTGTGATCCGTGCCTCGGCTGAGGTTTGAAAATATACGTTGAAATCGTAAAGATTCCGTAGAAATCGGGGGATTTTTGCGTCAGTCAGAAAAAAGTCGTCATGGGTTTCGCAGGTAAGTTCTAGAGCCACCCTGCTCATCGCTCAGACACCATTCACCTACGTCCACCCCGAGAGGACCTTCCTCAGCTGCTATCCTATATAAGAACAGTGAATAACCTACAAAGAATCTTGTTCCACAAGCAGATTTTCGTTATCAAAATTATATATTCACAAGAAAACTGTCACCGCAAGACTTCTGATATTATTTCCGTTTGTTGCCGCAATGTTTGATAATGAGTTGAGAGAATCATTCACAGGGAACCTCACGGGCACTGGTATTTCACTCCGCGGTCGCATTTCAGGGTTACGTGTCATCTTCTTCTTCTTTGTCCTTTGAATGATTTAACGCCCGTTAGGGCATGTAATCGCTATCCTCAATAATTCGTACAGTTAATTTGATTTTTTTATAATATCCGTATTAATTTCAAATTTCTTCATTGGTAATTAAAGTTCTTCATTTGAACCTTATGAGTTTTAGTTATCCTTAAGGTTACGTGTCATCTTCTTCCTATTGCTCCTTTTATGACTCAACGCTCGTTAGAGCATGTAGTCGAACCTTAAATTTTTCGTATATTTAACTTTATCCACTTGGTTTGTTTAATATATTTTATTTAGTATATTTGTTTATTATTTTTATCTATTATGTAAGGTTACGTGTTATCGTCGTATATTTACGTCATTTTCGATTTTCGACATAGACTATGCTGAGTTTGCATAGACAGCCGACTCCGTAGGGCGCTGGCGATTATTTCAATTACCAACATAATTGATTTGTCCAACGAACGCTTCCGGATCAGAATCCATTACGCTTAGTGTACGATTATATATGGAATCATATATAATTATGTATGATTATATCGTACCCCTAAAACCACACTGTAACATCTCGAAAAATATTGTTTTTTTCAAAATTGCCATAGGACTTCATGTAATAGCATTTACATTCATTTGAAAGCAAATCCGCTAAATACATATTTTTTGAGTTGTTACAGTGTTGTTCTGGGTATGCGATATATGGAACCATGTATAGTCGTATATAGGTCTATATATGATCAGATATGATCAGACATAACTGATATAGGTCCATGTCTAATCCTTAATGGTCTATATATAATTAGATATGATCAGGCCTGACTGATATAAGCCCATGTATAATCATATATAGGTCTGATATACGTCTATATATGATCAGATCCGATCAGACCTGATTGTTAGGAAACCTAGATAATTTGTTTGAATCATAGATAGTTGTGGATATGTTATTATTCGGTCTAACGATATCTTACTCAATATATACAGGGTGATTCAGAATTCGTGACGAATCTCTCGAGAGGTTATTCCTTGTCAAAATCGGGATCGAAAGTTCCTCAACCAATTTTCCGAAAAATGATTTTTTCCTTGGAATCATAACACATTTTTTGAAAATTTTCCGCCAAATAAGAAGCTTTTGGGATTCTTGAAAATTGACAAATAATACAACAAAAGGAAAAAAATTGTAAAAAAAATGTCGGTCGGAAAAAAATATTTACCAGGAAAAATGGCTGAGGAACGTTCAGTCCCAATTTTGGCAAGGATGAACCCCTCAAGAGATTCGTGAAGAATTCTGAATCACCCTGTATACCCATGCATATACTGTCACAATTTAAACAAGAAAAACCTGAATATTATAATATTATTAAATTAGCCGTTTTGCCCCAAAAAGTTATATTAATTACTCCAGTCAAGAAAAAACACGTTCAATTTCTTTCAATTAACAGAATAAACAGCATTTTCAGATTGGTAATTTTTTTTTCTGAAAAATTTAGAGTTGCCATATTGCCTCACATTCCCTAAAATACAAAAACAATTCATGAATCGTTCAATCGCATCATGAAAAAAAAAATAAAATAGAATAAAATAAAATAAAAAAAATTTTCGTGACAAATACATATAGACATTCTCAAAGTATCAACTATCAAGTACGTAAAGTAGCAAAGTGGTAGAAGCTTCGACTGATACGCAGAAGGACCCGGGTTCGAATCCCAGTAAAAAACAGTGAGAAAATTTGAATTCACAAAAAAAAGTTAATTATCAGAAGTAACCATAAATCCTTATCATTACGACGTATAAGAGGTATAAAAACAATAGTTTGTATAATTTTTTGATTCAATTAACTGTTTGATTTTAATTTGTCCAAAACAAACCCGGGAAAAAATGATCAGGCCTGATTAGACATCAACAGGCATGAGTCTCCAGACCTGATCAGACATGAAAAATGACCGGGCATGATCAGGCATGATCAGACATGAACAGACCTGATCAGGCCTGTTCAGTCCCGGTCATTTTTCATGTCTGATCAAGCCTGAAGACTCATGCCTGTTCATGTCTGATCATGCCTGATCATTTTTTCCCGGGCTATAAATTGAAGCTATTAATTAATAAAATAGTCGAATAGTCCAAATTCAATTGAAAATGTCAATGAGCAATTCTGAACTATTATTTTAACTTGAAAGTATTAACAATTATTGAATATTGTATTTGAGTTGATTGTGTTGTTGAGATTTATAAATGTGTCCATGCACTCTCATTAGCTTTCGCTATCGGAGATTTATTTAACGTTTTAACTAAGTCCTTCAGCGTCGTCACTTAAAAAGATTTTCAATCACTAACTCTTGCTTAACTGTTGAACCTCGGGACACGTCCATGCACTATGCAACTTTTCAGACGAAAGACAACTCATTCAGTTTAGATGCAGCCACGAGGCCGCTGGTGCATTGCACAGGTGTTACTCCGCCGTAGTAATTAGCCTATCAGAGACCTGCGTCTTTACGCGGATGAGTGAACTTACCGCTTCTGGCCGCTTTACCTAAGACAGCGTTCCGCGGTCCCAGCCTCAAGACAGTCTGTTTGCAATAGCATTTAAATTTCCATGCTCTCCAATCCTCAACAATTTTCCTCACACATCCTTCCATACGTTCTCATGACTGATTTGTTATCATCGAGAATTTCCTTAGTTGATTGGTTAAGCCTATTTGTTCTTGTAAAAATCAATTTATTGAGAGAATAGTCACGACGAACCGACTATGCAGTGCTGGGTCAGCAGAAAGCCCGACACTGCATCTAACCTTAGCTTACCTTATGATATTAAATTCTTATCTCTACTACTCGACCGGAGTTCGTGACTTCCAAGCAGAGAGGGTTTCGGATTTATGAAATATTATATTTTGGATTATAGTATATCTGAATTCTTCCCACGGTTATTTACCTATGGTTTATTTCGAAATATGAAAAATAAAGTTTCGAAATATGTGGAGTCGCACGTAACAGTCTCATTACAGCTACTCCAGCCATGCTCAGCCTATGGGATATTCGTCTCACTTCTTGGCAGTTTTTTTTGATGTTCTACGTTATACTTTTTTTTCGGTAAAAATTGTATTTGACGCTACTATGTTTTTGTATTTCTTTTTTTTTATTTTATATTTCTTTTGTTCCTTACGATATAATAAAAAAAAATTCAGTTCTGAAGAGGGCGAGAAATTTCTCGCCAAAACGTTAAAAAAAAAATAAAAGGATATCTTTTTCAACTCCTGGACTCGATTCGATCGATTTCTTCATCTACCATTATCATAATGTCGAGTGATCAATTCCAATCCAATATTATTGAATAATATTTTTCACGTAATTTTCAGACTATGAATGTCAATGTGTGACTATCTTTAGTAGTTGTTAATACCTATACGATGAAACACCAAGCAATGCATGAATTTTTCATTTTGAAATTAGAATAAATACGAATAATTTATAAACAATTTGCGTTGAAGAAAAAAAAATGTTTTTTTTTAAGTAGCCTAATAGTAGTAATAGTGTTTCTATTGTTTGCCTTGCGGCTCATACAATCTTTCACATTTTACTTCCTTATGATTATTTTACTTCTTATTTCGATCTCATTTCTATATGTTCTTTTATTATATTTTATTCGCTTTTTCAATGCTTACCTACTTTGTCCTCATCTATATTCATACTTCTGTTCTATTGTGTCATGTTATGTTATATTGTATGTATGCTATCCTATTAATAATAATACGTATTTATTTTATTGTTCTGTGTTTTCTTTTTTGCTTCTCCACTTTCTTACCCTCCATCCCCATCTCTTTTTTATGTCGTCCGCTTTGTTATCTATCATTTCTCTTTTTCTTTTGCTTCCTGTTCTTATCGTCGTTCTGCCTCCCCCGTCTTTTTGGTTTTCTATACTGGTTATTTCGACCTCCATTCTTTCTTGTGCTGCCTTTCCCATCGCAGCCTTCAATTGCAGTATTTGCGGGATCCCCTTGTGTTTGTCCCATTCTATCGTTATCTCACCGTCTTCTTCTTTCGCTTTGATTATCTTTCTGTTATTATTCTCGTCTCTTTCTTCCTCTTTTGTGCTTTCCTCTTCTTCCTCTTCTGTTATCCCACTTCCCCCGATCAAGGGGGTCGACCCCTCGGCCTCGCTCGGGGTGTGCGGCGACCATATCATCTCGTATTCTTCGGCCACATGTTTTTGGCTGTCTGAGGTTTCTTCTTCCTTCTTCTCGTTTTCGCTTCTTTCGTCGGTTTCCCCAGCTTCGTCTGTCACTCTTGTGTATCTGCCGCTTTCTTTCATCTCTTTTCTTATGTTTTTCACCTCTTCTTCTATTTCTTTCAGTTCTTCTTTCATTTCCACGAGCTGCATCACCACTCTTTCCATTATTTCGTCCCTTGCTGGCTGTATTTCCATTTCGCTACTTGCTTTGCTCACTCTTGCCTTGTTTTACGCGCCGCGATTGCTTTTCGTCTGCCTTCTGATCCCTGTCGTACTTTGGTTGCGCGCGTTCGCCGTTCCCCCCTGCTTTGGTCTTATGTCCTCGCGTTCGTTTACCTCGTGTCTACGCTTTTCTCTTTGTCGTGTTAACTATCTGTTAACTGCCTGTTTGTTGTAATCCGGCTGATGTTCCATTTCTGTCTTTTCTCGCCCTCTCTCTGTTGTCGACTATTTCTTTTATTCCTGCAATTGCGTTTCCGTCGTCGTTTAGGATTTCTTTTATCCTTTCTGTTTCGCCTTGGCCTCCTCCACCTGTGTATCTTTCTAGCACGTGGTCCCAGTTTTCTTCCTCAGCGTCGCATATTCTGCAGTTTTTTTTATCTGGATCTGCTTCCCAGTACATGCCCCCTCTCATCTCGTTACCTAGTCTGAATCTTGCCATCAATATCATTTCTTTTTCCTTTCCTTTTTTCACCAGGTATCTTGGTTTCGTTAAGGTAGTCACTTCTCGATATACTTTATTGTATTTCGCGGTTCTGATTCTACTTTCTCTTTCCTGTTCTTGTATCTCTTGGTCCCTTTCTGTTACTATCTCTTTTGTACTGTCCCCTCTTTCTCTCATGTTTTCAATTTCTTCTGCGCTATATCCTCTTTCTTCGTAGAACTTTCTTCTTTCTTCTTCCCATGTTGATCTTTTATCTTTCTTGCCTTCCGTTACCTCTCTCCAGCACCTCCTTGCTAGATCGTTTCCGCCTCCATCTCTTAGTTTCTCTTCGTACTTCATTGCTCTTTTTCCTGCGTTGGTTCTCAGTTTGTACCTTTTCGTTTCCTCTCTTATAATATATCCTGACGTTCTTCCGTCAAGTCCTAGTGTCCATCTGATGTACTTCTCTTGCATTGTTTCCATTTCCTGTCTTTCCTTCCATCCCCATATTTCGGCTCCGTAAAGTGCGATTCTTTCCACTAGTGCTTCGAATATTCTTATTCTTTTGTTCCAGTCTCCACCCATTGTTCTCTTTCCTATGCTCCATACCTGGCCCATCGCGATCGTTGCTTTCTTGGCTCTCTCTTTTACATGTTCTGCCATGCTGCCGTTCTTCTGTAGCGTGTACCCTAGGTATTTGAAGGACTTTACTTCTTCTATCGGCCGTCCTAACACGTCCAGTTCTCTTCTTTCTCCGTTCCCCCTGCTTTCCTGAATCTCATGACCTTGGTTTTTTCTGTGTTCACTTCTAGTCCTTTCCTGTCTATGTATCTCTCCGATCTTTTTATTACTTCCTTCATGTCTTTCTCGTTTTTTGCCAGAAATACTACATCATCTGCGTATGCTAGAGACCATATTTTTGTGCCTCCTACTACCACTTCACCGTCCTGTCCCTGTCTTAGCGTTTCCTCCCAGTCTGCTAGGTACAGGTTGAACAGGTACGAGCTTAGTGGGCATCCTTGTCTCACTCCTTTCACCGTCCAGAATCTTTCTCCTATCTCACTCCCCACTCTGACACTGTTGCTATAGACCGAGAGCCAGCAAGACAAACGACGTATGATTTGCGATACTTTGAAACTTTTTGAGAAGTTAGCCAGTGTTATGAAGAACAGGGAAACGCAAGTATGGCGGCCCGTAGGTGTCGGCGTTGCGCTGCGCAATTTTTTGGATGTGTCAAAAAAAACTATGCACTTGGGGAATGAGCTAAAAGGTAATTCTTGTTTTATATCATTCATTCGATAACCAGAGTATGAAGGAGTCGTATGCCATACCGATGCGGCGTCTCAAACTGTCCGCCATACTGAATTAAACGTGTCATTTTTTTGAAGTTCTCTTGAAATACTAGCGAAAAGCTAATTTTTTAACCAACGATAGAAAAAGATGTCGAATTTTTCACTAGTCCATGTATCATAGGCGAAGGTATTGCGGTCCGTTTTTATGACCCCCGTGGTCCATTTTGATGAATAGATGCAATGCCATACTGTTTTGGTGTCCATAAGTACACGCCATACTGATTGAAAGATGTCGAATTTTTCACTAGTCCATGTATCATAGGCGAAAGTATGGCGGTCCGTTTTTATGACCCCCGTGGTCCATTTTGACGAAAAGATGCAATGCCATACTGATAGGAGGTATATAATGGCCGCCATGATGGAAAAACAATTTTTCTTCTTCAAAATATCATCATTAGTAAGTATTGAAAGATAATTCTCTAATCTTCACATTAATGAAGAAGTGATATGAAATGAATGGCTGATTTGCAACATTTTATGAAAACTAAGGACCAGTATAATTTATTGGAAGGAATAAAACACAGTAAATTCGGGTTGAATAATGCTTTTTATTATTCATTTTCATTACTCGTTTCATCTTCATCCTCGCTGTTTTCATCGGATGAAACGTTGTCATCAAAATTATCCAATCCGCTATCCTCGTCGTGTTCGTCCTCAAAGGAATCGTCGGTGTCCTCATTAGTGCTGGACACAAGACGAGACAAGACGAGACCTTGCAGAGTCTTGTCTTGGTCTTGGAAAAATCTCAATTTTTACGTCTTGTCTTGGTCTTGTCTTGGTCTGTGAAGTGTGGTCCTGGTCTCGGTCCTGGTCTCGAAAAAAACTCGATTTTCAGGTCTCGTCTTGGTCTTGTCTTGGTCTTGTCTTGGTCTTGTCAGGTTATTGCTTGTCCCTTAATAGCCCTAATTATTATCACATCTAGTTCCCATTCAATAAAAATGTTACAAGAACGAAAGGTTGGATTTTATTTGTCACCATTTTTTGTTTTTTTTTTTCCCCGAATATTGGAATATTGACTAATATTGTCGAGACTCTCGACAGTCTGGACGAGACTTCAGGGTAGTCTTGGTATCGTCTCGAATTTTTTCATCGTGATCTTGTCTTGGTCTCGTCTTGAAAATCGAGACGAGACCAGGGCAAGACCAAGTCCGGTCTTGATCTTGTGTCCATCACTAGTCCTCATCAGAGCTGACAGTCCCTGCAATTGTTAGAAATCGGTGATATTCAATTATATAATTATAGAAGAACTGTTGTACTTTCAGGTTTGTGTGTTTGTTATCGTTTGAAACTGTAATTGACACTGCAAGTATTCGTTATGCATGATTGTGGAATGTAATTTTATATATCAACCTTCCTCTCCATCTGGCTGTTCATCGTCTAGTTCGGTTGTCGCGTCGTCGTTTCGGTGTTCAATCACTATATCATTGATTGTTGATGGCATTGCATCACCCTCGAACCAATGGAAATTGTAAGCGCCTTCGAACAATTTCCAGCCATAACCATCAGCAGAATCATAGCATGATGGGTACTGTAAATTCGCATTGCACCAGATGTTGCTGACGTACAGAACCCTCATCAACTGTTGCAATAATTCTGCTCTGCATGGTGGAATCAGAGAGGCATCAAAACTTTCAACGACTTTATCGAATGCCTGATTGGTGTCTTTGATGCTGTAAGCTTTTAAGAATGAAGCCAATCGCACTTCATTCACGCAGTCAATCCGTTGATGTCCATACAGTCTGAAAAAATTCACTATGTTCTGTACCGAGCACTATAACATCGCTATGTATATTGTACAAGAAAATGCGAACCTGCAAACAAATGTCTCTAGCACTTCAAAGCTTCTCTCACGTTCATTGAAGATGTTGATGAAAGCGTCCTGAAACTCTTCATTGGCTCGAAGTACTTGGAAAGGTTTTTTCTTTCCTCGGCGATAAAATGCTGGAGTGTAATCACATCCAGTCAGTGCATGAAGACCTGGCAACGACCGGCATATTTTTTCGCCCAGTTCTTCATAAATTTTGTTGACGTTTATATACCGTCGTGTGTTCCCTGAAACATGGTAACGATTGAAAATTATAAGCAGTTATACAAAATTAACATGTACTTTCAAGTGTTGACAAGTTATATTACCTGTGCCAAAAAGCAACGAAATCTTTAATTCAGTTTTCAAGTTACACATGTTTGCCAACATGATAACCAGCACATCAGTATCTGAGCATTGAATCTCGACATTGGATTCCATTTCGACTTGACACAAGTGATAAATGATTTTCGTGTCTGCTTCTTCACGGCCGGGACAAGATAGTTCTTCTTCGACTGTCCTCGTGACATGATTCATCCCAACAATAATCTCCGACCTTGTGCGCGTCAAAAATTTTACTTTACAGGTTTATTCCTCGCCTGAGAGACATGATAACGGTATGGCATATATTTATTCGTATTCCAGGCATTAAATATGTCTCAAAAACATGAGTATGGCACTTTCGCCTGTTACACATCACACTTGTGAAAATTTTACAACTTAACAGGTTTATTTCTCACCTTAGAGACATGATATCGGTATGGCACATATTTATTCGTATTCCGGACATTAAATATGTCTCAAAAATATGAGTATGGCACTTTCGCGTGTAATACATCACACTTGTGAAAAATTTACAACTTTAAAGGTTAATTTCTCACGTTCGAGACATCCAATCGGTATGGCACACACAGACTTGTCTTCTAGACATGAAAATCAATCGATACATGTCTTTTCCAGGTGTTCGCCTATGATACATGGACTAGTGAAAAATTCGACATCTTTGAATCAGTATGGCGTGTACTTGGGGACACCGGAACGGTATGGCATGGTCATAATCGGTGATGAGACATCTGTTTGTATCGTTGGTTAAAAAATCAGCTTTTCGCTAGTATTTCAAGAGAACATCAAAAAAATGACACGTTTAATTCAGTATGGCGGACAGTTTGAGACGCCGCATCGGTATGGCATACGACTCCTTCATACTCTGGTTATCGAATGAATGATATGAAACAAGAATTACCTTTCAGCTCATTCCCCAAGTGCAAAGTTTTTTTTGACACATCCAAAAAATTGCGCAGCGCAACGCCGACACCTACGGGCCGCCATACTTGCGTTTCCCTGTTTTTTATAACACTGACTCACTTCTCAAAAAGTTTCAAAGTATCGCAAATCATACGTCGTTTTTCTTGCTGGCTCTCGGTCTACTAGTCTCTTTGTATATTTCTTCTATGCTCTCGCGGGCTTGTCTTTTTATTCCTCCCTTCTTCATTATTTTCCATAGTTTGTTTCTATCTATTGAGTCGAATGCAGCTCTCAGGTCTATGAATGTTGCTACGAGTTTTCCTTTTTTCTTTTTTATTTCTCTGCCTACTGCGTGGTTTAGTACGTACATTGATTCTGTGGTACCTCTCCCTTTTCTGAACCCTGTTCAAGTAGCTTAATAATAAGCCTACAAAATTGCTTCGAATAATAAAAGGCGTAATTGCAATAGTTTATAGGATATAAGGATTATAAGATGAAGATACTGAAGATTTTTATAAACAAAAGCTTGTAACAAGGGAATTATGACAGATAACGAGCTGGAGAAAAATTTATTCAAAAGACGAATTAATTCTCTGAATAATCGTCCTGAATGTCAAAGACTGTATCTTCAATAGTTAAAAAGCTACAGCAATTTATAAGTTGACAAGTCAGGTAACCGCTTCAACTTTGATACCACGATATTTTTCAGAAGCAATAAAAAATAGACAAAAGATTATTTTTACACTTTGTAATACATCGTTATTCTCGTAATTTTTAATAGTTTGATGAAAAAAATAAACTGAAAATAGGAATTTGTTTATAACAAATTGGTAACTCAATAAACAATGAAATTGTTGCTAAAAGATCAGGGAGGATCTAGCGTGTCGTCAACCATCTGTCCGCTAGATCCTCCCCTCTATGACCGATAATTAGGCTAATCACGGGCGCACGTGAGGATGTCCGCATGATTCCGCAACACCTCGAGCCTAGGAAACCTACATGATTCTCTCTCTTCTGCGTTCAACTGCCGACTGTTACACACACGCCTTACCGTACCGAGTCTGTTCTATATTCTAAATTCTATTCTACATTTTTCGATCTCATTTCCCAAGTCAAATCAAAATTTAAGTGTTAAGTGCTTTGAAGCCAATAATACAGCTGTAAGGTAAGCCTGTTCAATTTATTGTAAGGCCACGAGTTAATTTTCCTCAATATTATGGAGTACGATTATCTTATAGAGTATTTCGCTACGCAGGCGTTGGGCCACGAGGTTCCGTTTCGCTGTAGGTTTTCTTAGTCAAATCTTTCAATTATCGTCGCGTAATTAATTCTTTCCCAGTATTTCCATCAAATGGTAAATTAGCTCGTGACTGGTTGGCTGATTATTGCTTAGCTTGTTCCGAGGAGTATTCCTTGCTTCAGATATTGCTTTCGGGCTATTTCTATTTTCTATTCTTTATTCGCTATTTTGCTTGCGGACCGAGGAGTCCTATAATTGGCGGTTTAGCTGCTTATTTCGTAGTTTGCATGATAAAATATTCTTATCTGATCTGTCTCGCCTATCCTGTAGTATTGTGAACGCGGATGTAGCCGTGGGGACAATTAATCTCGTACCGTATATTTCGTACTACTATTCTGAGATGCCTTTCTTTCTTTCTTTCACTGAGAATTTCCACGTTAGAATGAGTTAGTGAGTAAGTTATAGCGGCCTTCGGGTCCAGACTGATTTAGAATTAACATTTTTTTCTTCCGTTTCGAGAGAGTAAATTTTTGTATTGTGTCGAGCCTTATATTTCTTCAATTTGTGAAATTATCTGGGAATTATTAATTACCGTACCGTTCTTCAAGAGAAGGAATTATCATTAAATTAATTGATTGACAACAATTCGAATCTGTGTTATTCCTGAGCAAAATAATTTCACCTGGTTACCCATCCCCTCTACCCTCTGATTTTTATTCTGAATTAGTCGAGTAAAACCGTCGTGGATCTCTAGAAAATTTGTCTCGATTATTTATAACTGACGCGACAGCGTCTGGCGCCCAACGGAAAATTTGAGTATTTCTCCATTTTGCATTCTAATAATATCGTATCAAAAAAAGAGATTAGCGCCGTAGGGCATGGCGAAGAGTTTGCCTCTATCTCGTTTTCCCAGTAGGAAAACGCGGTTACAAAATGGCGCCCAACGTGGGGCCACGCCAACAAAAGAGGAATAACAAAGCCTCAGAATAACCAGATTCGAATTCTATTCATTGTTCATTATAAGAAATATTGGGCTCATACACTATTGTTTCACAAAATCCTAATTTCAAAACAAAACAAAACAAAACAAAACAAAGTAAATTGAATCGAAAGACAGTGACTTATCCAATCGTTATAGCGCTCAAGCCCTAGCTTAAATATCGTACCGAAATAAAAACAAGGCAGTCTTGAACCGTGTATTGTTGACGACGACGGTTACGCGTTGCCGTGTGCAGAAGTCGACCTATCGCATAGCCGACTCGTTTATTCCTTGTTGATCAACACATGGCACAACTTACCTCAGAGGACGCGTGGGTTTATTCATTATCAGCTGACGAGCTAAAATCGGAATTACGTCAAAGGTCACTGGACCAAACCGGTACCGTACCGACTTTACGCGATCGCTTATTACGATTTCTGGGATACACTCGCGGAGCTACCATGGATCCACCCACACCGGATAAAACGGATACGCCACCGGGGGACACAAACGCCTCACACCCCCCCGACGATTCGCACGCGAGCCCCCAATCGACTACCGTACTGACTCCACCCGGGGGAAATAATCCGCCCCCGGAAGTCAGACAAATACAGGTAACAATCCCTACGCCCCCTAAAGGAACGAATCAACCAAACCCCCAGCTTCAGTGGGAACCTCCACATACAGGCCCCCATACCGTACCGGATCAACAACCACAATCACACGGCCAAGTACCACCCAACGGCATAGAGTACGAATTTCATCCGTATCAGGGATCTTTTAACGGAACCCATCGAGAAGAACGACGCGAAACGCATCGAGAGGCACGGCGCGAACCGTACCAACACGATTTCCGACGGGAAACGCATCGAGAAGAACGGCGCGAACCGTACCAACACGATTTCCGACGGGAAACGCATGAGGAGAACGGCGCGAACCGTACCAACGCGATTTCCGACGGAAAACGCATCGAGAAGAACGACGCGAACCGTATCAACGCGATTTCCGACGGGAAACGCATCGAGAAGAACGGCGCGAACCGTACCAACACGATTTCCGACAGGAAACGCATCGAGAACGGCGTGACCCGTACCAACATGATTCACGGCGGGAAGCACATCGAGAGGAGCGGCGCGAACCGCCTAGGCAACACGACGACCTACTCCACGGATCGTACCGCCGTCGACCGACCCACGATTCTCGCCATGAGATGACTCGGCGATCTCAACCCGGGTCTCCCGCTGACTCCGAAGATGAAGACTACCAAGAACATACACAATACCGTCCCGTTTCATATCGTTCCGCGAACGCGTCATCCCCCAACCGGCAGCAGCGCGCAAATCAGCCTCCCGCTGCCCTCGCAGCTTACGATGTCATGAGAAAATGGAACATAAAATTGTCTGGAGACAGAAACGAGGACGCTGAAGCTTTCCTAGCTCGCCTACGCGACGGCCGCATTTTCTTTAACCTTCGAGACGCCGATATTATTCATAGTTTACCGTTTTTCTTAACTGGAGTTGCACTTTCTTGGTATCAGGGTGTACGACATCGTTGTCGAACTTATCACGACCTTGAGGCCGCGTGGCGTGATCGGTTTATCGATCCAAGCCTACAATTTTTCCTACGGGAGGAGATAAGTAGACGGACCCAGGGTAAAGGTGAAACGGTCGCCGATTACCTCACCTACATGCATGCCTATTTCAACCGACTACAACCCCCTTGGCCAGAGGCAGAACAGGTAGATTACGCACACCGAAATCTCTTACCACGCTTGCAACTTTTAATCCGACGCCAGGAGGTACGTGACATAGATGACCTCGAATACATCGCACGCAGATTGGAAAATAGTTTCCGTACCGCAGCGAAGTATCAAGCTCCTCCAACCGCTGACGGTTCACTAGTACCCCAATCAGCATATCGAGGATCGCGCACTAAATCACGACGAGGAATAACAACCTTAGCCAATCTCACGCTTTGCGACGAATTACCTTCGGACAGTATAAATGCTACACAGCAAACCGCACAAAGGGGCAATCGCCAAAATAATTCAAATCCTAGACATCAAGTCGGAAACGCTCCGACTCCGTCAACAAATAACTCGGAAATAACCCCCGTTACAACTACCGTCTCGACATCAGCTACTACTGCGAGTAATCCGTTCCTACCGGTAGAGCAAGAATCAATGCGACTGGCACGAACAATAACATGCTATAACTGTCGCCAACCGGGACACCGCTTCCAGGAGTGCACAGAACCACGCAACACATTTTGTTATCGGTGTAGAAACCCAGGTGTAACCAAAACGAATTGTTCTCGATGCTCGGGAAACGCCCAGGGGAGCCAACCACGCGGGCAATAGTGGACCCCCTCCCTCAACCCGCTAAAAATGATACCGTTTTGCCTCCTGGAATAATACAATTTTGCAGTCCAGTAAACTCCATACAAGGTTCGACCTTGTTATTTATCACTTTCGACGTTTTGGGCCACCCAGTGGAAGCTTTATTTGATTGCGGCTCCTCTGGCACTTTTCTAGGCTCGATAGCGATTCCCTTGCTCGAAACTCTGAAATTACCGTATCAAGAGTCTAGCTCCGGCCCAGTCACGATGGCCGCCGGTCAACAAGCTAAGGTTACCATAGAAATTGCATTACCCGTGAATCTACAAGGGGTCACTCGTATTATCCGGACTCACGTTATCCCATCTCTTAGCTTCACGTGCATCGTCGGGATAGACTTCATACGCGCATTCGGAATCACTGCTGATTTCTCGGAGTCCAAATGGTATTTTCGTCATAGTAGGCGTAAAGTACGCACTTTACGCCCTGTTTTGCGGGCGTAAAGTTCGACTTTACGCCCGGTTTATGTAAACAAAAACTATCCTAACGCGCGACGCCCAATGGGCCCAATGGGCGTCGCGCGTAGAAATAGTTTTTGTTTACATACACCGGGCGTGGAGTCGAACTTGACGCTTGCAAAACAAGGCTAAAAATGCGTTGTACTTTACGCCACTATGACGAAAAACATTGTTCGCAACTCGGGCGTAATTAAACTTAACACCCTCGTGTGATCGCGCGGTCCTCGGGCCGGCTTCGCCGCCCTCGGACGTGAAGTTTAACTTCACGCCCTAGATACGAAAACTACTAATTTGACACCAATCCTTTCGAGACATTTGAATTTCTCCCAGAATACCGTACCGGTCACGTTTCATCCTGCAATGGGATATTAACCTTGACTCAAGGACAAAGAGACGAGCTACAGACACTTCTCACTTCCGAAATACCGCCTACTCCCAAAACATTAGGAGTTACCAGCCTGACCCAACATCACATCGACGTAAATAACCACGCCGCGATTAGACAGCGATAGTATAGAGTGTCCCCAAAGATACAGGAAGCAATCGACGCGGAGGTAGATGCAATGTTAGCATCCGGAATAATCGAACCCTCCCACAGTGAATGGGCTAGCCTAATAGTGATGGTTAAAAAGCCCAACGGTTCTTACCGGATTTGTATAGATTTTCGCCAAGTGAATAGCGTTTCAAAGAAGGATGCATACCCGCTTCCCCGCATGGATAACATCTTCGACAAACTACGGTCAGCTCGATACATCTCGACAATTGACCTGAGTCAAGCATATTCATAGATTCCATTATCTAGGGAAAGTCGCGAGGTAACGGCTTTTATCGTACCGGGTAAGGGACTGTTTCATTTCACCAGGATGCGGTACGGCTTAACCGGTACTCCCGCCACTTTTCAGCGGTTATTAGACCAACTTATCGGACCAGATATGGACCCTTACGCCTTCGCCTACTTGGATGATATAATAATCGCAACCAGTACATTTGAAGACCACCTTAGCTGGCTACGGCGCGTGCTACGTACCATTCATCAAGCCGGTTTAACGATAAACCCAGAAAAATGCGAGTTCTGTTGTTCTCAAGTCAAATACTTAGGATTTATTGTCAACGAACACGGGCTGCAAATTGACTCGGACAAGGTAGCTCCGATTCTCGAATATCCCCCCCCGCGAAATATTAAACAGCTGAGGCGATTTCTCGGTATGGCGTCCTGGTATTGCCGGTTTATACCAAATTTTGCAACTGCAACGGAACCAGTGACGCGCCTACTCAGGAAATCGCAACCATGGGTATGAGGAACTGAACAGACCGATGCATTCACTGAGGTTCAGAAGTGTTTTACTTCCGCCCCCACCTTGTCGTGCCCAGACTTTATCGTACCGTTCGTTCTTCAAACTGATGCCAGTGCTGTAGGTTTAGGGGCTGTGCTAACCCAATCTCGGAATGACGTTGAAACTGTAATAGCGTACGCCAGTAGAACGCTAACTGACGCCGAACGAAAATACTCAGTTACAGAACAGGAATGCTTAGCTGTTATCTGGGCTATCTAAAAATTTCGGGCCTATATTGAGAGATATCATTTCCATGTTATCACTGATCATAGCAGTTTGCAATGGTTGCACCGACTCAAGAATCCCACGGGTAGATTATCTCGGTGGTCCCTTGAGTTGCTTGGCTACGATTATACGATAACGGACCCGAAGGGAGCTCTCAACCACGTGCCCGATGCACTTTCGCGCATTCCTGAAGACAATCCAGGTTTCATTGCCGCAATAGTTCCCGATCTCACCGCATGGTATAACAAACGAACACAGGAAGTCGAACAAAATCCCGAAAAATTCCCTAACTGGAAAATCCATAATGGACAGCTTTATTTTTACCGTCCCGATCCGAATGTTGAAACATTAGTCCGTGACCTCAATGCATGGAAATTGGTCCTACCCGAAGATCGGCGCGAGCAGGTCCTCCAGGAAAACCACAATACTCCACAAACGGGCCACCTCGGCACCGAGAAAACGTACTGCCGCATAGCCAATTCCTACTATTGGCCAGGAATGTATCGTACCGTTGCATTATACATCAAACGTTGTATTACTTATCAACGATGCAAAGTAAGTCAGCGCGCACCCCCGGGTTTGATGGGACGTAGGATAGTTGAAGAACCGTGGACGGTGGTAGCCATGGATATCATGGGACCGTTTCCCGTGAGCAAGGCTGGCTTCGCATACATCCTTGTTATGCAAGATTTGTTCACCAAGTGGATCGAGTGTTGTCCTCTTAAGAAAGCAACGGGGAAAAAGATCAGCGAAGCATTCGAAGAATACGTTACGTCTCGTTGGGGAACACCCCAAGTCAGACTGACTGATAATGGCACGGAGTTCAATAATAAGACGATTAAGGCCCTAGCCGATACCTATAATATTGTCCACACTACGTCGCCACCTTATCACCCCCAAGCCAACCCGGTCGAGCGGGTTAACCGAGTATTAAAGACAATGATCGTGTCGTTCCTTGAGGAAGATCATGGAGAATGGGATCTCCACCTGGCTAAGTTCCGCTTCGCATACAACACCGCACACCACAGTTCTATCGATACAAGCGCTGCCTTTCTAAATCTAGGCCGCGTACCGAAACCCGCAAATTCCTTCCGGAAACACGTGGAGGAAAACTAGGACATCGAGCAAATCGCTCCCAAATCCTGGGTCGAGCGAATGCGAAATATACAACTCTTGCGTGAGTGGGTCGTAAAGAAATTAGAAGACGCTTTCAAACGTCAAGCCTACTATTACGATCGTCACCGTCGCCCCCAGCTTTATGCCGTAGGAGATTTAGTCCTAAAACGCCAACACGTACTTTCATCCGCAGCCCAAAATATCGCTGCCAAACTAGCCCATAAGTTTGACGGGCCGTTCAAAATTTCAAAAATACTCTTTTCAGTAGTTTATGAAGTTAGTACTCCCGACACGGAGAAGGTGGTGGCTAAGGTGCATGTTAAAGACCTAAAACCCTATGTTCCCCAAGCAGGATGGGTGGTGAATGGTGAAAACCCTAACTTTATCCTGACTATCTATTATCCACCAGCAGATTTATCGTACCGTTCCGTCCCGCCAACGACCAACGCCAGGATGGAAAATCACCTGCGCCGACCCCGAAGCCCTACTGGATGGGCGAGGCTCGATCAGCTCGAAGAATTCTTCGATACAATCGCCTACGAAAACCCCGACAGCTGGGCACAGCTTCAAGCGGATGCGGTTGAGATAGCCGAGGCACGGCGATTAGCGGCCGAGAACACCAACAATGCCGTCGTACGCGGTTTTCCGACGGTCCGAGACCAGGGAACCCAGACCGAGCGTCAGAATGAGCAGAAGGCGACTCAAACGGAGAGCCAGAACCGAGAGGGTTCTACACAGACGGAGTGGTGTTGCACAGCGGAGAGTTTGACCCAAACAAAACCCGCTCAAGTTCCAGACGCTCCAGAGCGCTCACGCCCTCGTACGACCTACCAAAGCTCAAACTGCACAAGAATCGATCCCGTACCGTCCACCTCGGCAGCTTCGCTATCACGTTTATCGTTGCCACTTTTAACGCAACTTGGCCTCAATGACGGGGCCCGAATCGGTTGCTGGAATTGTGATGATCCGAACCATGTGAGCCCACGGTGTGCACATCCTCAGTTGAGGACATATTGTGAGCGCTGCGGCTGGCGCGGAGTCAAAGTCAGTGACTGCCCTCGATGCGCACCATCCTGGGAACCACCCCGGGCACAACGCATAGTTTCACCCCCAAGGGCTCCTCGCGTCCTTACGCCGCCAAGGGCTCCCCGCGCCCTTACACCGCCGGGAGCTCCACGCGTTTCAACGCCACCGTGCGCCATAACGCCACCAACAACCGCACGACGTTATGGGCCAGAACCACGAACGCGAGTCCGCTTTGCACCGGACCCGAAAACCAATCGTAGGTCCGAATCCCGAAGCCGCGCACGCGACTTAGACCCTTCGCCTAGCCGCTTCAACTTCGTCCATCGACGAAACCGCGAGTGACCTACACCCCATGATAAATCTATTTTTTTTTCCCTTCTTTTATTTACCGTACCGTTGACTGATTAAAATCTTATTTTAAGTTTTCACGATAGTACTACTCACCGAATCGGTCTAAACTAGTTACCCAGACTACTAGTCATTAGTCTACCACCCGAAAAATGATATCACTAGTTTTAAGTTTCCGTACCGATAACATTCACCACTGTCTGTCGACCAACGATCAACTTTGAACCAGCCGAAGCTGCCACAGCTACGTGCTGGAAGGAAAAAAAAAAAAAAAAAAAGACTCCTTTTTCTTTTAGTTTCTTAACATAACAAGTTTTTTTTTCTCTTCATTTCTTGCTAGTGCCTACTAGCTGATAATTTTCTTTTGTTTCCTTATTGTTATTACCAAATCGTATCGTTTTCATAGTTTTAGTTTTTTTTTTGTTACTGCCGAAGGCCACAAAGGGTAAAAATAAACTTGAAGCTATCTAGTTGCATTTGTCGCCACTTATTGTTAATTCCTTCCACTCCTACAGTCGATGCGACCATACTACAGGATATGAGTTCTTTGAGAAAGAAAAAAAAAAAAAAAAGAAGTTATCTCTGATCTTCGGAGCTCGCCAGCCATCAACAACCGGTCACCTATCTCAGTCGAGTTATATGCTTGTGGCTTTCATAAATTACACATGGCCTGTTCGGCCTTCCGCAGGGAGGGAAGAATGGCCCCACGTTGGGCACCATTTTGTAACCGCGTTTTCCTACTGGGGAAAAGAGATAGAGACAAACTCTTCGCGATACCCTACGGCGCTAATCTCTTTATTCGATACGATATTATAAGACTGCAAAAGGGAGAAATACTCAAATTTTCCGTTGGGCGCCAGACGCTGTCGCGTCAGTTATAAATAATCAAGATAAATTTTCTAGAGATCTACGACGGTCTTACTCGGCTAATTCAGAATAAAAATCAGAGGGTAGAGGGGATGGGTAACCAGGTGAAATTATTTTGCTCAGAAATAACACAGATTCGAATTGTTGTCAATCAATTAATTTAATGATAATTCCTTCTCTCGAAGAACGGTACGGTAATTGATAATTCCCAGATAATTTCACAAATTGAAGAAATATAAGGCTCGACACAATACAAAAGTTTATTCTCTCGCAACGGAAGAAAAAAATGTTAATTCTAAATCAGTCTGGACCCGAAGGCCGCTATAACTTACTCACTAACTTATTCTAACGTGGAAATTCTCAGTGAAAGAAAGAAAGAAAGGCATCTCAGAATAGTAGTACGAAATATACGGTACGAGATTAATTGTCCCCACGGCTACATCCGCGTTCACAATACTACAGGATAGGCGAGACAGATCAGATAAGAATATTTTATCATGCAAACTACAAAATAAGCAGCTAAACCGCCAATTATAGGACTCCTAGGTCCGCAAGCAAAATAGCGAATGAAGAATAGAAAATAGAAATAGCCCGAAAGCAATATCTGAAGCAAGGAATACTCCTCGGAACAAGCTAAGCAATAATCAGCCAACCAGTCACGAGCTAATTTACCATTTGATGGAAATACTGGGAAAGAATTAATTACGAGACAATAATTGAAAGATTTGACTAAGAAAACCTACAGCGAGACGGAACCTCGTGGCCCAACGCCTGCGTAGCGAAATACTCTATAAGATAATCGTACTCGATAATATTGAGGAAAATTAACTCGTGGCCTTACAATAAATTGAACAGGCTTACCTTACAGCTGTATTATTGGCTTCAAAGCACTTAACACTTAAATTTTGATTTGACTTGGGAAATGAGATCGAAAAATGTAGAATAGAATTTAGAATATAGAAAAGACTCGGTACGGTAAGGCGTGTGTGTAACGGTCGGCAGTTGAACGCAGAAGAGAGAGAATCCTGTAGATTTCCTAGGCTCGAGGTGTTGCGGAATCATGCGGACATCCTCACGTGCGCCCGTGATTAGCCTAATTATCGGTCATAGAGGGGAGGATCTAGCGGACAGGTGGTTGACGACACGCTAGAATCCTGCTGCCGATTTTAAGGAATTCTTCTTTCTCCTGGAGCTGACTGATGTCTGCGCGCTAATAATTTGCGGGAAGTTTGACTTGCCGTTCGCCTTTTTCGGTACTCGCCGTCCTTTGCCAGAGAAGAGAAACACCACAGTTGTCCACCCATCAGAGGTTTACCTAACTGCGGGCTCTGGCTGGAGTTTTGGTGATCCTGTACCGGATCTTCACCTTACTCCACCATTGACGTTACGGTGGACCACTCGGATCTCCCTCGTGAGAGTGTTGCTGCTTCAGCTGGTTCCGCTGCGAGCTTCCAAGGCCAGCACAGCGGCTTGTCAAAGGTCGGAATGGTAGATGGTGGAGGCTAGTTCGGTTCATAGCCGATAAGTCTTGGTAATAGGAGGCTTTCGATGTAGTTTCCTACAGCCCTGTACGCTGTTAGCAAGACATCCAGTTGCGAGACGAGAAATGTGGTTCAGCACCTGGCTGCGGAGTCGTTAGTTGACGGGAGGCCTTGTTGCACCAGGGACTCTGCTACAGCCCTTTACGCCGTCATCAAGGCATCCACTGCGGCTAGTTGTCCTCTGCGAGAGTTTCCTCGGGGTCATCCCTCGGTGGTAGCCCGACTCGTGTCACGCCGAGACGCGAAATACAATTTTCACAGGAAAAGGATGCAAAATAATACAAATAATTAGAAATAATATTAGCCTGCCTAGATCTGTCTTTGCCGCTCCTGTAGTGTCCTGCCGACCGTGTTCTTTTTCTATCGTGGCTATTGAACCCGGGACGTCTGCACAAAGTGCAACGTTACAAAACAAATGAATAAACTTTCTTAATCTTTTATTACGTAATCTTGTTAAATATACATATAAGAAGGGCTCGCATTCCGAATCGAATGAGTCATCGCTCATATTTTTAAGAGACTTAGAACTATTTTTCTCAGGAAACTCACTCCTCGACTAGACTATTAAGTGGGCTTGGGGATTAAAGAGTGCCCGAAGTTACCGACCGGAAAAGCATTGCAGTATATCTATAGTGTGCGAATATCACGGACTTAGGAATAGGGGGACGGAGCACAACGCTTGTGGGGTGAAGCGTGAGACGTAAGGGGGGAATTCACGCAGCGCCGCCTACTGTGAGCATGAACTATCCGTCAAAACAATATAAACCGCCGTGTGGAGAATTTCTAACCTCTTACAAAGGTCAAAAAATTTCTAAAAAATCGCGAAACAAGTAACTGCATCATTGCATATTCGATCTACGATTAGGAAAGTGGAAACGGTGCTATGTGCAGCGAAAATTTTCTAAAATTCGACACCCATTCACACATCTTCGAATGTAGCGCGCGAACTGCTCACAGGGCATGGCTGCCGCGCGTGGTTGTGTATTGTCCGTGTGTTATTCTCCCCTTTCGTCCCGCGCATCACTCCATCGCCCCACATCACTAGCTTGTGCTCCGTCCCCCTATTCATAAGTCCGTGGCAAATATATAGATATACTGGAATGGTAGTTCGGTCGGTGAATTCGGGCACTCTTCAATTTTCAAGCCCACTTCAAGCCCACTTGGTCGGCTCACGGAATAACCCAGCGTGAGCTGTCTTTAGAATACTCAGTCAACGATCGGCTAGAGTAGTAGTGACGGCGCATCGGTGTGCGCATCGCCTCAGCTACTCTGGCAACGGCTTAGTGTGTCGCCTGTGTGATCCCTCCCCCTCCTGCCGTCTCGTCGAGAACGTCGGCCGTACTCTACGGCGAGCCTGACGCCTAGCTCCGGACCAGCTGTCTCTTCTGCCGTCCTGTCCACCGACGCGTCGCAAGTTCGAACCTGTCGCGTTCCTCCAGAGTTAAACCTTTTTTTTTCTTTTCTATTTTCTTTTTAATTGTCATATTGAGTTTATAAATTCCACTTTTTCTTTTTTTTTTTTTTTTCTAATTTGTTACTCACTATATTATTTCAGTAGGTACCGTTGCGATTGTATGAGTGAGCCGCGGCTATCACGCCCGCTTAAATTGCGTACCGTATAATCTAAGTTAAGTTCTAATGTATTGACTATCGTTACCGACTAATATACCGATGCTGATTGTTGATAGAGGTTTCTTTTATTTTTTTTTCATCCCGTACGTCTGTACTGTTTCGCTGCCGGACGAATAATGAATTGACTTCAATTTTCTGACTATCGCATACCGTGTTAAGTAGTATTTATTTCGACGCCCTCACGTTCCCCTCTACCCTGGCCTAGCCAGCCAATACCGTCTCTCGTTTGTTTTCAGTTTCCGTTACCTCGGCACAGTTTCGTGCCTGGCGCCCAACACTTTTGAATGTTTTTTTAGGTGACATTCGTGACGTTGGGACGCTTTGTGCGAGATAAGTTGATCTATTGCGTATTTCCCCGATAGAAAACTGCTCGTTACAATATGTGTTGCGAGAGACGATGAGAGGTTCTTTTGATGTGGGTGAACAAATTAGCGAGAGAGAAGCCTAGGATGAGTGACTGACGGGATTAATGTTTAAGAAAAGCTTTACACGGGGTTTTATTCGTCGTTATGGGTGCGGCGAACATGCCGTGTGTGAAAAGGCTTCCCCCACCACTTTTTCGATCGCCGATCACCGAATTTGCGTGACACTCCGTTGCCGACCAGCGTCACGTATACGTTGAGTTCTTACCGCCTATCTTGCGTTTAATTATCTTTATCTTTATTTTGGGTTTGTCGTATCTTTCTTTTTCTTTTGGGGTTTTTCTTTATATTTCTTTTTGGGGTTTTCTTAGTTGGTTTTTTTCCTTAGTTTTCTTTAGTTTTTTGGGTGTGTGCCTTTTTCTTTGGAGCCACCCGGGCTGCGACCCGTCTAAAGGTAGGCTCTTCTGTCGACCGTCCGTTCGCCAGTCCTACCTTACTGCCGATTAACGGTTTACTTCAAATTCGCGATTGATGGGCTGTCGTGGTCTTCATTCATCTTTTACCTAGGCTAACTAGACCTAAATTATTTTCTTTTCCTGGACTTGCGCTGCTCGGGGAAGAATCCCCGTGCCGTGCCGTATCGCCGACGTTACCTATATAACTTTCTTTTTCCCTGCGTGCGCTAATTTAGTTCAAATAGAGCTAGCTTGCCTACTTTTCTTTTTGTATTCATTTCTGCGGCCTAACCGCCTGATACCCCTGCGCGGCCGGAATTAGATTCCACCGCTAATTTCTTTCGTTTACTTTTGTTTTACTTTATTAGTTTTCTAGCTTGTCTAGCGCATATTTTGTCATCAACTGCGCATCTAATTTCTCCTCTTTATCTTTAATTTAACTCATTGTATTTGGCCCAACCGGCCCTGCCGTCCTGTGATATCTATTTATTATTTTTTTTTGTATCGTTGCTTTGCCTCTAAATTATATTTATCGTTTTCGTTTATCTGTACCGAGTAAGTGTGTTATTTATACGCCCCCACGTTCCCCTCTCCGTCTACTAGCCGAGTATATTTTAATTTTTGAATTTATCTATTTCGTATTGTTTCTCTTTCTGGTCAGTATTTTGAATTTTGAATTTAACTGTTCCCTTAGTATTTTTTTTTTCTGATTAACTTTTTTTTTGAATTCGGAATTTAGCTGATACTTATTGCCTTTCTTTTTCTCTCTCTTTCAGTTCACTTTATCTGGCACATTCGTGTGCCTGGCGCCCAACCTTAGCTTTTGTTTATTTCTATTTTTCTTTACCTTTTTATATCGTAACGTTCCGTACCTTTCTCGAGAATACGTTGGGACCTTTTTGAGCGGGATTTATTTTGCTACTCATTTTTCCTCCGGGTAGGAAAATTGCTCGTTACAATATATTGTAACATTGCATGTTACGACAGGCTCCTCACCCCTTAAACGACCTTAGCGGAGTGTGTGAAAATGAGTAAATGAGTAGGTTGACCCCGAGGTCTGACGGTAATTCCGAGACAACCGTGACCGACTAAAGACTATTGAGCATATCATTTACTCTTTTGTTTTGTTTTACGACTTTTCTCTAACATGTGGGAGACGAGGCCCAGTCGACGGCTGAACACTATGACCGAGACACGCCACGACCAACGCACGACACCCAAGTATTAACCGTCGAGATCCCTTCGAAGAACGCCACCTAAAAGCTCTGGAGGATAGTAGTGGCCATGCCTCCAACTATTAAACTGAAGGACACGGGGAAGTGCCAAGGGCATTCTGCAACGTGGGATATCGGTGGCGGAAGAGATTCCCGCCACCCTGAAAAGCCTGCACCCGTGCGCCTCTAATCTAACAAGCTTCAAACACCGTGGCGAACTTCGAAATGCGCACGTAGCGACAACAGGTCGCCATATTTGGGGATCCTTCGGTCGATTCAAAAATCGATATTTGGCCGCAACACGAGGGCGCTGATTACCGGCGCCATGCGGTCTAGTCACTCGGCGTTAGACTAGCGTTACTATCACAGGTGCGTCGTTAACAGCGTTCACTTCCTTCTTGTTTTTTTTCGGTTTGCGATCATAAATTTTTGCGTTTGAACCCCGTGGGTTCAATTATTGTGACTCTTCCGCGGTCGAAGTGTGTTATATGGAGTGTGTGTAAGAATCGATTGGTAGACGAACTCGGGCGAAAGAATGGATTTCGACCACGAGAGGAGTCTATTCCTTCGATGGCTGAAAGACGGTAAGCGTTAGCCATTCTTACCCATGCTAATTTGGATTCGGCAACGGCCGTCAGCTATATTGCCTTTGAGCGGGGAGAGACGCAGCTAGTTATTATTGAGATTTCGAGTCTTCGTTTTTCGGGTTCGCGTTGATAAATTCTGTGTAATATTATTTGCGTTATTCGCAGAGTTGGGTTAAGTTAGTTTCAGTAAAATCTTGTAAATATTAGTTCCTTTGACCAATTTCGTTACCCTATTTGTTGTTAAGAGCCGCAGGCTCATTTACGGTTAAACATTAGATTGTTAGTTAGTTGTAAGTTCTCCTCGTGGAGTTTATTTGGCGTTTTAGTTAAGATATCGTCCCACGAGGACCTGATCTGTTGAGTTATTTATTTTTGCATGATTTTTCCTTGTTATTACTCTCCTACGTGGAAGCTAGTAGTTTATTAATCATTGTAAAACTCGTCAAACGTGGCCAGGTCGCCTATACACGGCCTGTGGCCGTTCTTTATCTGAGGGGAAGTATCCCCGGATACCTGATTTATTATTTCTATCATTTTTCTACTCTTTTTATGAAGTAAATTCTTTCTTTTTATTTGTTAAATTCACAAGCTCGAGTCGTTATTCAACGTCCCGCTAATTCCTCATCTAATCCTGACCCCTCTCCGCGGTACTGTAGCTAGCCGACGCTTTACGTACCCGTAGGTTATATTTTGTTGATATTTTTGAACGTGGCGGTTATCCGCCAAGCGCCCAGCATATTTTCAGGTAATTAATTATAGCCAATTGTCGAGTGGATTGACCTCCTATCCGGTCCAGATTCGAGATCTAAATAAAATCTACGTCACAATATATTGTAACGTTCCGGCTGTGCAGGCTCGGCCGCAGCCTAG
Organism: Tenthredo livida; assembly: GCA_963992785.1. Taxonomy (NCBI): domain Eukaryota; kingdom Metazoa; phylum Arthropoda; class Insecta; order Hymenoptera; family Tenthredinidae; genus Tenthredo; species Tenthredo livida. Next base: position 12,029,522 of record OZ023072.1, on the reverse strand, counting down.
CCAGTACTGCCGGACCGTGACGACCGCGCAGCCGCGACGCGCAGCGTGCAGCCGCAAGTAAGCCGCGATTCTGTGCATCCGGCGATTCCGTGCATCCCACGACGCGGACCCACGGATGTCGCGGATTTCGCTATAAAAAGGGGGTATCAGAGCACCCGCGACCGATTGTGTGGCAAAGCGTCCGTCGAGTCACATCGTATTAAACTCCTATTAGGCACGTAGCCAAAATAGTGCGTGACCTTACTTGCTCTTAAATCGTATTCGAGACTTGCTAAAATTGGGGTACTTAGAATCACGATTTTTGATATTAAAAATAATGTTGCAACCGGAGTATCAAGGTGTTGCAATCTAGATGTTTGAGCCACACTTTGGCAATACTATGGAATGTGCGAATACAAAGCCTTAGCGCAACCAACAACAAGTGCAGACGCAGCACGACCTCCTTAATGTAATAAATAAGCGATCACCGTAATACTCATGGTCAGAACATCGCGACCAAAAGCAAGACACGTTATATAGAGATTAGTACGATATTAGCAAAGCCTTTGTAAAAACTTCATATATTAAATAAACTTGAATTACTTTGTACGACTGAGTTCCAACTCTTAATTCGACAACGAACCTTCAAATAAATTAAAGTTGTATGAAAGATCTCAGGATCCCGATTACAACAACTGGTGGCAGCGGCGAAGATCGTCGAATCGTGCAAATAAATCAAGTGTCAAGTTTCGAGCAAGTGAATTAAAAGAATAGTGATAGTGGCACCGGAAGTCACCGTGAAATCACATGTCAAAGAAAAGAATAGAACGTTCAGCATCCGTAGACTCTCCGACTAAACCTGAGTTACAAGGAGAAGTAAGCTTTGGGGATAATTCACCTTTGTTTGGCGTACTACCTCCCAGCCAGAGGCACGCCTTGCATTTATCACTGGCTGCAGCAGCACAAGAATCTTCGGAAAAGGAGCGAATGCCATTGAACAAAGACTTGGTGGAAAGACGCATTGCAGAAGGTAAAACCGCGTGGATTCAAGAATTACGAAGAGACCATCTTCTCCAAACCTGTGAGCATCTTGGCATAAACGTAAGCGAAGCAAATACAGTTGACGAACTTCGTGCGGCATTACGCGAATTTGTTAAAAGTAAGACTCGGGAGCAAGTACCACCACAACAGAATCAGAACACAGCAGCGAATCAACCTCCAATCGATATGACCGAAGACACCCCCACCGTGAGACAAGTGCTGAAGGACATCGAGATCTTCGATAGCAGTGACCGAGGAAAGGTTTGTGATTTTATTCGCTCTTGCAAGTATGCACGTGAGATAATACGACCTGTAGATACGGGAAATCTATTGAAAGCTGTTCTGAGCACCCGAATCAAAGGTGCTCCGGCACGAGCTTTAGAATACAAATCAATTGACACCTGGAATGCACTGGAGGAAGAGCTGAAGTCGATGAGCATCGATACACGGACATTAGCTTCGTTACAAGTGGAATTCAGCAGCTGTAGACAACGTCACAACGAGGACGCGAAGTCATATGGAGCACGAGTCGAGAAACTAACTGCACAGGTAATCGAAGTAACGATGAAGGAAGCCGCGGAAGAGGATTCGAAATCGACGCTGGAACGCCAGGTCAGAAAACAAGCTGTCAATATCTTCATCAGAGGCTTGAACGACAAGCTGAGGATATTGGTCAAGAGCCGACGGTGTGAAAATCTTAGAGAAGCCATATCACTCGCGATAGAAGAGGAACGAGATTTAGGCCCTATTCGTGGATCGGATCGGGAACACAATCAACCGCGCAACAGCAGAGAAGGTAATAGAGGAAATAGTTGCTATAACTGTGGAAAGCCAGGACACCTTGCACGAGAGTGTCGCTCAGCGAAGACAGGATCCAGTTATCCGCAGAGATTGCCGACACCAAGCAGATACGTGAGAAGAGTTGAGGTAATTTGTCATTTTTGTAGAAAACCAGGACATTTTATTCGAGATTGTAGAGCCAGATTAGCCGAAGAAAATAGGCGAGGCTACCAGAGGAATCGGGGACCTCCTAGAAGAGAGGAACGGGTCCAGCCAGGTCCTTTCAGAGACGCCAGCAAGCAAAACGAAGAGACTCCGGGAAACGAGGAGCAGGCGCGGCGGACAGGCAACCGTATCGCGTCGTACCAGTAAATTGCCTAATAAATGGATCAAGACAGAAGAATCACGCAACGATCGAGGCAGATGAATTCAAGACGAGACACGGAACTATGCTATTAGATTCAGGAGCTGAGGTAAGCCTAGTAAAAGTCGGAAAAATTGACGGAGAAGTGATGGCTGAAGACGGTGTGATCACGCTCAGAGGAATAGGCGGAACACCGGTTGCGACCTTATGTAAGGTCAGGTTAAATATAAGGGTTGGTGATAGGCACATATCGCACCCTTTTTACGCTGTTAAAGACGATTTTCCACTAGAAGCAGACGGTCTCTTAGGAGGCGACTTCCTCGAGAAGCACGACGTCGAGCTCAGATCTGGAAAATACGCAAGATTGTACGGAACGACATGGAATTTAGGAGCCACAGGAGCTCACATATCGCTTGAACGAAGAAGCGAGAAGATAGTCCGTGCAAAGACACATGACGACACGGAAGGTATCGTCGAAGGAATCGAGTTACAGCCAGGAGTATACATGGGGAGTTGCATCACCAACGCAGTCGACGGTGAGTGCAAAGTCAGCATTTTGAATACAAACGATTATGATGTAGAACTGGAACAGCCGTGTGTACAAATAGCAGCACTAGGCCAAGAGCACACAGATATGACGCAAGTTTATGCATGTCGGACGATGACACCGAGTAACGCGAGCCGAATGCAACAGCTGAGAGACAACCTACGTACGAGTCATCTGAATCGAGAAGAAAAAGAGAGCTTGTTAGATATTTGTGAAAGATTTCATGATGTATTTCATTTAGAAGGAGACTATCTGGGTTACACGAACGCAGCTAGTCACAGAATTACAACGAATCCAGATATCGCACCTATAAATTTAAGACCTTATAGACTTCCAGAGAAGCATAAGCAGGAGATAAACGAGCAGGTAGATAAAATGCTTGCCGACGGAATAGTCAGACAAAGCAAAAGTCAATGGAACGCACCACTGCTAGTGGTACCAAAGAAGGCGGACGCATCAGGAAAAACAAAGATGAGAGTCGTAGTTGACTTCCGTAAGGTGAACGAGGTTACTGTAGGAGACTCCTTTCCACTGCCTAATATCACGGAAATATTGGACCAGTTGGGTAAGGCAAAATATTTCTCTACATTAGATCTAGCATCAGGATTTCACCAAATTCCAATGGAAGAAGAGGATAAGTGCAAGACGGCATTTTCCACTTCACACGGTCATTACGAATACAATCGCATGCCTTTTGGACTGAAGAACGCACCCGCTACGTTTCAACGATTAATGAATACTGTACTTTCAGGAATACAAGGCCTTAGATGTTATGTCTATCTCGACGATATTGTCATACATGCTCCTAGTTTGCAGGAACATAACAAACGACTGGAAGAGGTACTGGAACGCTTACGACAGAATTCATTGAAGCTACAACCTGACAAGTGTGAGTTTCTGAGGAAAGAGGTTAACTTCTTGGGACACGTCATCACTAGAGACGGGATAAAAGCAGATCCAGAGAAGATCCGAGCAGTAGAGGAATTTCCAATTCCAAAGACTGTAAAAGATGTTCAAGGATTTCTGGGTTTGGCCGGATACTACAGACGATTCATACAGAATTTCTCAAGTTTAGCAAAACCGCTAACACATTTGCTGAAGAAAGAGGTAAAATTTAGATGGACTTCGAGGGAACAAGAGGCTTTTGAAAATTTGAAGAAGACGTTGACGACAGCACCAATTCTACAATATCCAGATTTCGAACAACCGTTCATCGTGACGACAGACGCATCCGACAAAGCCATCGGAGCAGTCCTGTCGCAAGGCATAATAGGAAGTGACTTGCCAGTAGCATACGCAAGTAGAACTCTAAATTCAGCAGAAGGAAATTACAGCACCACGGAAAAAGAATTATTGGCCATAGTCTGGGCAGTTAATCATTTCAGACCGTATGTATATGGTACCAGATTTAAGATTGTTACAGATCACAAACCACTCACATGGTTATTCGGAGTCAAAGATCCAGGATCACGACTCATGAGATGGCGACTGAAGCTGGAAGAATATGACTACGAGATCGAGTACAAAGCAGGCAAGGCTAACACCAACGCAGATGCCTTGAGTCGCATGTACGCAGTGACCAGAAGTCAACAGAAAGAAGAAGATGAATCGAACAACCGAGAACAAGAATATTCGGAGGAAGATCGGAACAGGATCATCTATGAGTATCACGACACACCATTAGGAGCACATCAAGGAGTTAATCGAACGATCGAAAGAATTCGGTTAAAACACGATTGGCCAGGATTACGGAAGGACGTCGAAGAACACATCTCGAGATGCGAGAATTGCCAGAAGAACAAACTTAGCAAGAAGACGAAGGCACCAATGGTCATCACCGACACTCCAAATCAACCGTTTGAGAAATGTGCATTGGATATCGTAGGACCACTGACAGAAACGGAACAAGGAAATAAATATATCCTCACGTTTCAAGATTGTCTAACCAAATTCAGTAAGGCAATACCCATTCCGAACCAAGAAGCTGACACTGTAGCCAAGGAATTTGCGACCAGGATCGTATGCGAACACGGAATACCACAGAGAATACTCACCGATCAAGGTACGAACTTTTTGAGTAACGTTTTTAAAAATACCTGTAAACTGTTAAAGATCGACAAGATTCAAACGACGGCCTATCATCCTGAATCCAATGGAGCCTTGGAACGTTCACATAGGACGTTAGCTGAATATCTGAGACACTACATCAACGAGGAACAGAGCAACTGGGACGAATGGTTACCATATGCTATGTTTGCATATAACACGACGCCCCACACTGCAACGAGATTTACGCCATTCGAGCTGGTGTATGGGCACCCAGCTGAACTACCAACATCGCTGAAGAAGGATCCAGAAACGACGTACACCTATGACGACTACGCACGAGAACTACGAGAGAGATTGCGAGCCAGCAATCTCATAGCCAAAGAAAATCTGCAACAAGCCAAAGAGAGGTCAAAAATCGAGTACGACCGACGAACCAAAGAAAAAGGGTTCAAGGTTGGCGATAAGGTACTCCTGTACGACGAAACTATACGCAGAGGACGATCGAAGAAGCTATTATCTCAATGGATCGGTCCTTACACAATTTTAGAGGTAAATTCAGAAGTAAACTGTACCATAAAGGTAAAGAAGAAAACTCTTAGAGTACATGTAAATCGATTGAAACCTTTTATTGAATAATATAACTTGAGTATGAAATTTGAAACAACTCAGCTGATAGAAAAATGATATAGTAAATTAATTATACTAACCTAGCCTAAGAAACGATTATATAAAAAATATGTTAACGGGATACACTATGTAAACTACTAACCTAGATATAGCATAATAGGCAAGCGTACGCACAACGACGCAAGCCAGCAGATTTGTCTGATTTCAGAAGAAAATCCTAAGGGCTTTTCTCTCTAAGGGGGGAGGGATGTTGCAACCGGAGTATCAAGGTGTTGCAATCTAGATGTTTGAGCCACACTTTGGCAATACTATGGAATGTGCGAATACAAAGCCTTAGCGCAACCAACAACAAGTGCAGACGCAGCACGACCTCCTTAATGTAATAAATAAGCGATCACCGTAATACTCATGGTCAGAACATCGCGACCAGAAGCAAGACACGTTATATAGAGATTAGTACGATATTAGCAAAGCCTTTGTAAAAACTTCATATATTAAATAAACTTGAATTACTTTGTACGACTGAGTTCCAACTCTTAATTCGACAACGAACCTTCAAATAAATTAAAGTTGTATGAAAGATCTCAGGATCCCGATTACAACAATAAGTTTGATAAAATCACATCGCTCTTAAATAGTTTCACTAATTTTGAATAAACTTTAAAAATTAGACTGCAAGTTTAAAAGACGTCATAATTTAATTATCGGCGCAATATAACTAGAACGCGGTTTGGAAAACCGCGTTTCAATCGGATTCAGCGAATCACCGAATAACGAATTTAATTAATGAAATAAAATCGGAAACATTGATTTAATATGGAAAATGAGATTTAGTTTAACTTTAATTTCTGCGTTATTCATTCTCTTTTTTATGCTTTGCTTTATTCTGTTATGCTTTTTCTATTAAAACTGTACGCTGAATAATAAAATTTTCTGTTCTGTTCATTTATGCCATTCTAAACTGACGAAATTATCATTAAATCTAGTATTGTTAGACTGCTTCCTTTTCTTTCAATTTCCTTTTCTTTCTATTATTTTGTTAAGATATTTCAGCAATCATAAAACAGCGTCATTAGCTTTGCAGCAACCGTGTAGATGAAAATCCACATCCGAGTCTACTGGGAGGCTTGGTATGCGTGGTTGGTCCAGCTCTGAATAATCGCTGCCTTGAGTTTGCTCTCAGGCCGGCGGTAGTGGTCTAACAAACCCGAATCCGCGGGCTTGGTCTGAGAGTGTTATGGGGCTGCGGCACAGGCTTGGCTGGCGTGGCGTATCTAGCTCTATTAGCATACAGTTCTGTTCAGGGAAAACCCTGCTACTAATCTGTTTTTGGGTTATTGAGGTGTTTGACTTTTCCCGCAGCAGGAGCTCCAAAATATCACACGCGTGACAAAGATACTCACGCGGACTAGCACCGTATCTCCAGCTTTCAGCTGAGATATTGGTGCAGTAAGTTACAATATATATATATATACATATGGGGAATTCCAGGATATTTCGAACGGTCGCGAACCTTCACCCCTCTCGATTTTCGAATCAATTTTTTCTCTTGTAGTCCTAGACTCAAGAGAGATTGGTGATTTATTTTAGATTTTTCAAAGCTACGATTTGGAAGATAGGATTTGTCAAAAATCTCCGATTACTAAAGTCACTGCTTTTTCATACAGTTTTGATTCAGTACCGAGATGTCCTACGAAAAAATGTTTTCCACAAAATCTGTCAGTATCTGGGCGTACTTCCGAATAAAAATATTTGCTGATTTTGCCGGATACTGCAAACATGGAATATGTGCTTGAGAAAGTTTAAATTTTGATTGGCAAAAATACGCCGGTCTCGATATTGTTTAATTTTGGACCAAAAATTCTGCATCGAAAGACCAAGGTTTTGAGACCATGCGGAAGTTGGGACGAGACTTGGTTCAGAAGTTAGAGCCATTTCAATTTCATCAAAATTCCCAATTCAGCACTCACACGGTCTATGGTGTAACGTAGCAAACGTTTAGACCTCCTCCGTACCAGCCTAAACGAACGTATGTATCCCCGAGAGCCCAACAGTCCCATTAGCTAATTTGAATACTGCCGCCCTTCGTCCTAGCGACGCCTTATCGACCGTAGATCCTCGGATTGGTCTATCAATGACGGCTGGCGCTAGCAGGACGAACGGCGATAAGCAGCAATTAGCATTCCGGAAACGAAGAGCCATTCATTGTCTAGCCGTTGAAACCCAACATACGTGCCATTATTTCAGTGAATAGAGAGAGAGTTTTGCAGAGTGTTTTGAGGAGTTTAGAGTTGTTTTGTGAGGTGATTTAGTTTATTGTGACCCCTGCTACCCTTTTGGACTATTGCGTTTGGATACTGGATTTGATTGTGCTGTGATTTGGACTTATACGACCCTCGCCTACCCCTGGACCACGAGTCAGACACGAGGCCGAGCCATCGTAGCCGATCAGGTAGGATCAATCCAGTCCAGACCCCCTAAGATAGTCTATATTCTTCCCCTAGAGTCCCTAAAATCCCTTTTGAGTCTCGAGTTAGAGTCAGGAACAGGGGGTGGAATCTATTATGGGGACCCAAGAGCACTAATTTTAGTTCCATTGACAGAGGGATATAACTGTGGGGGCGTTAGTATAGCGGTAATGGCGGCGTCACAGCTGGGCGTCACGTGACTCAAACAGTTAAAACTGACGCGAACTGACATTGATATTTTAGGCTAACTTTCTTTTTGGAGATAAACCAGAGGTGAAAGAAGAAGAAGAGGTGAACTGGCGGCAATTTATCACGTGAATAAATTGACTTAAGAAGCCCACTGAAATGTACCGAATATTATATAGCTTTGAAAAATGCTTGGAGGTGTTTGTTGAGGTATGTCCGTTAGTAGTGGTTAAACGACCTGGGCAGTTCCAAACCTGCAGAGTTTATAGGGACCATAGTTTGTTATTCAAGTTATTAATTCTTGGGTTTTCTCTACTATTGCATTGACTAGTTTTCATTGTTTGTATATCAGCGATGGTTCGAGCATGTGCAGTGCCTGGTTGTAAAACTGGAGTGAAAGGTCCTTCGCACGCATTTCCCAAAGATGCGAATGTGCGTGAAGAATGGCTCATCGTAATTCAAAATCCATCCTTACTGTCACTACATAACGAGTATCAGACGTTAAAAGCGTATAGAGTGTGTCACTTACACTTTGATGAGCAAGCATATAAATGTACAGCGCAACGGCGTCGATTGAAAGAAAATGCGATACCAAGCCTTTTTCTGCCTAACACGGAGGTACTCCCAGTATCAGATGTGATACAGATGCCCCCCGGAGAAGAAATATTACAAGCATCCGTCGCAGCAGCAGAGACAGAAATTCCACGAGGACAGGCTGTGATCAATGATTCGAATGAGACATTTAAAAATCTCCCTGGCGCTAGTAGTGAGCAGATCCGAAATCCTAAAGTAACTGAAGTGACATCCACTCCCAAAAAGTCCTATAGATGTGTGCTTGGAGATATCACAAATGAAAAAAAGCTGACACCTCGATCAAAACGGTTATATAAGAGAGCTGCGAAGTTACGTAAAAATCAATTAGCTCTTAAGAAAAAAGTAACGGGTCTTCGAGAGTTATTAAAAGCACAGGAATCAAACTGACAATTAGTTACATCAAGAAGTACCACGGGACTAACAGCTCCCCAAAGAATATTTATTGAAATGCAGAACCGTAACTCAGAGATCCCACGTCGGGTAATACATTCTTCTTTCAAGTAATATAACGATGATAACTCATGATCAAGTCTTATAAGTGATTGTTGAGATTGGAATATATTTTACAAATGTTCTCGAGACAAGTTTCTGAATAATGACAGCAACCCATACGAATAAAAATTTGTGAATGGTATTAAAAATCAAAATACCCCGCAATAATGAGTACGGTGTAAATTTTATGAAATTTAATATTGAAAGGATTGTACATCATCTTGCAAAAAAAAGAATATAATCAAATCATTTTTTGTTTACGAATGAATTGAAAATTCAATACATTTTTTTTTTTACTCAACTAGTTAGCAAATGTGTAATATAGAGATATATGTTCAGGAGAATAATTTTGTAATACAATTTGTGTATAATTTCAAATAAACAGGGTCGGCGATATTCTTACAACGAAAAATCACTGTGCTTATCGATTTACAAGAGATCGCCGGCCTGCTACAATTACATGGAAAAATTTTTCCATATGCCATGTGCTAAGCCGTTGCAGACCACATTGTCGAAAATTCCTATTAAAACTGGCCTAAATCCAATTTTGATGCAACATTTGAAAGATCAAGCAGATAAAATGGTGGATAGTAAAGAAAAAGCATGCGTTCTCATATGGGATGAGATGTCACTTGAACCATATGTTGATTATAAAAAAGATTACGACAAGATCATTGGTTTCGAGGATTGGGGTACTAGAAGAACACGAAAATTTGCCGATCACGCCCTTGTCTTCATGCTCAGGGGACTGCATAGTGGCTGGAAAATTGTCCTATCTTGTCATTTCTGTGATTTGCAAACCGCAACACCACAATTAATAAGATCGATTAAGGAGAACATAATCGTTGTGACGAAAGCTGGCTATAAGATCCTAGCCACTGTATGCGATCAAGGAAGCTCTAACGTCGCAGCAATCAAGAATTTGAAGGAACAAAGTAACCGTGTGCGTATGAAGAACGGCCTGCCGAGTAGTGAGTAACAGCTAAATCTTTTATTTTGTATTAACTCATCAGTGTAGTAATGTTGATAAAGCAAGAAACCCTGTATAATGTATATATATATGGAACATCACTGTTGCTTCAACAAGATCAATCAACCATGGATAACAATTATTCACAGAAGATTTCATCTGCATTGGGGGGCAGGATATCATTTCCATCTTTGATCCACCTCACTTAGAGAAAGGCGTGAGGAATAATCTCCTCACTAAACATCTGGAAATTGAGTCTGCACCAAACAAGCCAGAGGCCGATCGTAAGTTTGCGAAATGGGAAATCATTGAGACAGCTTACACGATTGACACACATACAAATCTGGTGTGTCGGCAGATGCCGAAACTCACAGATGAGCATGTGATACCGAATAAGATTAAAAAGATGCGCGTCAAGCATGCAGTCCAGGTCCTCAGCAAACGGGTGGCAGCGTTCATCGACTTCTTGGCTGTTATAGAGTGTACGTTTGATTCAAATATTCGAGCAAGAGCGCGTTGGATCCCTTGCAATATACTATTATTAACGTAGCTTCAAAAATGGTCGCTGTAACAATTCTATGAATAATTTGAATATTTCGTCAAAATTTGAAGATGCACTCTGAAAAACGCGATGGAAATGTATTACACTAAACTTTTGTTCATCTGAGCTTGATTGATATGACTTGATTAAACAAATTACAAAAATATATTAATACCTTGGTCACAGGTCACATCAATACTTCTGTTGGTCCAAGAAGTATACCAAAGAACGATGGGAAGACTACAGCAGAGGTCTTGCTTTTCTTCAACAATCTTTTCGATACCTTCAATAGCGAGAGAGGCAATAACGACACACCGATTTTTAGACAACCGGTGACGGAAAAAAACCTGCATCACCAGTTTTGGGCAGATGCACTCAATAAATTGAAAATGATGCGTTTCTGCCACAAAACGACCAAACGTCCAACGTACCAGCCGGTTTCACTAAAGAATTGGGCGTACACAATTCTGGGAGCACAGGCTATATGGAAGGCAGTGCAGCGTGAAGGTTTCAACAAATTATCAATGCGGTACTTAAATTAAGATCCACTTGAGAATTTTTTCGGACAAATACGAAGCCATGGAGCCAGAAATATCAATCCGACCTGTTCGGGATTTCTGTCATCCTATAAAGCACTACTTATTAATAACCTATCGTCGAAGAACTCGCCCGGAGCAAACTGTGAGGGTGACAATAGTGAAATGCTTTTTTCATTAGATAATTTCTTGCGAACTGCCGAGAGCATTCCTGATACAGAGCCTGACACGAACGAAGAAGATGATCTTCCATATGAAGAGGTGACATCGGAGCAGAATGTACTGCTATTGGACGGAAGACAGGTTTCGAAAAAGCTCGTCGCCCTAAGTTCTATGAAAACCTGCGAGGTCTGTCGACAATACACGACCGATAATGAATATTTTTTGACAGAATTTACTAAAGCAACACAAATACTCAATGATGAGTTCTATAAGCATTGCTTCCGACGAAAGTTGACGAAAGTAATGACCGTGATCTTGGAAGAAAAACTCATATTCAATTCCTTCGGTTGCACAGAGCACCGCAAGACGACGGCAAGCGTCGCACTTGTTACAACAATAGAGAGTTACATACGGAAGTGGTGTGCTTTCATTAATAGCGTTCTGCAGAGAAAGACGCAAATCTGCACATACACTAATATTGTCGTAGATCAGGCGCGACGCAAAGGTCTAAAATGGAGAAGAAATCTTAAAAAATAGGTGATTCTAAGTTATAAACAATTAGAGTTTTTCCCGGTTTTTCCTATATTATGTCATCATTTATTGAATAAACATATTCGTACATACTATAAATTGAGTAAATCATTCGTTTTCGCTGATTTTTACCCATCCTTCGCGCTCTGACTTGATCTGACTTGAGTTCGGAAATAATTATCTGAAATTGGTTTGAATTTCCCGCTACCCCCTCCATGGGTAGATTTAGTTCAATTCGTGAGAGATATAAACTAGGCGGCGCTACTTCCGTGCCATGCAATTTAACATGATAGTTTCCACTCCCTGGTCAGGAAGCTCTTCGTTCCCTCAGTACCGTCTTTAGTACCGAGTCCCTGAGTACCGCGTGTTAGCTGAAAACCGGCGAGTTTGAACTTGTTGTTGTTCTCAGTGGCTGTCGATTCTGCACGTCAGCGTTCCGGCTTGCATTGCCGCTGCGCAGAAATTCGCCTAGATAGAATCGACGCCATATTGCCCGGGTGTTCTGACGTCACGCATGGAGGTATAATATGGAGGGCCAGCTGCGCCAGCGGACTTGACTCCAATTCGCGGTCGGAGAATTAACTCGCGCCGTGGCCGGCAGGCAGCGCTCTCGTCTGCTTGGCTATAAGGACTCATGAATTATGTATGGCGGTAATAGGCGCGCTTGACACATTTGAATCATTTTAACCGATGGAATCGCGTAAATTCGATTATTTGCGTCGGGTAAAGGAAATGAGAGTACGTTGATATGTTTTTGAAATGTTTTCAGATGATTAATTTCCAGATTCTCATAGCAGTGGCTATAAAACTGCTGTCACGCATGCAGCTATAATTTCGTAGTTCTGTACAATTTGAATTATCTCTTATATATATGTATATGAAATAAATGTATGTAAGAAACAATTGAAGACTTGTTATTTCCATCAGTCATTTGTTCAACAATCTTTATTCTCGTTTTATAGCATTGTCAGCGAATATTAATATTATAGCTAAGTAACAATTAGTGAAACAATTATTAGAATTTACGTAGAGTTCGAAAATGCGGTATTGCTTTGTTCCATCCTGCCGTTCGGGCAACCCAAAGTACACGAAACAGCTCAAAGCTGACGGAAAAGATATACCTCGCTTCTTCACAGCCCAGAATCAGGTACATACCAAGCCACAGTTAGTAAATCGGTCTTTCATTTATAGGATACACACGCACAAAGTATCAGATCGAAATATCACTGAGTTATGTGATATTTGCGCGGAATTATAAAGTTATGCCGATCTTTTTAACTGTGCGTATTCAAATACGTACATAAATTTAGGCAATTCGCAGCGAGAAAAAAATAAGTAATTACTGATTATTTTATCTGACGGAACTATGGCCAGAAATATTCGCCAGCAAGCTGTATAAAATATGTATCCATAATTCGTGAAATATATATTTTTGAAGATTACTGGTTTCGAATCAATTTTGAAATTTCTCAATTTTCACAGTCCCTACGAAATTTCCATACATTTTCCTAATTTCCCTGATATCCTGCAGATTCAGTATTCCTCAGTGTAAAATATTTTCAGAACGAGTAGATTTATGAGAGAGAACAACTTAGAGAATAGAAACGTTCGAACGACCAATAGAGTCGATTTATTTATTATTATTATTTCGTAGTAATACAGAGATATACCGTAATTGTCTGTACTCATTTCATGACAATGAGCAATTTATTCTCTTCTTTGTGTGGAGCTACTCATATTCAGAAGGAATCTTCAATGCTCATGATCCTTGCAGAGCATTGGGACTGGTAAGATTTTTTTCCAGTCGGGGTGTCTACTAGTCCTGGAAATCCTCGAAATCCTGGCATTGTGCTGGAATTACAATGAGATCCTGGAAATCCTGAAAGAATTACAGTTTTTCCTCGGTTGCCCTGAAATTGTGAATAAAGTCTTGGAAAGTTTTTTACTCCAAACCATGAGAATCCATTTCCCTCTTTTCTTCTCGTCCGGTAAATGAAGGTCGAACATGGAAATTTATTCTGAAACGTAATTTTCAGCCGGAAAAATTTCCCAAATCTCACCCGAAAATCCTGGAATTATGTATCAATTTGCTGGTAGACACCCTGTTTCTGTAAACAAAAAAAAATGCTCTGTTAGATATAAATATGACTTTTTCTTCTGGTATTATTATTCATAGGTCACTTTCTCTGTCAGAATTTTCATTCTTTATGATCAGGTGCCAACAAATAAACAGAAGTAAACGTGAAACCGAAGGTGTATAAACTAGGGATGGCCACGAAATATTATTGCAACACTTCCCTTACAGGAATTATTGCAGATATGGAGTATGAAAATTAAAAGAGGAGATAAACAACTGACCATGTCAGATCGGGTTTGCTCGAACCATTTTTCGACTCATGATGTTGAATCGTTTTTCGAAACGCGACTAGCCGACGGTACCATCAACAGAATCCCCAGAGACAGAGCAAAACTCAAAGACGGTGCAGTGCCATGCATTTTTGAAGGATACCCATCATACTACAGAATGCTGCAGAAGAAAAGGAAGGATCCAATGGTGAGGGAGCTGAAGTCAGCTAAGAAGAACAGAATCACCAAGTCAACAATTGAAAAAGAGGCCACTGACATACATCTTGATGAAGAGGCGAACGCATCCGACAGCACTGATATACCGTTCGAAGCTGAAGAAGTTGCAATTCAAAATCCTGATGAGCGTGTCGTCATGGAACCTTCAGCCACCTTTGCCCAAGCTCCTGATGTCGACAAGCGGTGGTCGTGTACCAAGGTTGACCTGCTGGACTTGCCTGCTGGATGGATAACCTGCACTACACCACAGATGCACGAAAAAGTTCTTGTATATATTAATGAAAATATTCAAATAGACAAGAGTATTAAATACCAAGTCAAAACAGATACCGAAGTGAAAATCAAAGGAATCCATTACAAAAGTGGGTTACCATTTCAAATTGAGACTGTCGAAGATGCTCAGAACCTCTTGAAACATATTGACAAGTTGCGAATATGCCGTTGCACAGAAAAAAATTCCAAACCCTACAGCATTTATTGTTCTGGTGCTACGGATTCACCAAATCAGGTGAGGTGTCATGCGTGCTCCAATGAGAGGGATAGACTAAGGAAGAGAGACCAAAGACTTCAGAAAGTTCAGACTAGGGCACAGGAAAAGAAAAAGAAAATCTTATCAAGACTGAAACATGTCACAAAATCTAAAACCGGACTGATTCTGAAGGTAAGCAGTTCGCTATAAGTCCAATTGTTGACTGAATCACTGTTCTTCATTTCTTACTTTCATTTAGTCTGTAGACCTATTATATTACTTCAGAATGGTAGACCCATCGTTGCAGGTCCATCGCACGGTACAAAATGTCAGCAAGCAATGCAGTTTGAATTGTAGGGTAGGAATAAGTTGGGAAAATTGTAGTCACAAGGATGATATAGTCTTGCCCCGCATTTTTCTTCCATAGTCGCGAAAAATTCGTACCACCGGATTTGCGCAGCAACAGGATTTGCCCTGTGTTACCTATATTGAACACAACATTCAGTAAACCATGTCAATAAATGTAGTATAGTAAACTTACGCTCATTCACTCTCCGTCAAAAGGTGCAAGCTCTTAAAGCCAAAATTGGGGAGGCAATGCTGAGGTGCGAAGCAGTAAAGAAGGCAAGTCTGGTTGAAGCGATATCTCAGCTTCCTGATGCTCAGCAAGAAGCTGTTAAAGCGTGTTTTGAGGCTGCGAAAAAAAAAGGAGCAACTGGTAGGCGGTACACAGTGCAATGGGTCTACGAATGTTTATTAATGAGGATTAAAAGCCCAAAGCTATACTACCACATCCGATCCCATAATATTCTGCCACTACCTGCACCTTCAACACTTGCATCATATACCCAAAACATTGGAGGAGCTTTTGGCATTCAGCCGATAACTTTTGAGATGCTCAAGAAGAAGTCAGCTGATATGGAGGAAGCTCAAAGACATGGTGGGCAAAAGAAGAAAAAAAACATATGATGAAATATTTAATTCACAATAAATAACGTTTACAGGGATAATAATGTTGGATGAAATGAAGCTCACACCAGGAATAACCTTCGATAGGACAAACCTATCCGTTGAAGGGATTCTTCAACTTGGAGAAGATTCTCCACAAGATAAAATGAAATCCCTGGGTGATCATGCTTTGGTCATTACCTTCCAACCTTTCCAAGGAAAATGGGTTCAAGCCATAGCTGCCTTTCTTACAAGGGGGAATGCGACAGCTGACACACTCGCTCACCTCGTACTTGAAGTTGTACTCTCGTTAGAACGGAGCGGGCTGAAAGTTGATGGAGTCGTCACTGATGGTGCCCAATGGAACCGCAATATGTGGAAGAAGTTCGGGGTGGATGTGGAGGATCCTAGTTGTGAACATCCCCATGAATCTGAAAGACGCCTGTGGTTTTTGTCAGACTTTCCTCATTTGATGAAATGTATGAGGAACTGTTTTGTCAAGAAGAAATTAATTAAGGTAGCGTTGTGTTATATAATATATACCGTGAAGTTTTGAGGAAGCGGAACGATGGGCGTGCTATAGTTCGACCAACACACGCTCGCGTTGCGTACGTGAGCTGCCAGTGACTGCGAGTAGAAGCCCACGTACGCAACGCGAGCGTGTGTTGGTCGAACTATAGCACGCCCATCGTTCCGCTTCCTTAAAACTTCACGGTATGTCTTAATATTGACGCTATCTGAAAATCCTTGCTTACTATGGGAACTGATTTGTTGGAGCAATAAACTATCATTCCTGTAGACGCCTGAAGGGGATGTCAATTTGGACCACTGGAAAGCAATAGTGGACCAATACGCTCTCAAAAAGGGTGGTCTCAAGGAGTGTCAGCGGCTTACACCTGATCACCTGCACCCCGATCCGTGGCAGAAAATGAATGTGGCGATGGCTTGGCAGGTATTCACGGAACGAATAAAGACTTCTTCCTGCTTGATACTCTGTAAATAAAGCAATGACTTTAATAAAACTGAACAAAAACAAATTTATGTTGTTACCTAATATTTTCTTCTCTAGTTCTGGAGTGGATCAGCTGCAGCAGGGATGGTATCTTACAGGATGCAAGGAGTCCAAAGGCTTCAAGATTCTGACAGCTCTGTCCAATTTACGAAAAGAGTAAATGGTATGGCAGATGTCATGAACACCAATACCCCATTCAATGCTCTACGTCTGAATTCACTTGAGAGCAGGGTATATATATATATTTATTATTTTCTGGTCACGGTCAAATTTCTGTTTCTATTAAGGTTTGATCATTCCGTTTTCTCTCATGTTCAGACTATTGAGGACTTCCTTGCATATTTTAAGACTCTCAAGGCCTTTGCAAATGCAGAGCGCAAAGAGAAGTTGGAAACTGCAGCTGCTGCACAAGCTGCTTTTGACTAAAAAAATCCCCTGCATAACGCGAATAAGAAGAAGCTGCCTCCAAAGAACTGTGACAAGCAAAACCCTATCTTTTCGGAATCAACTGACACTGGTCTTCTAGTAACTCTTACTGCAACACTAGGAATATTGCAATACCTAACAGAGAAGTGTGGTTTCCGGTACCTCATGACAGCCAGGTTGAATCAGGATGCCCTCGAGGTAAAAGCATTTCCATTATGTAAAATTCCAACATCATGTCACAAAAAATGAAAAAATTGAAAAAAAAACTCTAATTTCAGGCAATCTTGTGGGCCGAACACTCATCCTGAACCAAAAGTCTTTGGCCAGCTTTTTCGACTACTGTCGATGTATTCCCTTGTGAAGCCTGTAAGAGGAAGTAATATAACTGGTGGTGAAATGCTAAAATCTCTATTTGATATGAATGATTTTCGATCAAAAACCAGTGACGAGAGAAGAGATAATCTCACGAAAAGACTGGATGAAATCATTTCTAACGGTGAGTACTAAATCTGATCATGACCTACGGATTTGAGAAGCAAAGCTTTTGATTGGGACGCCTGATTCATAAACATAAGTGACGTAATTTTTACATCGGTAGGACTATATGATTTATATCAAATCATCTGGAAGTAATCTAACTGATGCTGTGCGCATTACCAGACTGATACAGTCCTCTCTTGCCCGTAATTCAGAAAATCTTGTCGACCTGTAAAATAAAACAATATGGAATGTTAACGTGAACGTCTTACGTGAGTTACTAAGTGTATGAGATGTTTTCTCTTTAGGATGTGATCTGGAGCTCATCCCTGAGCTGATGCACGAAGTTGATCACACATACCTCGAGGAATCAGTTGATACTTTTGCTTTGAACTATGTTGGCGGTTTTACAGCAAGACATTGTGAAAGATTCTGCAAAGCCTGCCAGGAGTGCCGGAATTGCTTGAAAAAACCAGAGAGTGATAGAACCGAGAACGATACCCTAATTACACTTAAAACTAAAAACTGGCTTACTTACCCATCGGATGAACTCATGCAGCTGCTGAGGACATTGGAAGACCAAATTCTCAGAACGTATGGACGTAACGAGCCACAGCACAATTTTCTGTTTCTGGTCCTAGATCGGCTTGAAGGGGTTGCTGTCACACAGATTGGGTGCGAGACACATCGATCTGAGCTTACAAAAGCAATAATTAAGTTTTATTTGATAATGCGGATGCATTTCCTATGCCGCCAATGGAATAAAGAGGCCCTTCTGCACAAGAAGAAGAAACAGAAGGCTCTGAGAAAGCAGGCGCATTTGGTGTGAATAAAGTACCAATAGAGAAATATAACTCTCACTCGAATGTTGTAATATCATTTGTCTCCTCTCCCGTAAACTCTAGCTGCTTTGTCTTTTTTATTGTGTAATTACGTAGGTATAAACCCCTTTGTTTAGGGACGAATTGATCAGGCACGATTTTGAACTTTATTAGGTACCAAAGAGGTCACGTCAAAATACGAATCACTACGCACCATATAACGATTTTGAATTGGAAATTTGTTTATAAGTTTTTCAATATATGAACAACTGGTTAAAAATTAAAAATTCTTAATATACTAGTTTGGATGAAAAAAAATCTTGAATATTGACCTTCCTTGCAGCCTTTCAATATATAATGACTAATGATATGAATGTATAACCATGATGGCTATTTCCGTAATTATTCGACTCCACCTTGGAAATAACCTATACGATAAAAGAAACTATACACTTACCTTTTATCAGCACCCTCACTTCAAATGTTCAGGAAAAATTGCACACAAGAATTGTTTCGACTGTAGTTTTCATCACCAAAGTCCAGATAACAAGTGTTTTACCCCTCCTTTGAGTAGATGTAATGCTACCACACTGAGAGAACAGTTTATTTATAGTTAATGAAATTCATTTGATGTTAACAAATGATCATTTCGGATATGACGAATCGAATCTCCATTTATAGTTAAGAAACCGTATATTTGAATTAACATATATATATATATATATATTTATATTAATTAAACATTTGTTAACAGTTAATAAATCAGCTTTCAGTTAATTTTACAACAAGGTGAATGAAATTCATATTCTTTTATAGATACGTTATTTAGTGAGTATTAAATAAGATGTGTTAACAGTAAAATAAATTATGTTCTAGTAATTAAAAGAGTAGTTCAGACTTATTGACCAAACTTAAATCAATTTCACATATAACGTCATTTTTCAGAGTTCGCCTGGGGTAGATATATATCCCGGTTTGTAGTTCTAGGGTTGAACATGCACCACAGATATACATGTTTTCATTTTCATAACAATAATATGGTATGGTTATGATAAAAATCTAAAAATAGTTAAATAATAGCTATTTTCAGATAAATCAATATAAAAATATATTGAATTATATAAAATATATAAATATATACAAATATTTGTATATATATTTATCATCACGTTTTGTAGACATTAGTCATATCTTCGGACTTGTATACAAGTGTAGCACTAGTTTTGCTAGTGGGAGTGAAGCGAGTTGTTGCGCCGCGTAGTGAGCGTGAAGTGACACTCACTTATTCTCAACGCTATTGTTTTAGATATACCAGTCAATAGTTATGCTAGATTGTACCAAATACGTTATTTGTTGACTACAATCACAGTCAGATATGAGGCAAACGGAATCGTACGTGACCCAAAGCTGCATTTATTAACTGTTAACAAATTTCGATTTGGTAGAATTTCTGATATACCTCAACCGAATATTTCAATTATTGAATTGATACGATATTCTACTATACCTAAATAAGGTATTTTAATAATAAACAGATCTTCGTTGCGAACAAATAGATATTTTACCACGATGTTTCAACTGATTTTTCATGTGAATCAAGCGTTACATATCATTACGGCAAATAAATGCGTCTAAACAAAGGATATATTTGCTGGAAATACCACTGAATTTTTTTGTGTTTTCAGGGAGCAGAATATTCATTCATGGTTATCGAATATACTAACAGTTAATAAATATTTTTGGAAAATGGCCGAATAAATACATTTATTAACTATAAATAAACTGTTCTCTCAGTGCACGTGTTTTGCCCGTATTAACCAAAGTTATCTCTCGAATCTTATGCAGTACATTACCAGAATATTACCTGTTACGTATTGAAGGATATGACAACTCTTCAAATCGAGTACGAGCACGATAAATCACTTTCATCCAGTTATTAAATGTTACACCTCGTGCAATCGCCATTGAATTGCTCAGATTTTCATTCAAAAGTATAGCCATACCGCCCGTGACGCACTCCAGTGGCGGCCTGCCGAACTATTTCGGCGACCGCGAATCGGGATCCAAAATTACGGTCGAACGGGGGGAAGCTGGCCCTCCATATTATACCTCCATGCGTCACGCGTCGCAGATCGTCTGCTGCGTGTCAGAGCACTCTTGTGGCCTAGTCCCGAGCTAACGAGTACCGATTCCCTTCCCCTCCTAGCTGTTGAGTGATCAGCTGTCTGTTAGAGACTAGAGACTGCGGTCTCGAAATCAACGTGACAGCCAAGCCTCCAGCTGGTCGTAGGAGAAAGGCTATCCCCCTACGCCTGTGATATCGTCGTCAACTGTACCTGCCTAGCTTTATCATATAATATTTAATTTATAGTAGAGTCATATTTTGAGATTTATATAGTAGAGTAGAGTCATTTAATTTATTGCATTTTCTAGTCTTGATTTAATATAATTTAGCTTTCTTTATTTAGTCGTATTATAAAACATAAAGTAGCGGTGAGAAAAGCCGAAGCCAGGTGATAGGCTGTACAAATTAATATCACCTTTTTCTTTTTTTTTCTTTTTTAATTAATAAATAATATTCAAACCTATTCCTCTAGTGTCAAGTGTTTTTATTTCTCGCCCCCACGAATTATCCCTCTACCGCTAGCTAGCTGGAGCAAGAGAGAGAGAGAGAGAGAGAGGACTCTGAGCCCGGAGTCTGGCGCCCAACATCATACCGAGCTAGTCGGAGGAGGTAAAAGACGTTGGTGTTAATTTGATAACTGAACGTAGTTCCTGCGGGTAACACCCGAGCCCGCGAGAATCGCTGTTACAATGGACAGCGACTGCGGCATCGTAGCATCATAACCGCCTCTATTCGGAATTATTACTACCTAATCGTAGAATTATACTTTTTTATTTCATAACTCGAGTCTAATCATAGATGAAATTCAGCTGTATAGGGGTTAAGTCTAAACGGATATCGTAGGACTTATGAGCGTACGTATTTTTATCGACTCATCATTCTTTGCCACACACTGTAAAAAATGATTGTGAATTTACAACACATCTACTATACAAAAGTTTTGCAAAATTAATAACAAATGAATTGCTAAGCTTGTTTTATGAATTTCCAAACAAATTCTTGATTTTACTGAACTTTTATAGAAAACACAAAATTATATTTGAATTCACTAAATTGTTTATTATATTCGAAGTATTCGTACATTAATTTTACATGAAATGTATTGTACTCATGTATACGAACAAAGCTTCCAATACAATTCAATAAATTCACAACAAACATTATCTCCAGATATACTTATTTCCGAAGTTTTTAAATTGGATGTATCGAAAACTCTACATCGGAAGAATATTCTCTTGTCTTCACTTTACCGTCCAGAGTAGGTATGAGATAGTGTAGTTTTTGCGTTTGTGGGATGGGTTTGGCGTTTTCAAATCTTTCCCTCAGTATTTCCTTCGCGTTGTCGTAATCGTTGACACTAGTATACCGAACTGCGATGGATGGTATGTTTGCAGGCTGATTAGCCCATTCAAACAATTCTTTCGGACTTGTAATCTGCTTGTCTGGTGGAAGCTGAAGACTGGATCGCGCAGCCAGCCGTTTGACCGTCCCACCAATTCCGTCACAGGGACCCTTTCCATGTGCCGTTGCACAGAAATGCCACTCGGCCTGAACTCCAAAATCCTGCTCATGGTGGTAAATGTTGATGAAGTTTTTGTAATTCTTGAACTGTTGCGGAGCACCATCCGAACAGTAATACACCTTCCTGAGATTATCAACCAAAGACGCAACGAAGTTGTTGACAACACGCGAAAATACGTACACCGCGATGGAGTCATGGTGGTTACAATCCGAAACAATGATCAGGCTTTTATGTTCGATGATGCCAGCGGTGTTATAATAAACAACTACCGGATAGAGTGTTGCCTGATCATTGTTCCAATGAAAGCCAGGCGCTGCATTTTGAACCACAAACGCGTAGTTTTCCGCGAAGTCGCATATCACTAAAACTTGTCCTTCTTCGAGAGAATTTTTTAGTGTCCTGATGAATTGGGACTGCTGCTTCGCGATAAATGAATGTCGGAGGAAAATATTCGCTTGTTCGCATAGGTCTGCTGCAAATTCAGCTGCACCCTTCATTAAGGTTTCGAAGCTTGTGCGAGGTTTCAAAATCCACTGCTTATATTTGATCTCTTCTATGTCATTCAAGTCTAAGGCTTGAATCATTGTTTCCAGCAATACAGTATCGCCGGGGCACTCTTTACAGCCATTAAGGTAGCATCGTGGAGTAGGATCGTTACAAATCAGAAGCTTGAGACAATCTTCGTAATCTGCTAAGCGGTTTACTAAATCCTTCGTCAATGCTCGCAAATTACAACCTAAGATAACGATATGGACTTCATTATATTTTTAAAGCGAGTTTTGGAATACGTATCGAAATACAAGAATTAAATTTAATTGATTTGAGACGGCGAAAAGACCTTGTTACCTTGGATCATCAGCTTTACGTTTTGATGTAAAGAACACACGCACACAGTGTGTGTCCCGCTGGAACCTGCAAGCACGCAGTGTTTAGGCCGTAGAGAGGCAGAAGTTGAGAATCCTACTTTCATTTCTGGGTTTTTCATCTGGAACTGCCGGTAGAGCTCCTTCAAATTACACAGAATGAGTCGTTTTTGACGATGGGCTTTCATCCCGTTCTCATCTCGTACGGAAACGTAATCTTTCATTCCCGGCATCATCGCACTCATTTCATCATCTTCGTAAAATTGTATCATCCTCGATTTTAAATTGCTGGACACCTGAGTTCTACCTACAATCATAATCATATAATTCGAAATCTAACACTTAGAGAAATATATGACATTTTGTTGTTAATTTTAGAATCAATTCAATAATCATCACTAATTTTGTCATTCGATCATCGGAGTTACTCTAGGCAAAAGGATGTCGATTGATCGAGAAAAAGTAACTCTTACAGAGTCTCGCGTCTGGTTTAGATAGAATTCCCTTCTCCTGAAAAAGTTTCTTGGCGGCCCTTGCCATATAAATTGTGGTATCCATCTCTTTGGCTACTTTTGCGATGCTCCAATGGTCTGGCAAGAGTGTTAAAATCTGCATTTTCAGATCCCTATCTGTTTCCAGAGAGTGAAACTTTTCTTTGAGTTGTACCAACGTTTCGGAGGCATTCCACGAATCGTCCTCAGATTCGAAAGGTTTCGTCGCGACGCCCAAAGATTGTTGCAGGGTACTGGCGACCGTGGTCACTTTATTCTCGATCCATCGAGCATTGGAGCACTTCAGCTTTTTCTTTGGGATATGCGAGTGGCCGATCAATCCCAATGCGTCGTTGATCACTGGTAATTTCGTCTCGATGCTTAGGTGTGATGTCGATGAACATAGTGGGGAGATGTTTTCAGACAATGAGGACGCTTCAATGATTCCATGAAAAAATATTAATGGAACGTGGATTCAATCAAGTTGAACAGTGACGACGCCACGCAATATTTGAATTCTGAAGTACGTCATATGATTACCGCAGTAACTGCAGGACAATACATTATTATGATTTATATTCTATGTTTCATGTGCGAAAGTATAGTTACCTGTAGACTCCAAAATATTCACTTCTTTTAAACTGTCGATACGCTTTCTGCAGGATCCGCATAATAAACTATTTTTCCGGAGAGTATCACTTTTTTTCAATAAATGTTCAGAGGGATATCGCAGCCCTTTTAATTTATAATGTTTCTCCAATTGGAAAGGATTTGAGCAACGATCTAGGTGCCTATTCGACGAGATTGCTTGCGAACGCAGGTCGCGACGCAGATCCATGTCACTACCAAAATCAATCAAATGTTCGGTGCGGGTTGAGTCCACAAATGGTAAAAATTACATGGAGATAAATAATATTTAATATTCACTGGTTTTTACTCGAAATTACACGCCAAAGGTTCTGTATAACCTGTACTTCGTACTTCTATAATTCTCGTTGTAGTGGAACGGCTGTCAGGTCGCGTCACTACGAAACGATTGAAGTTAGCGCGATTCATTTGTTTCTTCCGCCAGTCAACCGTTAGCAGCTTTCCGCGTGTCAAGTGTTGCCAATAATCACGGTAAAATTCTTATTGAAGGAGGTTTGGGACCAAAATGCAAACGATAAGAAATCTTTGAAAGTTTTATTATCGAAAGATAAATAAATGAAATGCTTACGGCCAAAATTTCAAATCGATTCACTGAACCGTTTTTGAGAAATTAATTTTTGAATTTGCTTCTTATACACGTAGAGGTATGGAGAGCTGATAATAATAATTGAAATCTTCCGTATCACTTGCGCGGTAAGAGTAGATTCCATACTAACCTTACCGGCTTTCCATACCTCTACGTGTATAAGAAGCAAGTTCAAAAATTAATTTCTTAAAAACGGTTCAGTGAATCGATTTGAAATTTTGGCCGTAAGCATTTCATTTATTTATCTTTCGATGATAAAACTTTCAAAGATTTCTCATCATTTGCATTTTGGTCCCCAACCTCCTGAATTAGTTACCGTGATGCATTTATAGGTTACGCAAAGAATGATGAGTCGATAAAAATACGTACGCTCATAAGTCCTACAATATCCGTTTAGACTTAATCCCTATACAGCTGAATTTCATCTATGATTAGACTCGAGTTATGAAATAAAAAAGTATAATTCTACGATTAGGTAGTAATAATTCCGAATAGAGGCGGTTATGATGCTACGATGCCGCAGTCGCTGTCCATAGCCCGTGTGAGTGCTGAATTGGGAATTTTGAAGAAATTGAAATGGCTGTAACTTCCGAACCAAGTCTCGTCCCAACTTCCGCATGGTCTCAAAACCTTCGTCATTCGATGCAGAATTTTTGGTCCAAAATCGAACAAAATCGAGACCGGCGTATTTTTGCAAATCAAGATTTAAACTTTCTCAAGCACATATTCCATGTTTGCAGTATCCGGAAAAATCAGCAAATATTTTTATTCGAAAGTACGCCTAGATACTGACAGATTTTGTGGGAAACATTTTTTCGTAGGACATCTCGGTACTGAATCGAAACTGTATGAAAAAGCAGTGATTTTAGTAATCGGAGATTTTTGAAAAATCCTATCTTCCAAATCGTAGCTTTGAAAAATCTAAAATAAATCACCAATCTCTCTTGGGTCTAGGACTACAAGAGAAAAAATTGATTCGAAAATCGAGAGGGGTGAGGGTTCGCG
The DNA here is from genome assembly GCA_963992785.1 of Tenthredo livida. Lineage (NCBI taxonomy): Eukaryota > Metazoa > Arthropoda > Insecta > Hymenoptera > Tenthredinidae > Tenthredo > Tenthredo livida. The sequence continues at coordinate 12,003,679 of OZ023072.1, read as the reverse complement.
ACCGTTCGAAATATCCTGGAATTCCCCATCTATATAGATTGTAACATATTCAGCGGTATATAGTCCAGATATAACAGCTGAAATAGATCGAACAAAAGGCCAGAGGATTAAGCTAATCCTCTGCACTCGAGCACGACGTTGTGAGGCCAAAGGAGTGGGGATTTCAACTATATAAGAAGTACGCTCAGCAGGCATCATCAGCGTTCGGAGATATAGCGCCACAGCGACTCATATCACGTAGATTTACATAGAGCGTCGAAAGGCATAGCGCCTCGACGGCTCATTCTTTGTTCAACATAAATTCACTTGCCAATATTAAATCGCCTAGAATTGATGTCGGAAATAACTTCATTGCACTAGAGTCAATTATAGTAAGAATGGTCGATAAAGAATCACTATAGCTCGAACTTTGAATATAATATAAATCTTAACTTGGAGAAAAAAGAATCAAATCGGAATATGCATGATGGTAAAAGCACGAACCACTGGAATTGGAGATTTAGGATTGAGGAAATCACTGTACAAATTTATCAGAGTAAAATAATTACATTTTATTTCTTTTTGATTTCTTTGATCGTTGGACTTTATTGCTCGTTCCAGCCCTGATTTCCAGCTAACATCCACCTTGTAAAGCCAGCAGGGAACAGGCTTAAATCGTTGCAAAGAGAGCACGGGATTCAGTTGACTTGGTGTGTCCGAGGGCCAAGGCACACGATCTTGAGTCTGACGCACGGTCTCGGAGTCGAGAGATTCCCGGTTCCGTAGAAATTTAGGAATATAGCTCAGCAGATCAGGCTCGGATTAACTTCCTGATTCTTATCTTTAGAATTGTCGTCGGCTTTGATTAACTTCCGAGTCGACGAACCGAGGCTTTGGCGGGGAAACCTACCTGAGTCCCAGTTTAGAGTAGAGACAAAAAGGTTAAATAGGTGGCTTTTGGTGGTAAAACCCATCCTTTTCCGTACCTTTCTACCTCAAGAAGAAGCCCTAATTATTATTAATTAAACTTAACTTCAATTTAGGTAAAGAACTCACAATAACTTTAGGTTTCTCTATAGCTTATAGCCTGAGAAACTCGCGAAAAGTTACATTTGGCACCCAACGTGCGGGCTTTTTCTTAGTAAATGTGTTTGGAAAAAAGCACGTAATATAATCAAATCACTCAAATCATTTGAATTGATGTTAAAATCAGTAAAATCAAGTAAAATCTAGAGTCAATTTTCATAATTCGAAAAAATAGACCGACAGAGACCTGTGCGGCGGGCTCGGGATTGTTATTGGTCGGAATCAGGGCTGAAATGTCCAATAAAGATCCAACTTAAACAAATAAGTCCGGTGTCGTCGATTTAGGAAATAGGGAACGAGATTCAGGTTTTGAAGGCGATAGATCCAGTTCAACATCTTCCACGATGAGTACGGAAGAAAACATGAATCCGGCAGATCAGATGGCCAGGATTATAGCTTCTTTAGAAAATCTAGAAAAGAAAATGGATATTAGATTCGAGTCTATGGAACAAACTATATTAATATTCCAAGTAGAAAACGTGGAAGGAAGAACCAAATATGAATCTAAGATACATAAGAAATTAGAAGATAATATCGTAGAATGTAACACCAAAATTAATAAAATAAATACAAACCTGAAAGTTGTTATTGATAGGATAAATGTTGAAAATGCCGATTTGAAAGACAAATTAAAGACTAGCGAGAATATCCTTCGTAGCGAGCAAGTAAGCACGTATGAAGTCCTAAAAAGTAAAATCACAGAAAATCATAAAACAAATCAGGATATGATATCCGAGCTTAGTCATAAACACGAATCGTATAAAATAAGTATTGATTCTGATATACAGCGTCTTAGACGACACCGTGTAGGTCCTAATCAAACAAATGACATTATAGGTTCAATAACAAAACAATTGAAACTACCAACGCACGCAGGCAAACCTTGGAAAAAACCTGTCAACTATATTCGAGAATTAGACAAGTATTTTGCGTTTTTAGGGACTAGCGACGACATTGGTCTTAAACTCATAGGTCAAAGTTTGACGAATGATGCTAAAGATTGGTGGGTTGCGCGTCGCGGCGTTATAAACTCGTGGAAAGAATTTAAAAAACGATTCTTAGCTAGATATTGGGGTGAAGAAACTGAACGGGAAATCCGAAGGGACTCAGAGTTTGGATATTATTTACCTGAAGGAAAAGTAGCATGGTCTGAATATGCCAGCAGGAAATTGGCATCAGCAAACGGGTTAGTTCCTGCCATGACAGAAAACGAAATCGTTAGCAATCTGATACGTCATTTCGACGAACATGTTGTAGAAGCAGCAAAGTATGGATCAATTCGAGACATGAATAGCTTGCTTACCTTTTTAGACGAGATGCAATCCGGGGGACGTTCCAATATTCTAACATCAAGTTTTCACTCACAGAACGCAAACCGTTATCAAAACACGGCTCGCCATATCGATGAGCGACTGAAGGTAAACACATGGCGAAACGGAAACCCGCAGCCAAACAATAACAATAGGTCGACCATACAACGCGACAATTCGAATGACTCAAATGAAAATAAATATAAGTCAAATACTCGTGATAGCGACCGTCGTCCAAACTGGACGAATACTCGACAGATAAGTATGATTGCGGAAGAAACCGAGGATAACGAGAACGCCGAAACCGACGAATCGGTTTCGGAAAACCAATCAGCGCTGTGAGCGAAACACTGCCAAATAGCAAGGCACAGCGCGATACGGAAATGAACGCGGCAGAAATTATGAATTTAAATTCCTTTGAAAATCTTACCGATTTTTTACTGAAGGAGGATGAAGTAAAACAAAAAGAAATCGTGTATTGTCCTATAATGAAACTTCATTTAGAAGCCATAGAAAACATAACTCTTATCGACACGGGAAGTCAGATCACGTGCATGTCCCAAACATGGTATAAAGAAAACCTTGGAAATTTCAAGAATTGCGAAAAACTGCCAGTGGTAAATTATCAGATTGTGGGAGCCACCGGTGGGTAACAAGTTGAAGTAAAAACTCAGTTTTTTTGTAAAAATTACAATAGGAAAATTTAAGGATCAAATCCCATTTCTCATCATACCGAATCTTCGGAGATCAGTAATTATTGGGATAGATACATCAGGAAGATGGAAAGCCCATCTAGACTTGAAATCAAATATTTTAACGATAAATACTGACAGCAAAACGGAAAACTTAGACTTGCATGAATCGAAAGAATTACCATCAAGTGATGAAGATTTACAAGTAATTTTTTTATATTCAGCCATTGAAAGTAACATGCAAGACAATGAGAACTATGAGTTAACCGATGATGAAATCAGAGACAAACTCTCAAAATGCGATTTGTTGGAGAGCGAGCACCAAAGAAACTTCATTGATTTGTTGAAAAAGTATGGGGGCGTTTTCAGCAAAATTCCTGGGAGAGTGTCAGTTCACGAACACAAAATACAAATTTACGAAGATAGACCGTTTGTACGCAGGTCATATCCAGTGCCAATCATGCACCGCGAAAAAGTCAGATATGGAATAGATAAAATGTTAAATCACGGAATTATAGAAAGATCATGTAGCGAATACATTAATCCTATTGTGGTAGTAGCAAAGAAAAACGGCGAAATACGGTTAGTACTTGATGCTCGCTTCATCAACAAATTGATAATACCTGATAGAGATTGCGCTCAGTCTACTGAGGTACTCTTTCAAAAATGTGGAAACACAAAACTGATGTCGAGTTCAGATTTGACTGCCAGTTTTTGGCAAGTACCCTAAGAAGTAGAATCAAGAAAATACACAGCTTTCATAATTGAAGGTAAAACATATCAATTTAAAGTGACTCCATACGGGTTAAACACCAGCCTAGCTATAGTCTAGTCGAGAAGTGAGTTTCCTGAAAAAAATAGTTAGAATTCTCTTAAAAATATGAGCGATAGCTCATTCGATTCGGAATGCGATTCTGAAAAAGATGTATTTTTTTTTTTTTTTGCGGAAACAAAAATTGTAATTGTTATTAACAAAAAACAACGAAAGAAAACGACGTCTCCGGTTTTTGACTATAACTGGAAAACTGTAAGAGATAACGAAAATTGGAAAAAAGCATCTTAAAGAGGAGGAAATTTCCAATAAAAAAGTCCTGACTCCCGGAACTCTATCTCCATTATTTATAATTTTAATTTGACGCTGAAGATAGGGTTCCGCGCGGCCGTTTTAGCACTGACGCGTCGCCGCTGAACAGAGAGTGCGATAGAAATTATTTTTTTTTTATTATTTAATATCAATTTTAAATTTTTTGTAAATTCCGCTATCATCAGAACACTCCAAAGAATGTTGCCCCGCAGAGAAATAATTTTTAACTTCATTTTTCTAAAAGTTATACAATTGTTAATTAACTCATTTTCTTCGGACTTCGGTTTTCATAAATGGCGACATAAAAGTTTAAATAATTGGCCTAAAATTTTTTTACTTCTTTGGAGCCCTTCTTATATGTATACTCAACAGAATTACATAATAAAAGATTGAATTGTTCTTTTTATTTGTTCATAATACATTTATAAAGTTCCAAAAAAATGATAGATGAAAAAAATAATGATCAAAAATTTTTTTTTAAGGAAAATTATGTTATGGCTGTTTTCACATCTAACAATGACATTGATAAATGTTAAAAAAAAAATTTTTACTTCATTTGTTGAAAATTTTTTTATAAAAAAATGGTCAAATTGAATATTTTCAAAAAAAATTTTTTTGTTTTTCTATTGAGAAAAGTAAACTATGATTTTTAGGAAAACAAAATTTTTCTCAAAAAAATTTTTTAATTGTTTATAATGGTTTTTTCATTTATCTAACATTCAAATTATTAGTTAAGAAATAATTTTTTTTGCTGGAATCATCATTGGTAGTTCTCTATATAGTAACAAAAACAAAAATTTTTTTTAGCAACAATTTGATTGTTTATCAAGTTACCAATTTGTTATAAACAAATTAGGATTTTCAGTTCATTTTGTTTATCAAACTATTAAAAATTACGAAAACAACGATGTATAACAAAGTGTAAAAATAATTTTTTGTCTATTTTTTATTTCTTTTAAAAAATATCGTGGTATCAAAGTTGAAGCGGTTACCTGATTTGTCAACTCATGAATTGCTGTAACTTTTTAACTATCAAAGATACAGTCTTTGTAATTCAAGGCGATTATTTGGAGAATCAATTTATCTTTTGAATAAATTTTTCGCCAGCTGGGTATCTATCATAATTCCCTTGTTACAAGCTTTTGTTTATAAGAATCTTCAGTATCTGCATCTAATAATCCTTATATCTTATAAACTATTGCAATTACACCTTTTATTATTCAAGGCGATTTTGTAGGCTTATTATTCAGTGTATCACATTCATTTCTCCCTCCGCTCATAGCCCAATAATTTCGGAACAACATTTCGCATGTACGACATTATTTTATGATTTTTTAGTGGAGGAAAATATCATTAATAATCCTTTATCGCTTTCAAAAATCATAAAATCTAATTTTTAGGGGTTGACTCATGGATGGAAGTTTTCAGGGGTGCTATTACGTGATTTCCTACTTTTTAGAATTTTTCAGAATTTTTTCACAATTTTCCGAGATTTTTTGCATTGGAAACATAATTTTCCGATTTTATTTCCTCCACCGTTTTACCCCATATGACCGAGGGTGAAGTTTAGATTTTTCCCAATTAGATCCAACCAATGAACTCAGATTACGGGCGATCCACCCCGTGGGTGATGTACCGTACGATGAGGTACAATGCAACCACTTGGCCGAAAATTTTCCTGTGTTATTTAGATGGGATTTCGAAAAGACCGTTGATGCACCCCTTAACATCGGTCTAGAGACCCCTCATTTCACCATTTATCTAGTCTGACTATATTCTCAAGTTTTTGGGGCACGCCGAGAGTGTACGAAAAAATCGTCGTGACCTCAAATCGGTCTAGTATACATATAAGAAGGGCTCCAAAGAAGTAAAAAAATTTCAGGCCAATTATTTAAACTTTTATGTCGCCATTTATGAAAACCGAAGTCGGAAGAAAATGAGTTAATTAACAATTGTATAACATTTAGAAAAATAGAGTTAAAAATTTTTTCTCTGCGGGGCTAGATTCTTTGTAGTGTTCTGATGATAGCACAATTTTCAAGAATTTTAAAATTGATATTTAATAATAAAAATAAAATAGTTTCTATCGTACTCTCTGTTCAGCGGCGACGCGTCAGTGCTAAAACGGCCGCGCGGAACCCTATCTTCAGCGTCAAATTAAAATTATAAATAATGGAGATAGAATTCCGGGAGTCCAGACTTTTTTATTGGAAATTTCCTCCTCTTTAAGATGCTTTTTCCAATTTTCGTAATCTCTTACAGTTTTTTAGTTATAGTCAAAAACCGGAGACGTCGTTTTTTTTCTTTGTTTTTTGTTAATAACAATTACAATTTTTGTTTCCGCAAAAACAAAAAAATACGTCTTTTTCAGAATCGCATTCCGAATCGAATGAGCTATCGCTCATATTTTTAAGAGAATTCTAACTATTTTTCTCAGGAAACTCACTTCTCGACTAGACTATAGTTTAGTTCGAGCATGAGATATTATATCACAAGAAGTAGCACATTTTACTATAAATTTTGTTGATGACATTTTATGCACTTCTGCATCGGTCGAAGACCATTTAAAACATTCAGAAGAGCTTTTTGAGACATTTGGAAGGCATAACTCAACGTTAAACTTCCAAAAATCCAAGTTTTTTAGGAAACAAGTTGAATTTCTGGGACATAAAATAACACAAGACGGTATACAACCTCAATCTGATAAAATCATGGTGATACAAAACTTTCCTACTCCAAAGAATGTAAAACAATTAAAGGGTTTCTTGGGTTGAGCAAACTATTACAATAAATTCACTAAGGATTACTCAGAATTAACGTATCCGCTTTTACAATTATTGCGAAAAGAGGTGAAATGGGAGTGGACGGAAAATGTAAATAACCACTTTAAAAAATAACGGAATTATTTTTTGAAACAATGATTATCCACCACCCAGATCCGAAAGCAAAATATTATTTAGAATGTGATGCAAGCAATTATGCAATTGGGGGTATGTTATATCAAATAAATCATGATAAAGAACATAAAATCATACGTTTCGCGAGTCGAACGCTCAAGGGGGCTGAACTTGGGTATTTTACTACGGAAAAGAATTGTTAGCGATAGTTTATTCACTTGAGAAGTTTAGAACATTCGTAATAGGCGCGGAACTTGTTATAAGAAGTGATCATAAAGCACTTACGTTCGTTCTAACGTGTCGATTAACAAGCTCAAGATTGACCAGATGGGTGTTGTATATTCAGAATTACAATTTCACAATAGAATATATGAAAGGAAAAACCAATATAGTCGCTGACATGATCAGTAGACATCCACCGGAACAGAATCAGGAATCGAGCTCAGTAAACTCAATAGAAATCATAGCTGAACTGGCTAAGAAAGTTGGGGATGATCTGATGCATAAACTGCGTTCGTTGGCGAAGCTTCAAAAAGCGGATCTCCGAATTGCTGATCTGGTAGAAAAAGGAATAGTCACAGATCAATTAAGATTTAGATACGAAGATGACATTTTGTACCAAAGAGAAGCAGGGGGCAAACTGCGTGCATATTTACCAGTATCCATTGTTGAAACACTAATCCTTGAATGTCACGAAATTTATGGACATGTAGGATCAGCTAAATGCTACAAGTTATTAAGAGAAGGATTTCATTATCCTAAATTTGGTAAAGTCATACGTAGGGAACTAGCCCGTTGCATCATATGTCAAAAATGCAAAGTTACTAATTGCTACAGCTATTCAAATATGCAAAATATCATACCTGCCGGTGTTGGAGACTTAATCTCTATTGATATTTTTCAAAATAATTTGGATTATTTCCACTGTATCAAATTAATACAATTTAATAAACTGTTTTCACCTACCTGCTTCGCTTTTTTCCAACCACCCATCATTGAGACCACTAGTTTTCAATTTTAATTAGATGAGGCAAATTCTTGGAAAATAAACCGATAAATCGATTCGACGCAAGCAATCAACTGTTCGAAATAAATTGCGACGGTCGAAAATCAAGTTTCAATAAAGCTTTCTAAGCCTTTCCGAATCGCTACCGCAATTATTTGAGTTATAACCTCAAAAATTAATGTCAATTACATCGCCATGAGAAACAAAGTTTGACAGCTAAAACTCGGGATGGCTAGCCTGCCTCAGCGGACGACGGGACTCGCGCATGCGCAGTTAGGCACTTCGACTGTGCAGTATCAAGATTTGTTCTCGGTATAAATCCGCGGATAAAAGCGCGTAATCCAGTACAAGCAATCGATACAATGTCGTTCGGACACGTGGCGTCCAGGATAAGAAGGTACGAACGTACCTGGATGGAGAAGAGATCCTTACTGATTTTGATAGGATCATTTATCCCTCGGGAAGATTCGTCAGAGGAAGAGGAAGGCCTCGACCTGAGAGAGACACTATGACTCCAAAGCCTGGAAAACCTTTGGGGGAAAAGAAAATAAAGATTAAAAAACAGAAATTGGATCACAACAACAATTTTTCGTATGCATTGATGGAAGGCTATAACCTCTCACCTGTAGCTACGGAGGTGGCAAGGTATAACGACATCGATGCGATGATGGAAGTGGATGAAGTGTAACCCTTAGAAGAGATCGAGAAGGTCAACGAAGATCTCATTCGAGAGCTAGAGGAGATGGTCCCCAAGCCTGTAAGAAGCTTACCGACCATAACCAGCGACGTCATACTAACCAACGACCAGCGAGTGCACTTGAACAGGGTTGATGTAGATCTTGGACTGCAATGGAAACTGCAGAAGCTGGAGGTTGCAGACAGGACACCTAAGGAAAAATTAGCTTATAAACTAAACATGTATAAGTTTATTGATTCACATAAAAACAAGATACTTACCAAACCATTAGCACCAGATATGTCAGTCTCGAAAGTGCAACATGCACCACCTACGATGCCTGATGCACTTAAGACAAGGAAGGATGACAGACCGGCACTTACGAGACCCGAACTTACACCGTTCACACCACCAGATGAGCCGGATTATTGTCAAGAGTGGGACCCCACGGATCCACTAGGGTTGAAGAAATTTCAGAAGAAGAACACGGATATAACGAAGATAAGGTAAAACACTAAAACACCGAAAAATTACGATCCAGAGGCATCAACCGGCCTAATGAAGGAACAAACATAAACTGAAGTTCATCAAGCTGTAACGAAATGATACCTCCGAGTAGACAGACACGTCAATTAGTCAAGTAGGTATCATCTCGTTACAATTAGGTAACACAGGCAGCACCGTCCGGTGACCGGTCTTACCGAGTCGAGAGCATCGAGTGCCCGAACACGCCGCGGGGCGGCTACCCGCGCCAACAGCCAAGGGGTCACGTGACCATCGCTCTCTCGCAAACCAAAGCCACCGACGGCGCGGATATAAGCCTACCAGCTACGCTGTCTAATCAGTTCTCTCTAGACAAACAGCCTGCATACGGCTCTAGATTGAACTCCGTCTTACAGACGTACGGACCGCGGGAAGAGACCCCGGACCGCTAGGCGCGTTCGCGTATTCAATAGAGGCCTCACCTCTATTGCCGTTTCGCACTAGATACCGAATCCGTAACTTACTAGAATCACCGATATAATTTAGCTTCCAGATCTTTCGATAGAGTTTACTTTACCTAGCATTAGAATATAATTAACTATTAATAAATCAAGCAGATTTACGCCAAGAATAGCGGCTTGCTTTCTTTAATTTAATTGTGTCGCGGAATACCGCATCGAGTCAAACTATTAGACTCTCGTTCTTTGCTTTCTTTAATTTAATTGTGTCGCGGAATACCGCATCGAGTCAAACTATTAGACTCTCGTTCTTTGCTTTCTTTAATTTAATTGTGTCGCGGAATACCGCATCGAGTCAAACTATTAGACTCTCGTTCTTTGCTTCCTTTAATTTAATTGTGTCGCGGAATACCGCATCGAGTCAAACTATTAGACTCCCGTTCTTTGCTTTCTTTAATTTAATTGTGTCGCGGAATACCGCATCGAGTCAAACTATCAGACTTTCGTTCTTTACTTCATTTAATTTAATTGTATCGCGGAATACCGCATCGAGTCGAACTATTAGATTCTCAGTTCTCCTGGCTAAAACTATCCTTGGCTTAGGTCACCTGTACATTACTAGAATTAGTCATAGAATACCGTAGATAGTAAGTCACTAGATAACGCTACCTTCTTGTGTTTAATTATTTTTTTATTTTTTTTTCATTCTAGTCTGGAACCTAGCAATCCAGCGACAAATAGCGTTACAATTAATCAATAAAGAATATATATATAGTTTTGTTAAATAAACCCTGCCTTCTATTTTATTTCATATCAAACCCTACCGGCAGGCCAAGCATCCGGCGGAGGGGGACGAGACCCCCAGACCCGTTTGCCGTCTACACCGGGTATCCTTGCACCCCCACACTCCACCCGGTCTAGCCGGAACGTTACAAAGCAAAGCTTCTCGACAACAGCAACAAAAAAAAAACTGTGGATGCAGAAATTCACTTGATGAAAGGGGGCAATGTAACATAGTCAGCGGTATATAGTCCAGATATAACAGCTGAAATAGATCGAACGAAAGGCCAGAGAATTAAGCTAATCCTCTGCACTCGAGCACGACGTTGTGAGTCCAAAGGAGTGGGGATTTCAACTATATTAGAAGCACGCTCAGCAGGCATCATCAGCGTTCGGAGACATAGCGTCACAGCGACTCATATCACGTAGATTTACATAGAGCGTCGAAAGGCATAGCGCCTCGACGGCTCATTCTTCGTGTAACATAAATTCACTTGCCAATATTAAATCGCCTAGATTCAATGTCGGAAATAACTTCATTGCACTAGAGTCAACTATAGAAAGAATGGTCGATAAAGAATCACTATAGCTTAAACTTTGAATATAATATAAATCTTAACTTGGAGAAAAAACAATTGAATCGAAATATGCATGATCGTAAAAGCACGAACCACTAGATTTAGACATTGAGGATTAAGGAAATCACTGTACAAATTTATCAGAGTAGAGTTATTATATTATCTTTATTTTTGATTTCTTTGATCGTTGGACTTTATTGGTCGTTTCAGCTCTGATTCGCAACTAACATCTACCTAGTAAAACCAGCAGGGAACAGGCTTAAGGGGGTATCTAAACCTTTGAATTTTCAAAAAATCGTTTTTTTTTTTATAATTTATTTGGAATGCTAGTGACCTACTCTACCTGCAAATAAATCGGCGTCAGAATATCTAGAGGATTCGAAAAGTTACAGCCATGACAGTGCCAGATTGCGAAAAAGCGCCGCGGCGCGGCGCGCGAACCCTCAGATTGGTACCATAAGTATTGTACAACACCGCCAACACCACTTACACCACTACTTAATTTTATGACGTTTTTATATATTTCGATTTTGAATTTGATTCTGTGATCTTTTAATTCTTCGTAATTATCATTCTTACACATATTCAATTTTCAATATTCTTTTGAATTGTGATCATTGACAGAACACATGGCTGCGATGTACATTTTTTCGAGGTTAGGTGTCCCCTTGTTTGTAAATATTATCGTGCTTTCATTACGAATTCAAACCACTAGTAATTTCCATTATCGAATAAACACAGTGTTTATATATCTGACATGAGACTTCGGAATCGAAAGAAGATGATCCATCAAAAAGTGCGTTTGAAATCGATGCCAGGAAACTACGCATTTGGATTTCTAAAAAGATGAGTATTTCTACAATACGTATATTAATTGCAAGAGTTTAATAAATATTATGAGAAAAAAGGTATGATTGATGAAAGATGAAAGAATTTTCGTAGTATTGGCAAAAATTGTGCTAACATCTTCTGAATCTCAAAAATATTGAAGATCAAAAATTTTAGAGAATTTTTATGTTGAAAAATTTTGATCAGATTTTTTCTAAAGCAATTTATTATTTTTCTAACAGCCTCACCGGACACCTAACGGACACTGTTGTTGTACAGAACAGGTCAAAACTCACTACGAACCTCCCCCTGGCACATGTGTCTAGACTCGATTCGACTCATAACTCATCGATACGAGAGCAGCTGCGGATCCAGCATATTAGTCATAAGCAAAATCTTAAAACTTAATTTCCTGTAACTACACTTTCTTCTCTTGGAAAAGTATGAAATAAAAAAAAAAATTGTGATAAAAAAGTTTAAAAGTTGATTTCTGGAGAATGAATATTTTGAACGGTTGTCGTAAAGAATCAGGAGCATCGCTGGACCGATTCTGGCGTTTGTGGTCTTCAAATTTGTAAAATCGAAACCTCTATCAGATGAACATAGAACTTTTTGATAAACCCATTTTTAGTTGAAATATTAGAAAAATAAGCAAAATTTTTCTTCAAATTCAGAAAAAAAATCGAAAAAATTTAATAACCCAAGTAATTCTTGCAATATCGAAAAGTTCCATGTTCATCTGATAGAGGCATGTCTTATGAACAATTGAGAACCAAAAATTCCAAGATTGGTCCAACGCTGGGTCTGATTCTTTACGGCAACCGAGTGATTTTGTATTTTCCTGTCTTCAGCGCACCCACTATCAGACTGGAAGTAATACATGATGTAAGATATGGATAATGAAGGTCAAACCCTCCCCAAACATGATGATTTTTTTCAATTTTATCAGAGTATTCAAGTTGAAAAAAAAAAGAAAAATTGTTTTTCAGAAATTCAACCCATTTACAGGTGTATATACCCCCTTAAATCGTTGCAAAGAGCGCACGGCATTCAGTTAACTTCGTGTGTCCGAGGGCCAAGGCAAACGATTTTGAGTCGGACGCACGGTCTCGGAGTCGAGAGATTCACGGTTCCGTAGAAATTGAGAAATATAGCTTAGCAGATCAGGCTCGGATTAACTTCCTGGTTCTGATCTTTAGAATTGTCGTCGGCTTTGATTAACTTCCGAGTCGACGAACCGAGGCTTTGGCGGGGAACCCTACCTGAGTCCCAGTTGAGAGTAGAGACAAAAAGGTTAGATAGGTGGCTTTTGGTGGTAAAACCAATCCTTTTCCCTACTTTTTCACCTCAAGAAAATGCCCTAATTATTATTAATTAAACTTAACTTCAATTTAGGTAAAGAACTCACAATAACTTGCGGGTTTCTCTACAGCTTATGGCCTGAGAAACTCGCCAAAAGTTACAATATATGGGGAAACCCACGTCAGACCAGCAAACCCAAAACCCTCACTATTTTAGATTGACTTAATTATCATATATGATGCTTGTTAGGGTTTAATATGACCAAATTAATTTTTTCGATTCTTTACTATTTATCATTCCTTCGTTATGTCTTTATTTGGGGTCTTGTCCCCTGTTTTGAATATCAGAATATTACTGAGGGATTTGTTGATAGTTAGAACAACAGTAACTCGGTTAACGAACTAATATTTATTACTAAGTATTGTAGGATTCTGGGGTGTTAGTTGGTTTTGGTAGTTTCGCGCGCGGCACCTTTCGACCGTATGACCTTTACGTTTACAGTATGTAAAAGATAGATGGTCAGTAAGTAGATATAATGTGGGGGTTCTGGATATGACTTCTTTACCGGCCGAGTTGTGTTGGTAAGTTACCGACCGAGCGGGGTAAGTTACCGACAGTCGGATGGTAACGATTTGGGGGTACCGATCGTCGATCTTTGTTACCGACAATCGGATGGCTGCCATTTTGCGTCGTGCGATGGCGCCACTGCCGATTGTTACCGATATTCTGATGGTAACGATCGAGAATCCTGCATTGCCGATCTGCGCTTACCGACGATCTGATGGTCGCGATTTTTCGTCATGCGATGGCGCCACTATGGATCGTCGATCTTTAGTTATCGATAGTCTGATGGTGACGATTCTGAATCATGCATGCCGATTTCCCGATACCGGCAATCGGTCGGCTGCAATTTACCTGCAGATCGTTGATCTTCAGTTATCGATGGTCTGATGGTAACGATTCTGAATCATGGTTGCCGATTTTCTGTTACCGACAATCGGACGGCTGCAATTTCGAATTCTTAGCTTATATACGAATTATACTAGCCGAAATGAGTGGCGGGGTGTTTAATTATGCAATCAATGACTCGAATCATCTCATAATGACATATATGTTTATTTGTTATCTCTTAAGACTAACCTATTATAAAAGTGATAATTTTCTTAAAACTAGCTTAAAACTATGCTTATTTTACAATTTTCTTACAAGAATAACTTAAACTATACATGTACATTATTCTTAACCTAAACTCAAACTATATCTACAACGATATCGATTCCCGTGACGCCGGATAAATTTTTCTCGTCAAAAAATTTTAAGTCTTCTAGCTTAAAAATCATTTCTTCGTGAATTACACCACCTTCTGTGGTATTGGTTATATTTAATTAAATATAACCAATAAAATAAAGGTATAAAAGACGTAAAGTCTTACCTTACAAGTGTTAGTGAGCCCGTGTGCTCACTCACTAACTCAAAAAAAAAAAAAAAAAAAAAAAAAAAAGTCAATACATGTGCTTATACGACGAAAATTCATAACGTACAAATACCAAGCACACGAACTAGACTTGAAAAATGACGAGTTGAATTTGAAGGCGGCCAGGTGGTCTAGTGGGTGTAAGCCCCCGGATTGGCAGCCAGTAGGCGCGGGTTCGATTCCCGTGACGCCGGATAAATTTTTCTCGTCAAAAAATTTTAAGTCTTCTCGCTTAAAAATCATTTCTTCGTGAATTACACCACCTTCTGTGGTATTGGTTATATTTAATTAAATATAACCAATAAAATAAAGGTATAAAAGACGTAAAGTCTTACCTTACAAGTGTTAGTGAGCCCGTGTGCTCACTCACTAACTCAAAAAAAAAAAAAAAAAAAAAAAAGTCAATACATGTGCTTATACGACGAAAATTCATAACGTACAAATACCAAGCACACGAACTAGACTTGAAAAATGACGAGTTGAATTTGAAGGCGGCCAGGTGGTCTAGTGGGTGTAAGCCCCCGGATTGGCAGCCAGTAGGCGCGGGTTCGATTCCCGTGACGCCGGATAAATTTTTCTCGTCAAAAAATTTTAAGTCTTCTAGCTTATATATCTACAACTAGGTGGTGGTAAACGCACCGGGGTTTACACACGCGGATCTGAAACATACAGATATTTCAATAAGCGAACGATATATAATGAAAATTATGTGTACTTACCGGGTAATATGTGAATGTGTGGTTCGAGTGGAATCACTCTTGGCGGCGGAGGTATCCCCGGAGAAGATGATCTCGACGACGATGGCGAGCTCGGACCCGATCGCATCGATGAGGCTGATCTGATCGATGGCGATCGGCCTCTTTCTATACTCACGCGCACCGTCGTCGCATCCGAATCATCCGCATCTTCTTGCACGGAAGATGTCACATCCGCACATTGGATGGGTGACTGCGTAGAATTTTCGACAGCATCCCTACGCATCGTCCAGTAATCGTTTATCTGATGCTGCCGTGTAAGGTTTTCTATCAGTTCATAATAGGTATTTTCGGTTTCGGTTACGAAGCGCTCATCCACATGCTCCTCGCGCAAAATACGCAACACCATCCGAGCGTTTCGCAGAAATCGCTCCCTCGATTCGGCCCTCCGTCGCAGCTGAGCCGCTCGCTGTGCAACGCGTCCGCGAGCAGGATTCATCTGAATTAATCACACATCCTTATGTTTTAGAATCTGTTAAAATTCAAATATCCAATGCAGATAACATACTGTTTGAGAAACAGCCTTCTCAAAGACAACGCCATCTACAATTGTCGCTCCGTGCGAACCTGCCTGACTCAACCGCGACCGATGAAGACTCTCCTTGTCGCCGGCTTCTCCGGCAGCCATTACTTCTCAGTTTTGCATACGCCTCACGTGGTATTCATGTAATTAGCTGCGCTTTTCTTTTCGTAGTTACATCATTCTCAGGCTTCTCATGTGATTAATATAATCGTTCAATTCTGCTCAAGTGAATTAATATAATTCTGTAATACCTCATCACTGCATTCTCATATAGACATCTCATCTCAATCAAATCAAACTGTCTCTCACACACACTTATCACTCACGCTGTAGTAAGACGTTGAATTAAACCTAAGTACCTGTGTTTTAAATAAAGACCTAAATTATTTGCAAGTGTTCGGTGTCCTTATCATTTATTCATTTCTCAAACATTTGGTCCTTCGAGCCGGATCGAACACGTTGCAAATCGGTAGTGTTTCAATTCAGTGTCGCTCTCGTGTGCTGTGCGGTATAGCTCTGACTCTCTCGCTCTCGTGTGCTGTGCGGTATAGCTCTGACTCTCTCGCTCTCGTGCGGTGCGGTATAGCTCTGACTCTCTCGCTCTCGTGCGGTGCGGTATAGCTCTGACTCTCTCGCTCTCGTGTGCTGTGCGGTATAGCTCTGACTCTCTCGCTCTCGTGCGGTGCGGTATAGCTCTGACTCTCTCGCTCTCGTGCGGTGCGGTATAGCTCTGACTCTCTCGCTCTCGTGTGCTGTGCGGTATAGCTCTGACTCTCTCGCTCTCGTGCGGTGCGGTAGAGCTCTGACTCTCGCTCTCGTGCGGTGCGCGATAGCTCTGACTCTCTCGCTCTCGTGCGGTGCGCGATAGCTCTGACTCTCTCGCTCTTGTGCGGTGCGCGATATCTCTGACTCTCTCGCTCTAACGTAGTGCTGACACTCAGTTGCGTGAGTCAGCTAACCATTGAAACTCAATTGACTCAGTCCGTCAGCTCACATAATATTCGCACAGAATGCCTCTCATGCGCGATAATGAGACCGGCAATCCACCCCCTGGTTCAACGGGGATGCGTGGGCAGCCAGACGAAGAGCTACTCAACCCCGACGATCAGAACAGGAGCACTGGTACTCGAAGCAGATCACCCACAACGCTCAACAGTGAGCTGCTGTTACGAGTTCATGCTCAAGGTCAAATCATTGAGGCCATGGACGACATGCTCAGTCAACTCACCACGCCGTCAGAGGACATCGTAATGAACGAGGTCACCATGATGCTCGATCAGCTGGAAGAGCTGCATCAAACATACCGCTCTGAACACTCATGGCTTGTTGCTCAGTGGCCTCCTGCTCACCTAGATCACGCATACTTTGCTGGAAAGGGCAATCTCATAGAATCCAAGCTGACGCTGAAGATTAAACGCCTGCTCGGAAGGCTGCAGGCACAGCTCACACCGACTGCTCAACCAATCTCGTCGACTGAACCAGGTGCTCGAATGCGTGCACGGCTGCCAGAATTAACAGTGCCAACCTTCAGTGGCGACAGCCGTAAGTGGCCAGATTTTAAGGCAATGTTCGTGTCCGTCATCGGGGGCCGCTCAGACCTGAGCGAGTTGGAAAAGTTCCAGTACTTGAAGGGTGCGATGCAGGGCGATGCATCAGAGCTCATCGTCAACCTCTCACCACACCCGGCATCATACAAGGCAGCCTGGACCATCTTAGATGCGAGGTTTGAGAATAAGCGGCTCATTATCAAGACGCACCTTGAAAGACTGCTCAACCTTAAGCCAATGCAAAAAAGGCAAGCCAGCTCATTGACCAAGATGGTCAACATAATAAATGAGGCAACTCAGTCGCTCAGAACACTCACCACAGAGAGCAATAATGATTGTCTCATGGTGACTCTCGTTAGCGGGCTGCTCGACAAGGACACTCGTGAGAAGTGGGAAACTTCTCTTACATCCACCGACGAGTTTCCATCACTCAGCCAGCTCACCGAGTTCCTCATGACTCGTGCACGCACGTTAGAGAACATCGAGGAAGTTTCATCACAAACTCAACCTAATCAGGCAAGGGGAACTGTGCCTAAACGTGCCAATTCACATCAGGCTTCTCAACAGCCGCAGGCCAGCTTATCGAAGGCACCTACCCAAACGGCTTCACAGGCGTCTCAGTCGACACAGTCAAGGTCCCCGTACCCGTGTGATGGTTGCGGACAGGACCATTACATAGTAGTGTGTCCCAAGCTCAGGAACTGCTCATTAGATCAACGGGTGAAGCTCGTGAAGGACAAAAGCTTGTGCTGCAACTGCCTGGGCAGACACAACGTACGCAAATGCAACAGCACCCGGCGTTGCAAAACATGCGATGGTCCTCACCACACAATGTTACACGGCACAGATCTCACAAGCCTATTCAGCTCATCATCAGAACGCGCACCGACTACTCAAGACACTCAGGGTGCTACCTCGTCATCTTCAAAACCCAACTCAGCATGAAGCTTGGGAACGATCGTCAATAACCACGGTCAATCCATGGCATGCTCATTCATCGATCTCAGTCAACTCACCTTGCTAGCAACAGCTATCACCACAGTCTTCTCAACGACCTCATCCCATCAGGTTCGAGTACTCATTGATCCTGGCTCAGAAATCTCATTCATATCGGAAAATCTCATCAATCAACTCAACCTTGAGCGAAAACACTCAAAATTGGATATCTATGGAGTTGGTGGAAAACGGACTTCTCAGACCAAAGGCGTGGTCACTCTTACTCTCCACTCAAGGTACAGGCCACTCTCCGTCGAAGTCTCAGCTCATGTCTTAAGAACAGTCACCACCATCCTACCAACCCGTGAGCCATCTCACGAGCTTGTATGGCCTCATCTCAAGGGGTTAAACCTCGCGGACCCGGAGTTTTTTATTCCCAGGGCAATAGATGTGATCATAGGAGCAGACTACTACGGACAGCTCATCAAGCCTAACATCATTAGGCACTCACCTGAAGCTCCTATTGCTCAACTATCTATCTTTGGCTGGCTAGTCATTGGCCCGGTTCATGCACCTGTCACAAGGGCAAGAACAGCACATCATGGCGTCTCCCAGGCGGCAAACTCATCGCTGCAAGAGTTGCTTACAAGGTTCTGGGTTCAAGAGGAACCTCCGATCTCAAGTGACTCACAACTTGCTCCAGAAGAACAGGAATGTGAAGATCACTTCAAGACCACTCATTCAAGGGACTCAACCGGACGTTACATCGTGAGGATACCGCTCAAATCTGCGCCAACAGCTCTAGGGGACTCACATCATACGGCACATCTATGCCTGCAACGAATTCTCAAACGGCTTGGCAGAGATAGTGAATATCGACAACTCTACACCCGGTTCATGCATGAGTACGAAAAAGCAGAGCATATGGTCAAGCTCGACGACAACTCAGCCGATAGAAGGCCACACTACTATCTACCACATCATGGGGTTCTCAAGCCAGACAGCTCAACCACAAAGCTCAGAGTGGTCTTCAATGGCTCGAGTTCAAGCTCAACCGGCTACTCGCTCAATGATCTCATGCATGCGGGCCCAAACCTGATGCTCAACATCTTCGACCTGCTCATCTGGATTCGCCGAAGCAGGTGCTTGTTCGCTACAGACATAACCAAGATGTATCGGCAAATCAAGATACACCCCGACGACTGGGACCTCCAGCGAATCCTATGGGTAGATGAGCGACACAAGGAATCTCACTACCAACTCACGACGGTTACGTACGGAACCAAGGCCGCACCGTTCTTAGCGGTAAGGACGTTGCTTCAGCTTGCCGAGGACGAAGGCTCAAGGTACCCCCTCGCTGTGGAACCGATCACTCACGGTCGATACGTTGACGACATTTTCGGAGGGTCAGATACGTTGGACGAGCTCATTCAGACAGCTCACCAACTCATACAACTCTGCCACGCGGGCGGATTCCCGCTAGCCAAATGGCACTCGACGTCTAAGCAATTGCTAGAAGAGGTCTCATCAGAGCTCGGCCAACCATCAGGCATTTCATTCGATGATTGTGACACCAAAATTCTTGGGATACGGTGGTCACCTCAGCAAGACACCTTCAACTTCTCAACCATCTCATCACCTCAAGCTCACAGATTCACGAAACGCCTCATCTTATCCGAAGTAGCGCAGATCTTTGATCCATTAGGCTTTGCCGCACCAGTCGTAATCAGAGCAAAGATGTTTCTTCAGGCACTCTGGTTACAGAAACTCAACTGGGATGACTCACTCCCAGAACAACTCATATCTCAATGGCTCAGCATCAGACAAGATCTCACTAGTCTGGCCAGACTCTCCATCCCACGGTGGTTCAACACACTCTCTGATTCAGTTGTTGAACTGCATGGATTCTCTGATGCTTCGCAATTAGCAATGTCAGCCGTTGTATATCTGGTTGTCAACTCACCGTCCACAGGCGCCAACGTCTCACTCATCTGCTCAAGAACAAAAGTCTCTCCTCTCAAACGCCTAACCATCCCGCGGTTAGAACTCACAGCAGCGCTGCTACTTTCCACGCTAATAAACCATGTTTCTGCTACTCTAAACATGGACATAACAAACATACATTTGTGGACGGACTCTCAAGTAACTCTTACATGGATCAAGGCTCATCCCTCTCGGTGGAAGGATTATGTACGCAATCGTGTAGCTAAAATCCAAGACCTCACCGAGAGAGCTCATTGGAGGCACGTACCAGGCACCTCAAATCCAGCTGACTGTGCTTCGCGTGGAATAACCACAGATCAGCTCGAAGAACACTCTCTATGGTGGACGGGACCATCATGGATGATTCAACCAACGGCCTCATGGCCGGCTCAAGCCGATCTGGCTCCTGATGATGCAAGTGCACAAGAGGCTCGTACGACTGTAGCACTACACGCCGTGCGAGCTGCTCCGGAATATCATTGGGACCTCATCGACAAGTTTTCTTCACTCAACAAACTGCTCAGAATCACCTCTCTCTGCAGAAACTTCATCGAGAAGCTCTCAGGAACACTCAGCTCAACACCAGCAGCTTCCATCTCATCAAGCGAGATGGAGCACGCACGACTCTTTTGGGTCAAGGCCACTCAATCAGTTTACATGCAGGAAGAGCTTGCTCTACTTCAACGACAAGCTCAACTGCCAACGTCACACCCACTCAGCAGGCTCACTGCATTCCTAGGCAAAGGCGGTGTGCTCAGAGTAGGTGGCCGTCTCGAAAACTCAGAACTTTCATATGAGACCAAACACCAGGCGATTCTCCCTAAATCAGCGAGACTCTCCAAGCTCATCATCGCTCACGCTCATGAGCAAACGATGCATGGAGGCACTCAGACGACTCTAGCATTCATCAGACAGCTCTATTGGATCATCGGAGGCCGAGCTCCAGTCAAGTCACATGTGCTAAGGTGCGTGGTGTGTGCTCGTCAAAGAGGGATCCGTGCTCAGCAACTGATGGGCCAACTACCTCTGGCGCGAGTCACACCGTCACGCCCATTCTCTCACACTGGCATCGACTACGCTGGACCACTCACACTCAAGACTTGGAAGGGTCGAGGCTCCAAGACCGCTAAGGGCTGGATCTGTGTATTCGTTTGTCTCACAACCTCGGCTACTCATCTCGAAGTAGTCTCAGACTACACAACCGAAGGGTTCATCGCAACCTACAAACGCTTCACCTCAAGAAGAGGAATTCCATCAGCACTCTACTCTGACTGTGGAACAAACTTCTTGGGCGCTGATGCTCAACTGAAGCAGTGCTTCGCTGAGAGCACATCTGGACATCAGCAAATCTCATCGCTTCTAGCTCAAGACAAGACTCATTGGCATTTCAATCCACCTGCCGCCCCCCACATGGGTGGCAAATGGGAAGCAGTGGTAAAGTCTCTCAAGTTCCACATCAGAAGAACTGTTGGCGACACATTGCTCACCTACGAGGAAACTGCTACGCTCATTGCTCAAATAGAAGCAATTCTCAACTCCAGGCCTCTTGAACCACTCAGCGATGATCCTGAAGACACTGCGGTGCTCACGCCAGGGCATTTCCTCATTGGAACTGCACTCAATGCAGTCCCGGAGCCATCTCTACTGGACATCTCCACCAATCGCCTGTCTCGCTGGCAATTCATCCAGCAAAGAATGCAACAGTTCTGGCGCGCCTGGTCAACTCAGTACTTGCTACGCTTGCAAGCCATTTCCAAGTGGCATCACCCTCATAATGACATACAGGTAGGCTCTTTAGTCCTACTCACTGATGAGCGTTTGCCTCCAGGGAAGTGGCCAATGGCCAGAGTACTCAAACTGCTGCCCGGACAAGATGGACTCACCAGGGTAGTGTCTCTGAAGACAGCCACTACCACACTCACCCGACCAATCGCCAAGCTCGCTCTCTTGCCGGTAACTCCACAACAGAGCCCATAATTCATCATCAACGCAGTTGCTGATGGCGGGCGGAAATGTTTGAGAAACAGCCTTCTCAAAGACAACGCCATCTACAATTGTCGCTCCGTGCGAACCTGCCTGACTCAACCGCGACCGATGAAGACTCTCCTTGTCGCCGGCTTCTCCGGCAGCCATTACTTCTCAGTTTTGCATACGCCTCACGTGGTATTCATGTAATTAGCTGCGCTTTTCTTTTCGTAGTTACATCATTCTCAGGCTTCTCATGTGATTAATATAATCGTTCAATTCTGCTCAAGTGAATTAATATAATTCTGTAATACCTCATCACTGCATTCTCATATAGACATCTCATCTCAATCAAATCAAACTGTCTCTCACACACACTTATCACTCACGCTGTAGTAAGACGTTGAATTAAACCTAAGTACCTGTGTTTTAAATAAAGACCTAAATTATTTGCAAGTGTTCGGTGTCCTTATCATTTATTCATTTCTCAAACACATACCTTATTTTCAGGTTTAGTTTTGGAATCAGTCTTCTTCGTCTTCTTCTTCTTCTTCTTGATGCTTTTCCTTCGATTCTATGAACTTCCACTATTCACCGATCTTTTCAAACTGAAAACTGTTTTCTCTTCTCAAACCGATCTGGTGGGGATCGAGCTGCAATTCTATGGGTTGCACACCCCCCCAACCCAAAATAAAATCAAGCCTAACCAACTCGAGAACGGCTCTCAAATGACTCCGCCCCGACTCATAAAAATAGGCGAGTCTCAAGGGTTTCAGCAATAAAAATCATTCAGAAGTTTTTCACCATACTTTCGTCACCCGAAAACGCTTGAATTTTACAAACACACAAAGACTGCGATAATCAAAAGATTACACCTGGGCCCATAAAAATCGGTAAGCCTCAAAGAATTAAGCAATAAATATCATTCAAAAGTTTTTCATATCCTTCCAGCACCTGAAAATGCTATAGAATTCTTGTAAACAAAAAGACTGCGATAATCAAAAGATTGCACCTGGGCCCATAAAAATTGGTAAACCTCGAAGAATCGAGCAATAAATATCATTCAGAATTTTTTTCACACGTTATTCGCGGCTCGAAAAGCGCTAGAATTTTGGAAACGCAAAGATTGCAATAATCACAAGATCACACCTCGGCTCATGAAAATCGGCAAGTCTCAAAGGATAGAGCAATAAATATCATTCAGAAGTTTTTTTTTTTTTTTTTTCACACCTCGAAAATGTTAGAATTTCTTAAACATATATATTGTTTAGAACACCTGCATTTTTCCCACATTTTTCCGGCATTTTTTTTTTTTTTTCACATGGTGCCATCTGCACACCTGCATGTGTACCGATCCCATGCAATAAATGCCCAGCTCAGTCAATTTCCGGCTTTGCTTGAGACCGCACATACAACTGTGAATATGGAGCTCATATTGGATCTACAAGGTTTTGGGCGATTCAGTGATAAATTTGTGATAAAAGAGCTGGCCGTAATAAACATTCGCACACATGAGGAATATCAGCAGGGTCTCAGACGCATCCTCTTCAAGGCACCATGCTCCTGGGTGACTCTCTCAAGCGAGTTAAAAAATCTTTATTCGCTGCAAACATGGCATCATCATGGAATACCCTGGAGTGATGGAGGAATGCCGTATATAGATGCAGTGAAAATTGTGAGGAAATTTGCACAAGATGCGAGTCGCATTTATGTGAAGGGATTGGAAAAGAAACAATGGATCGAAAAAATCCTCAATGACGACTCGAAATCGGTGATTGATTTGGATAAGCTGGGGTGTCCGAATCTTCGAATACTGCGATTGGAATCAAGTGTATTTCGATGTCTTTCGTATGAAGACTGTCATAGCGTTGTACCTGGAGGCTACCATTGTGCCTTCGAGAACGTTCAGCGGTTGAAAAACTGGTATTTGGAGGAGGGCCGTAAAAAATCCTCCCCACATGTCTCGAGGGCGGGGGATGATGACTTAAAAGCCAAGGGCTCGCAGGGAGCTGCATTCGTGCATTTCGACATCCCACCGTCGATACATCCTCCTAGTATATTCGAACCAGCAAACTCTTTCGAACAAGGTAAGAATCTTTTTACACGATAATCGTATTCAATTATAATATATAAAAACTAATTCCGAATTATTCATTTTTTGTGCAGATGGACTTCAGCAGTCTAAACAATACCAGCCGTATGGATAATGATATGCAGATGAAAAAGATGTCCGAGCTGGAGATTGGACAAAAGTACGACATCTCAAAACTGAGGCTAGTGAAAACGAAATTCGGTCCTAGAATCATCGCTACGATTGCCGATGAATTCATCGTATTCCTACCTGCGAGAGTCGGAAAGGCCCTGGAGAACGACTCCAACCAACTAGATCAGTTGAACAACGAGGCGGATCAGAAACGTCTACAGATACTGTATCTTGGAGGACCATACAATAAATTTGAATTCTGTGGCAAAATATAAACACACACACACACATGTATATATGTAATGGGAATGGGTTAGGGTTGAATAAATAACAATGAAATTGCAATCACATTTATTTATTTATTTATTGTTCCTTTAGGATAAGCTTAGTCTATAGTTCTCAAACATGCAGAATCCTCAAAATGTGGCTAATTTTTTGACGGTACCGCTAATGGGTTTGTATTCAACAATGCGATCGTGTATAATCATACAGTGGGCTGAAGTATTTGCCGGAAATGCGACGCTAGTTTCGAATTCCAAACGAATATCCACCGGTCCACTCTTTAACGATTCATTCTGCTTGGAACAGTCTATAGTAATAAGTGGGGCTCTATCCAAAAAATCACTCTTTGACAAAAGAGGTTCGGACTCCTTATCGTAGTATGAAATTTGAAAGTTTGTATACATATTGTAGAGAATGGCGTATTGATTGCGAGCAATATCAAGATTCAAATTTCCATAGGGATAGCACTGCGAGTTTAGGAAAAGTTTCACATCTCTGATCATACAATGATCGAATTGACTGGCATTTTTCTTCGCATCGTTTCGTCGTGCGGTTTGGAATCCTAGTATGACGTGCCTTGGTTTCTCTAGCTGTGTAGATGTCTTCACAACCCACACATGTCTCGTTGTTGTAGGCAGCATCGGGTACTCGTACATTTCCCACGAGCGAAAACTCATAGATACAGCCGGATCTTGGGCGATATAATTGAGCATCTTGATTTTTGATGAATCTGACAGTCTGATGTATGGTAATAACCATTCAATTTTCTCGAGTGAAATTTTGATTCCCTCCACGACGGTTTGATGTATGGCATTTAAATCATTGTTTGATCTCGTAAATATCAGCTCATGTTTCGCATTGACGATGATTCGATTATAGTCCTCGGCAAATCCGAGTAGAAAATTCAGCGGTATAACAACATCAAAGTATCCCTCGGCGTTGGCTAGTTTATTTTGATTATCCACCAACCAACCGGTGTTTCCCAGGAGATGTTGTTGTCCTGGGGTGAATGATAAGTATCCCTTCATAATACTCGTGATGCCGACATTCTTATTCTGATCAATCTCGTGACCATTCAACTCGTAACGCATATCGCCAAACATGTGACACACAGCCATATTGACCAATTCCGTGCCTGCACTAACAGCGGTGCCATCCGATTTTGTAAGCCGACCGTAGATGTGGAGCAAACTTTTGCTGGGTAATACACATGCATCTTGATTCTGTACAGCTATGCGGATTTCATCGTTATTTTTGAAGGTGGACGCCGCGTACGGTTGATGCGCATGTATTTCACAGTGGGCAATCGACTCGTCGAAGGTCACAGGTGTTTGGATTTTTATCATTTTCGCGATGGGCATATGCAGAAATAGCAACGAATTCTTATTTTCCACCACAACGAAGTCGAAGTCCTAGGCTCTGGAGAAACTGAGCGTTCTGATGTGTCACTCGAATCGGAGCTGCTCGACGACTGATGATGCTTGGACATGTTATCGAGCTTTTATAACTACCACCAGATTTTCTTGTCCTCTCAAACACAATGCCCATTTTATCTCAAAGATTTCACATGTAATCGTATAGTTACAGTTTCACT
Organism: Tenthredo livida; assembly: GCA_963992785.1. Taxonomy (NCBI): domain Eukaryota; kingdom Metazoa; phylum Arthropoda; class Insecta; order Hymenoptera; family Tenthredinidae; genus Tenthredo; species Tenthredo livida. The sequence goes on along the minus strand of OZ023072.1, from coordinate 11,977,258 downwards.
GCGAAAATTGATTAATTTCCCGTCCTGATCGACTATTCTCAGTTGTATATCGTGTATTGACTGTACGGTGATTGGATGATAAATGACATTTGTCGGCACTTCCACGATCTTATATCCGGGTGGTACGGTTGGGAAAAATTGATCAATCGTATGTACTCGATGCTCGTTTATATAAGCACCCGTGGTAATATTACACTCAACTCGCAAGGCGTTCACTTTGAGTATGCGAACGGGTAACTCGGATTTATGGGTAATACCACCTTCGAGAGTTTTGGAGGTAAACCCAAGCAATCGACCAATGAAATCTTTTGGTTTAAAGTCCACAGAATGATTGCATCTAATTTCACTGAGCAACTCATTGTTATTAGCTTTAAGACTAATATTTATATCCTTGGGTACTGCTCTTTTCAAATAATTTGCGATATCTTCGATTTCATAGCTCCCAGTGGGTATTGTGATCGTTGTGTCTGGTTTTATATAAAACTTATTACACCCCACATCTATATTGGGTATTGCATTGAATGTCAGGAGCTCTATGAGTCCGAGAACATACGTCTTTGTTGGTGATAACTCGATTGGAGGAAAATATTGAGTCCTCAATACCGACGATTCCCCGGAGAGTGTCAACGTGAACGAATCAGCCATGACTAATGTCACATCAACGATTCGCATACATTTTATAGTTGTCCGCTGAGAAACTTGAGACACAGGTGACCGCAAATTACCGTGTTATATTCTTGATATCTCTTATGATTATATTTTACGCTACCAACACCGAGATATTTCATCAGATCTTTAGGTGGTTGTAAATCGCCAAAACTATCGAAATACACCGCATCGTTGCCATTTTTCGTGTATGCAACCCAATGCGTCCCCGGACCGTTTTTATCATCAAGATTGATTATTGCAGATTCACGCTTTCTAGGTCCTGAACTGGGTAAATCATTCCGCATGAAAACACCTCGGAAATGTGGAATTTTCATAGCTTTTGCATAGTTAAGTAAATCGACATCCGTGAGGGCTCGGTGTGGTAGCTTTGTTAGTTTTTTGCCGGCTTCAAATACAGTCCCATACCCTTCTTATATGGTTTCAGGTATAAACCCGCCCCCAGGGCAATCGCCTCCATTGTCGCATTATGACGCTTGGATTCTTGTAATTGACGTTTGTTCACTTTAGCCTCATTGACAGCCTTTGCTATACCTGCTGCACCACCAGCTAAAGCACCGGTGGCACTGAGAGCCGCAAATATGGGGATGAGAAACGGTAATAAACCTCCAATTTTCTGGGGAACAGGTAAGATGCGAGGCACACGCACTTTTCCTTTAGACGCAGCCGAACGGGCACCCGCCAAAGCCGACTCAATAGCTTTAGGACCAGGCTTCATAGATTTCTTTGCCGCCTGTATAATAAATTTCAATGTTCTTTTCTTGTTCTTGGGTGATGTTTGCGTCTTGATTCCCCTCATACCCATACCTAGTTTGGATTTTGCTTTCATGGTGTTGGTGACCGCCCAGGCGACAGCTTTTTCAGCTACACTTGCGTCTTTAGCCAAAACTCGATTCCAGGCCCTCTCAGCAAGCACTTTATCAGCCTTATGACGCTCCGCAATATTATCGTGATTCTTGGAGTATGCGATATCGTGCTGCTTGCATGCAGCGTCTAGAGCGTTGATACCGCGATCACCGCGAGCTAACCTCTTTGCCAATTTTGTACCAGGTCCGCAGTATTGATAGCCAGGGACATGCAATTCGACAGGGAGATTGTTGATGATTTTATTTATGAATCCAGAACCGCTTCTTTGCCTACGTGTGTATCCAACCATGACTAATCATGAACTGACACAAATTCTATAAAAGCCTGTATTTTATACGTAAATATATTAGTTCTCATTACGACGTTTGCCAAGCATCATGAAATTTCAAGATCAAACGATTAAACTACCAATCGCCAATTTCGATAATTTGGTCGAGCGAAAAAAGAAGAAGGGGAAACGGCGTGGGTCTCTATTGCCAAATAGTGTGAGGGCTGTCTTTTGCGGACCTTCGAATTGCGGTAAAACTAATGCCCTTCTCACGTTACTGACTTATGCGAATGGTCTACGATTTGAGAATGTGTACGTCTATTCAAAATCCCTCAATCAGCCAAAGTATGAGTTCTTGAAGAGACTATTGGAACCTGTTAAGGGGTTGGGTTATTTTCCGTTTGATGAGCACAAGGAGGTTGTAGAGCCGAAAGATGCGCATCCCAACTCGATTATGATCTTCGATGACGTGGCCTGTGAAAAGCAAGATAATATCAGAGCATATTTCTGTATGGGACGACACAAGGATGTCGATAGTTTTTATCTTTGTCAAACGTATGCCCGAATTCCGAAACATTTGGTGCGTGATAATGCAAACTTATTGGTTCTTTTTCGTCAAGATGAAATGAATTTGAAACACATCTATGCTGATCATGTGAATACCGATATGACCTATCAGAAATTCAAAGATTTGTGCTTGGCGTGTTGGAACGGCGGTAGATATAGTTTCGTGACCATTGACAAAGACAGTGAGATTAACGCTGGGCGATATAGGAGAGGTTTCGACTGCTTTATAAGTCTGAATCACGAATAAACCGCGTACAGTTACAACACATCGATCAAACTAGCAGCATGGCGAGCTCCAAGATACGTAAGCAGAACGATGTGTTGCAAGAAATAGCCAAGGCTAGCGATATCATTCGACGTAAACACGAAATGATAAAAATGGGCAAAGACACTAGCGAGCAGGCTATCAGTGAAATCTTCAAACCTCTGGTTACACCGCTGCATCAATTGGTAGATTCATCGAAGCAGCAACAGCGGCTACTAATGAAGCGAGAAGTGAAAACGGAGCCGAGTTCAATTGAAAAAACAGAGAAGACCGCAGATTTTGTAAAAACAGAAGATTATAAGAATGCTGCTGCTGCTGCTGATGATAATGATGATGACGACGACGATAATGATGCATATAAAAGTGCGATTGAGGGAAGCTTGTCAACTAACATTGCTATTGGCAACAATACCACAACAGTTGCCGCTATGGATGATGATGCGAATGATATCCTTGATGATGATGATAACCAGGATGACGCATCTGCAATCGCCTCTACAAGCACACCGATGACCAAAAAAGAAGTCAAGACGATGCGCTATTTAAGCATGTTCAACTCGATCAAAGAGCAAAAGAACTTGGATATGAAATATGGTGTTCGAAAGTTAAAACTCGGCGGAATGAAGATTGGTGATTCGGATATCGTATTTGAAGATGATCGGATATATATAGGCGATAAGAGCTATGAGAACACACCGGGATTGCTTGAATTGTTATTCAAAAAGTTACCCAATCCTGCGATTGTGGATAAAAACGATAGATTGAATTATGCTAGAATCGTGAAAAAAACGAATGCGCATCGAAAATATTACAATGCTGACAAAAGCTTGCGTTCTGATAGAGAAAAAAATTCAAAGTACAAAGATTTTATTGCCCCGTACATCGACTCACCTGCGAAAAACCCTAGGGAAAGATCCGGTAACGGTTTATTACCCACCCATAAAATCGCGCGAGGACAAAGCATGGATTATGTGTATTGGGATGATCCTAATGAGCTCGTTGATCGTCTTCGACTACTCATGGCATCTCAAGCGGCTGGTAATACTAGCCACAACAATGAAATATCCTCCATCATTGAGGAGCTGCGCGAGGCGGAAATCATTTATTAGGCTGAGGTTAATCATAAAATAATCATTCGGTCACAGATCGTTGAACAATGAGCATAGACATATTTGGGCGACCGCTGACAAGCAACAGCCGCGAAAAAAGTGTTATTCGAGGTCTTCAGGGTGTTGGATTCAAATTCACCGCTGATAAACAGTACGATCTGGACGACAAACGATTATGTAATATCGCGGATCCGCAGGAGCCAAACGACGCTGTTTCTCTGGGTGTCCTCAATAGATGCATACAGGAGAGGCTTGACGATCTTCATAGCGTTTTCGTGAATATGATCTATCCCATCAACATCAAAATCGATAATAATGATAAGCAAATTCGTGAACTTATAACAAGCATTTCGAGGGATATTGCGCAATTGAAAAGCACAGTGGATTCGTTGGAAAAAACTTTCAGCAACACAAGATTGGTGTACGCTGATCCAAGGGTTGCTGAAGTAAAAACAAATAAAGTGTACATCAAACCTTAAACATTCGAATGGTAAGCAGCCGCAACAGCATGCAGAGAACAATAGCGGGTGAACTTCATAGACCCGCCCGGCGTAATTATCCTCGACGTTATGTCGATATACGCAGCTTGGATGAGACCTGGCAAGCCGATCTCGTCGATCTGTCCGCATACTCATCAGTCAACAAGGGCTCAAAATTTTTGCTCACAGTGATTGATATATTTTCAAAATTTGCGTGGGCCGTACCGATCAAGAGTAAAAATGCCAAAGATGTGACTGCTGCGATGGAATCTGTGCTAACTCTGGGTCGCGTACCGAAACATCTACACGTTGATCAGGGCAAGGAATTTTACAACAAAGAATTCAAATCTCTTATGAGACATCACGGGATCAACATGTACTCGACATTTAGCAACTTGAAGGCGTCGATATGCGAACGCTTCAATCGTACACTGAAAAATAAAATGTGGAAGCAATTCACACTTCAAGGTTCTCATAAGTGGACCAACATTCTACCAAATTTAATTGCATCGTATAATAATACCAAACATAGCACGATTAAAATGAAACCGAAAGATGTAACTACAACTGATGAAAAACAACTGTATCGTAGTGTGTATAAACCGCGTCAAATCAAAAGAAGCAAACGAAAACGTAAATTTAAGGTCGGCGATAAAGTTCGAATTAGTAAATATAAGAATGTATTCGAAAAGGGTTATACGCCAAATTGGACAACAGAAATATTTACAATTGATGAGGTGAAGAATACCAACCCTCCAACTTACAAACTCACCGACTACCTGAATCAGCCCATTGAAGGCGGTTTTTATGAGGAGGAGCTCAGCAGGGTGCAATATCCCGATGGCTATCTTGTAGAAAAGGTCTTGCGAAGGCGTGGTGATCAACTCTATGTAAAATGGTTGGGATTCGATGGTTCACATAATAGTTGGATAAATAAATCGGATATGTAATATAATTTTCATGAATAAAATTTATTATAAACATATTTACATTTGTTCCTTCACTCTCCTCAATCTTAATGCTAGCTTACATGATCATCGAGGAAAAGAAATGTTTTCTCACATTTTCTCACATTGTTTCACATTTTCCAACATTTTCTAACATTTTCTAACATTTTCTAACATTTTCTAACATTTTTTAACATTTTCTAACATTTTCTAACATTTTCTAACATTTATATGTAAAGTAAATGGGAAATTATTTTATTCTATTTTAGAAAATGTTAGAAAATGTTAGAAAATGTTAGAAAATGTTAGAAAATGTTAGAAAATGTTAGAAAATGTTAGAAAATGTTAGAAAATGTTAGAAATTTACGAGTTTGCAGAATCTTGGTATCCCCAAGGTAAAGTATCAGTTTTACCAGGTATCAACTTTCGCTTATCGTCACACCAGCTTAGAGCTAACTTATTCTGTATAATAGTGCTAACCGTGTGTCGACTACTTTTTATCATACACTGTTGTTCAACCAAATTTTGGTAGCCGAAAAGGCATCGTTTGTAATCATCAAACGTGATGGATTTTAATGTCGAGCCCTTTACACCCTTTGCACGTTTCTTATCAGTATCGCCACGAGTTCTGAATGTATAGAGTTTTGCTCGCAAGCCGATAAATTCAGTCATAATTTTTCCATTATTTTCATCTTTCATCAGACCGATGCGTTTTTTGTTCAACAGGGGAATGCCATAGGTATTATTCGGCGGGTAGTCTGATGTATCAAACATGGCCGCAACATCACGCTTGATGATTTCGTAGATATTTGGAACGGTAAACTGATATATCAGGCTATCTGTATCAGTATACATTAATTTCGATTCAGTACTTGAAAAATTATTTTTCACATAATCATAGTGGAAGTTGTATAGAAATATTTTGGAAAGATCGAGAATAGCAGCACCAATGTAGATGGGTTTATTGAAATATACTTTAGTTCGACTTAGCTCAATAATTACCATATCTTCATCAAATATGGTGCAGCTATGATATGTTGGCCTTGCAATGAGAGCTCGTGCACCACCCCTACCCTCCCATTTCGTGATAAGTTTCACGGTTCTATGGTTATGCACATTCTCCATGGTCTTGCCAAATACAGCGTTATTCATGAGCTTGTAGAAATTTTTCAAAAACTCGTTTTTCGACTGCTTTCGCATATTTGTGTTGAGATCGATGTATGACTTTAACCATGGCGATTGTGCGAACCTTAGAATTCTATGCACTTTCGTCAGCTTCAAACCAAATTTAATACATTGCTTCAAATTACGATAGTGCAGAACATATTTTTTCTTGGGTAGAAGCGTTGTCGTAAGTTTTCTAATTTTACTACCCGGCGGTGTGAAATGCTCGGGACACAGAGGTAAGTCGGCATGTTGTTTATGGAGCTCTGTAGGATAATCTAAATCCACCTCTAGAATATAACCGATTTGTGCGTCATCCGGATGGGACATCACATCAATGGCATCATTTTCCCACTCGAACGACCCACTCGGCAAATGCTCACTCATAGCTGCACCATAAAGATTATTTACATCGAAATACATTAAATATGACTCCGCTTTGCTTGAATCAAAATCTTCACCCATGAATCGATTATTTGCTCTAGCATAGCGATTTGAGCACTGCGCCACACCACCTCTTATGCTTTTCTCAATAAATAATATCATTTCTGGATCGTCTAAAAGTTGAAGATTAATTTTCGTCTGTTTCAACATTGCATCAAAAGCAAGCCCCGGCGCGGTATAATAATGCAGGGGATCCAAGTTGTACGTTTTGAAGCAGCTATCGCGAAAATTTTGAAATATATCGGCTAATAAAAGTACATCAGTTTTAAGGTATAAATCCGAATAATCGCCTAACGTTTTCAAATCAAACTTGGCCCAAACATCTTTCGCGTGTTCGTAATCCGCATCGGTAATACCCGCGGCACTGAGTTTCGAATAGAAATTTTTTTTATCGGGTAATTTTATTTCGTCAAGTTTCTCCCAAGAATCAATATACTCGTACGGAAAGACACCTTTACGAATCATCAAACTGAATTCATCTCGATCGCTGTAAAATTTCCGCGTTATTTGCTTATCGGCATCGTCGACGTACGATGCTAATTTCTCTATACTGCTAGCCATGAATCGAAGTGAATCTATGAACCTCAAACTAATCATAGTACCGTCGACTTTCTTTGTGAATGATATGTATTTTTCCTTATTGATGGGTAGCAACGTAATATCACCGGGAAAAGTTGTAGCCAGAGATTTAATGATAAAGTGAGAATCGTAACCCGATAAATTGTGAAAAACCACCGGAATCGTGTGCGACTCTTGAAAATTCAGATTGCATCGATTGTGTGCGGCCCCGCGATATTTACCCGTAAAATGACAGTGATCGCGGCACTTTTTCTCTTCAGGTAAAAATGGCTTCTCACAGATGTAACAATTTTTCGCGCGCATGTGACGATCGCGTTGTGCCTGATTCAACACCTCCATTGGAATCACATTTTTTATACGCGACTCTACTTTTACGGCTAATTCACGAAGCTCCTCGATCAACCATTTAATACAATCAGATCCGCGGTGACCCTTGTATTCCGATAATGTATCATCGTACACGCAGTGTGTATAATACGCCGCACTATGCGGAATATGCTCTTGGGATTCTTTTACCCCGGGCTTCATCATGCATTCAAGATCGGCATATACGACGAAGGGTACAGTGCTCTGATTTTTAAAATTCGAAAATCCCAAAGTGTTCTCCTTGGGAAATTCCATTCGCACTTTATTCAACCGGAGACAATCTTGTCTATGATTTTCATAGGCTTTTTGTACGCTGAAGTGACACAAACATCTATCGCACAAAAATTGTGCACATTTATGATTTGACAATTGCATGCTAACCAAACGTGAAAGATTTTTGATCCAAGCAAAGTGGAATCGTTGTTTGAAATTATCTAAATTACCATTATCTAGTTCGCTTCCACTTTCAATCATGAGCAGGTGGATTGTATTGTTCTCTGTTACATTTTTACTCAAATATAGCGGGGTAACTATACTATTATTCGAGTTTTTCTTGCCTTCAAAAGTTTCCGACTCGATTCCATATACGTTAATACTCAAATTATTCAACTTCTCGAATTTTTCTACAGTATGAAGGGTTGCGGGGAATTTGATACCTGTACAATCTAGCTCCGATATGTACTGTCGATAGCTGCATGTCATAGTTGCGTTAACGTTTACGGGGTGGAGGGCTGAGGTAACAGACCACAGCAAACATCGATCGTCATTGTTTTTCACGTTGACCACCGCCTTCTTTCGCTGAATATCCTCGGGTAGCGGTGCGAATGTCGAGAGTCCACCGCGAAGAGGCTCGTATCGGTTGATGCAGATCACAGCATTTATGATCTCAATCATGCTCCAACCAGAATCACGCTGCTCGAAATCCTCTACCATGGTTAGCAGAGGATTCGTTACATTATCGGTGAACCAGGTTTCCAGATCCGTCGATGGAAGAATCGTGGCGTTGCGTGTATTGAAGTTCTTCACTTCCACACTGATCTCATCGTTTTTGACGTTTTCAAATTTACACGAAACCCCCACATTCACCTTAATACTTCCTTCTTCGCGTAGCACATTTTTCAGACGTTCGATCGTCACCACCCCAGCGTCAGTCAAAAATCTAGCCAAATCTTTATGTTGGAGATTTGTCACGGCTCCGGTGCGTATACGACACTTGAAGGCACTCTCCATATCATCCCATCGAACACGTTTATGAATATCATCGCCGATATTACCTGCAACGATAGTCGCACGATGTTGTTCAAATTTCACCACCCACGATTGGAGGAGTGAAATTATATGTTGCAGTCGTTGTTTTTCACTCACACTCTGTTTAGATTGCGTTAAAATATTGTTCAAGAATTGAATATTTTTGAGAGCGATATCGCGCCAATGAATAAAAATATCTTCATTCGCTTGTTCTGGGGGTAGTGTACACAGTAACTTGTATGCATCTTCCATCATCTCAACAAGATTCATATACACGGCGCTGTCCATTTTTTTTTTCTTGGGTGAATTTTACAACTGGGTAGTCAAACTGACACTCTACGAATGTTCACACCCACCGTGGGTTTTGGGGTTTTAGATGCACACGCCCCCCACCACACCGACGTTTAAATACCATGAAAATTCAAACGTTTCCAATGATCGGTCAGAGATTTTGTACCTGAGAGGCTTACATCTTTTGCACCTTTATACAGAAAAAATATTACCCAAGTGTGTCAATGGTTAGCCCCTCCAATATTGTAGGCGTATTTAGAGTTTCTAGTTGGGTATAAAAGTGCGAGTTTGCTTCGGGATTTTACACAGTCTACAAACCCTACCGAAGAACAGAAAATTGTGAAAGAAAACTGAACAATCCTCAAAACAAGTGCAAGCCCTACCGAAGAACAGAAAAAATCGTGAAAGAAAACTTAACAATTCTGAAAACAAGAAGTAAGTATCGTTATTCTTCGATATCATAGCTTTTTTTTCATGGTGGATATAGTTTGTAATTGATATTTACCATTAAAACAGAAGATGGCTCATCGTCCAATTAATATCATCAAGCTGGTGGACGATGGTTGGATGTCTGACGATGATGGTTATGCAAGTCATCGTGAGGAGATGGAGGTGAATGGGGTTGTATATTATACATCCCATTACATTGATGGTGAACCGGTGTGGCTTAAGGATGAACCACTAAGGTGGGATGGGGAGGAGGTGCCAGCGGAAGTGGAGGTTCCTGAGGTACCTGAAAATTGGGATGAGGAGGAGGTGCCGGCGGTAGTAGAGGTGCTAGAGGTGCCGGAAAATTGGGATGATGAAAAGAAGGAGGAGGAGGAAAAGAAGGAGGATGATGAGGATGAGGGGGCGGAGGAGGATGGGGAATGAAAATAATCCATGGTAAGTACCCGTAATTGTCATTATATATCGTTCGACAATTGAAATACCTGTATGTTTCAGATCCGCGTGTGTAAACCCCGGTGCGTTTACTGCCACCTAGTTGTAAATATATATATATATATAGTTTGAGTTTAGGTTAAGAAAATTGTAAAATAAGCATAGTTTTAAGCTAGTTTTAAAATAATAATAGTCACTTTAGAATAGGTTATACGTAAGACATATAGTTTAGGTTAGTTTTAAGAAAATTATCACTTTTATAATAGGTTAGTCTTAAGAGATAACAAATAAACATATATGTCATTATGAGATGATTCGAGTCATTGATTGCATAATTAAACACCCCGCCACTCATTTCGGCTAGTATAATTCGTATATAAGCTAAGAATTCGAAATTGCAGCCGTCCGATTGTCGGTAACAGAAAATCGGCAACCATGATTCAGAATCGTTACCATCAGACCATCGATAACTGAAGATCAACGATCTGCAGGTAAATTGCAGCCGACCGATTGCCGGTATCGGGAAATCGGCATGCATGATTCAGAATCGTCACCATCAGACTATCGATAACTAAAGATCGACGATCCATAGTGGCGCCATCGCATGACGAAAAATCGCGACCATCAGATCGTCGGTAAGCGCAGATCGGCAATGCAGGATTCTCGATCGTTACCATCAGAATATCGGTAACAATCGGCAGTGGCGCCATCGCACGACGCAAAATGGCAGCCATCCGATTGTCGGTAACAAAGATCGACGATCGGTACCCCCAAATCGTTACCATCCGACTGTCGGTAACTTACCCCGCTCGGTCGGTAACTTACTAACACAACTCGGCCGGTAAAGAAGTCATATCCAGAACCCCCACATTATATCTACTTCAGTACGCTCTCGTGATCTATAGTTATCTATTGAGTGCCCAACACGCTTGCAGAACCTACAGTTCAGCGACGGCTCATGAGGCGGTGTTCGCTTCGAGCTATTATTGCTACGGTTTTGAGTCGGTTCATTTGTTTGTGAGCTGTTTTGGTCTGGTTCCTTGTTGTTCGGTGTCTGCGCTTTTAGTTTTTGCTTTTCTGAAACTATTTTTTCCGCGCTTACCGCTTTATCGACTGCCGCTCGCACCGTGTTTGGCTTTTCATTTAACACCCTTTGTTCTAGCGCGTCACACAGACCCTTTATAAATGCGCGTAAAGCGTTTTCTTCAACGTTTTTTATTAGATAGTCGCATTTTCAGCGGATTCTTTTGACTCTATCATGTCAATGGCCGTATCTACGAGCTCTTCCATCCTAGTTCCGTAATCTAATGCGGTCTCGTCTTTCTCTTGGCGTGCACACGCTATAGCACATTGCACGTCTGATAGTCTTTGTTTCGGTTCAATCGTGCGTTTTAAGTTGTCTATAATAGATTGTAGTGATTGGAAGCTTTCGCGCCCGAGTGCTCGTTCTGCGCGGCCTTCAATTTTTGATTGTACGAGTGCAGCGAATAGGAGTGAATCTCGCGGTGCTATTAGTAATCTTATGTTTTCGACTTTTTCAGGAAAGATTTTAACGTGATATTTGTTCCTTCAAAAGTTGGAATCAGTGTAGTCGCGACTTTCAAATTCATGTATGTCGTCTCTGTGTCAGACATCATTTCCGGCGGGGTTTATAACTTATCTTAAATGGTATACGTATGTTACGGTAGCTTACGTTCTGGAAATTATGGTGAGTACAATGAGAGTGATTTTTCCTAGCATATCTCTAAAGTGGTCATTGTTGCTGTAGAGATCTTGACTCTGGATGTGAGGGTTGAGCGATAGCGTTGGTGATATTGGTGTCTTGGAGTCGTCAACAGGTTTCGGGTCGTGGTTGGAGCTAGTTCGCTCCTTGTGGGGCTCAGATGAGCTTTTGGGGGGCGAGGTGCCTTTGAGGTTCGGTTGCTGCGATTTATGTTAACAAATTCTGTGATTGCCGATTATCGCCAGGTTGATAATAGCGGTTTAATAGTTTACACTTTTCGGGTATATGAGCGATTCAGGTCGTATCAGATGTATCGTGCAATGTAGCAGGACACTGTTTTTTTTTTTTTTTTTTTTTGTATTAGGCGCAGTGGTTTTATACCGAGTGTTGCTCTCTTGGTTATTAGTTCACACAACTTGTTTTGCACATTGGTTCACTATTTAGTGTCACGATTTGTTGAGTTAGTGGTTTATATTCTCGTTTACTTTTCTCTTACATGCCCTCAGTAACAGGGGGACCACCGCTGCCACCAGTGTAACGTCTTATATTTAGGGGGTCTTGTCCCCTGTTTATATACTAGAGTATGACTGAGGTAATGTTATCGATGTAATGAAGGTTAAGGAATAACTTTCATGTGAATTAACAGTTTTGTTTTTAATGGTGCTTGGAATACACGTTGTACTGGGATACATGTGTTATTAGGGTGGTCGTTAATACAGCCATTTCGGAATTGGATTCATTAATACCCTTCATTCGAAAGTAAAAAAAAAAAAGAAAAATTTGACCCCAAATTGAATCCTTTATCGCAATTAGAAAGGGTGCCTGTAAAGGCTTACTTTTTTGTATTGATTTTACATTACTTTCGGCTACTTTTTTGTTAAATAAGTATTTCGGCACCTCTTAAACGGCTTAAAAATCCATCGATCATACAGATCGTTCATATATACATACAAATATGTGGAAAAATATCACACACGATACCTCAAGATATTTGCGGATACTTAACTCAAGGCGAAATGCACTTATTCTACTTTACCATTTCACTACAGAAATATGAGCTATACTGAGCTATACTGAGTAGTTGAAGCGTCACCGATATTTTTCCACATATTTGTATGTATATATGAACGATCTGTTCAATCGATGGATTTTTGAGCCGTTTGAGAGGTGCCGAGATATTTATTCAACAAAAAAGTAGCCGAAAGTAATGTAAAATCAATACAAAAAAGTAAGCCTTTAAGGCACCCTTTCTAATTGAGATAAAGGGTTCAATTTGGGGTCAAATTTTTTTTTTTTTTTCTTACTTTCGAATGAAGGGTATGAATGAATCTAATTCCGAAATAGCTATATTAACGACCACCCTAATGTGTTATATATATACTAAGTTATTCTAAGTGTTTGCCCGAAGAGGTATAGTTGAGAAGTGAAGTGAAGAATCGAGCGAAGCATAGTTAGGTATGTAGATAAAAGGTTTCGCTGACTCGTTGCATTTGGCAGTGCCGAGTGCAACGAGTCTTTTCTAGAAGTAGGAAAGGAAGATGCAAAGGTAACAGGCAGATAAGAAGAGTGGTGACGTAGAGGGAAAAGGGGGGAAGCGTGTGAAGAGTTGAGCTGAAGTAAGTGAGGGCCGAACGTACGGGCGGTGATGCCCGGATGTAACACTTTCATAAAAAAAAATTTGTGTAAAAAAAAAAAAATTCTTTCAATTTTTTTTCGTCGTTTTTCTTTTTAATTTCGCTGCTATTTCCGCGGGACCCACAGGAATCCATGCAGATAATTTTTTTCGGATAGCCAAATCCTTCCCCTTCAACCCTAGAAAAAAAAAAATTGATGGAGAACCTACCTGGGCCGGAGAAAAAAATAAAACGTCCAGTCGTGCGTCGCCGCGCACGCCGATCCACGTCTGCGTGCAGCGTTCTAGGTTCGAAACTGCCTCGAAACAAAATTACAAACACGGTTGTCGATCGGAAATTTTGTTGCAACCGGAGTATCAAGGTGTTGCAATCTAGATGTTTGAGCCACACTTTGGCAATACTATGGAATGTGCGAATACAAAGCCTTAGCGCAACCAACAACAAGTGCAGACGCAGCACGACCTCCTTAATGTAATAAATAAGCGATCACCGTAATACTCATGGTCAGAACATCGCGACCAGAAGCAAGACACGTTATATAGAGATTAGTACGATATTAGCAAAGCCTTTGTAAAAACTTCATATATTAAATAAACTTGAATTACTTTGTACGACTGAGTTCCAACTCTTAATTCGACAACGAACCTTCAAATAAATTAAAGTTGTATGAAAGATCTCAGGATCCCGATTACAACAACTGGTGGCAGCGGTGGGATCGTCGAATCGTGCAAATAAATCAAGTGTCAAGTTTCGAGCAAGTGAATTAAAAGAATAGTGATAGTGGCACCGGAAGTCACCGTGAAATCACATGTCAAAGAAAAGAATAGAACGTTCAGCATCCGTAGACTCTCCGACTAAACCTGAGTTACAAGGAGAAGTAAGCTTTGGGGATAATTCACCTTTGTTTGGCGTACTACCTCCCAGCCAGAGGCACGCCTTGCATTTATCACTGGCTGCAGCAGCACAAGAATCTTCGGAAAAGGAGCGAATGCCATTGAACAAAGACTTGGTGGAAAGACGCATTGCAGAAGGTAAAACCGCGTGGATTCAAGAATTACGAAGAGATCATCTTCTCCAAACCTGTGAGCATCTTGGCATAAACGTAAGCGAAGCAAATACAGTTGACGAACTTCGTGCGGCATTACGCGAATTTGTTAAAAGTAAGACTCGGGAGCAAGTACCACCACAACAGAATCAGAACACAGCAGCGAATCAACCTCCAATCGATATGACCGAAGACACCCCCACCGTGAGACAAGTGCTGAAGGACATCGAGATCTTCGATAGCAGTGACCGAGGAAAGGTTTGTGATTTTATTCGCTCTTGCAAGTATGCACGTGAGATAATACGACCTGTAGATACGGGAAATCTATTGAAAGCTGTTCTGAGCACCCGAATCAAAGGTGCTCCGGCACGAGCTTTAGAATACAAATCAATTGACACCTGGAATGCACTGGAGGAAGAGCTGAAGTCGATGAGCATCGATACACGGACATTAGCTTCGTTACAAGTGGAATTCAGTAGCTGTAGACAACGTCAGAACGAGGACGCGAGGTCATATGGAACACGAGTCGAGAAACTAACTGCACAGGTAATCGAAGTAACGATGAAGGAAGCCGCGGAAGAGGATTCGAAATCGACGCTGGAACGCCAGGTCAGAAAACAAGCTGTCAATATCTTCATCAGAGGGTTGAACGACAAGCTGAAGATATTGGTCAAGAGCCGACGGTGTGAAAATCTTAGAGAAGCCATATCACTCGCGATAGAAGAAGAACGAGATTTAGGCCCCATTCGTGGATCGGATCGGGAACATAATCAACCGCGCAACAGCAGAGAAGGTAACAGAGGAAATAATTGCTACAACTGTGGGAAGACAGGACACCTAGCACGAGACTGTCGCTCAGCGAAGACAGGATCCAGTTATCCACAACGATTGCCGACACCAAGTAACTACGTAAGAAAAATTCAGGTAATTTGCCATTTCTGTAGGAAACCAGGGCACGTCATACGAGACTGCAGAACTAGAATAGCAGAAGAAAATCGGCAAAGATACGAAAGGAATCGGGGACCTCCTAGAAGGGAAGAACGGGTCCAGCCAGGTCCTTTCAGAGACGCCAGCAAGCAAAACGAAGAGACTCCGGGAAACGAGGAGCAGGCGCGGCGGACAGGCAACCGTATCGCGTCGTACCAGTAAATTGCCTAATAAATGGATCAAGACAGAAGAATCACGCAACGATCGAGGCAGATGAATTCAAGACGAGACACGGAACTATGCTATTAGATTCAGGAGCTGAGGTAAGCCTAGTAAAAGTCGGAAAAATTGACGGAGAAGTGATGGCTGAAGACGGTGTGATCACGCTCAGAGGAATAGGCGGAACACCGGTTGCGACCTTATGTAAGGTCAGGTTAAATATAAGGGTTGGTGATAGGCACATATCGCACCCTTTTTACGCTGTTAAAGACGATTTTCCACTAGAAGCAGACGGTCTCTTAGGAGGCGACTTCCTCGAGAAGCACGACGTCGAGCTCAGATCTGGAAAATACGCAAGATTGTACGGAACGACATGGAATTTAGGAGCCACAGGAGCTCACATATCGCTTGAACGAAGAAGCGAGAAGATAATCCGTGCAAAGACACGCGATGACGCGGAAGGAATCGTCGAAGGAATCGAGTTACAGCCAGGAGTATACCTAGGGAGTTGCATCACCAACGCAGTCGACGGTGAGTGCAAAGTCAGCATTTTGAATACGAACTATTATAATGTAGAACTGGAACAGCCGTGTGTACAAATAGTAGCACTAGGCCAAGAGCACACAGATATGACGCAAGTGTATGCATGCCGGACGATGACACCGAGTAACGCGAGCCGAATGCAACAGCTGAGAGACAACCTACGTACGAGTCATCTGAATCGAGAAGAAAAAGAGAGCTTACTGGATATTTGTGAAGAATTTCATGATGTATTTCACTTAGAAGGAGACTATCTGGGTTACACGAACGCAGCTAGTCACAGAATTACAACGAATCCAGATATCGCACCTATAAATTTAAGACCTTATAGACTTCCAGAGAAGCATAAGCAGGAGATAAACGAGCAGGTAGATAAAATGCTTGCCGACGGAATAGTCAGACAAAGCAAAAGTCAATGGAACGCACCACTGCTAGTGGTACCAAAGAAGGCGGACGCATCAGGAAAAACAAAGATGAGAGTCGTAGTTGACTTCCGTAAGGTGAACGAGGTTACTGTAGGAGACTCCTTTCCACTGCCTAATATCACGGAAATATTGGACCAGTTGGGTAAGGCAAAATATTTCTCTACATTAGATCTAGCATCAGGATTTCACCAAATTCCAATGGAAGAAGAGGATAAGTGCAAGACGGCATTTTCCACTTCACATGGTCACTACGAATATAATCGCATGCCTTTTGGACTGAAGAATGCACCTGCTACGTTTCAACGGTTAATGAATACTGTACTTTCAGGAATACAAGGCCTTAGGTGTTATGTCTATCTCGACGATATTGTCATACATGCTCCTAGTTTGCAGGAACATAACAAACGACTGGAAGAGGTACTGGAACGCTTACGACAGAATTCATTGAAGCTACAACCTGACAAGTGTGAGTTTCTGAGGAAAGAGGTTAACTTCTTGGGACACGTCATCACTAGAGACGGGATAAAAGCAGATCCAGAGAAGATCCGAGCAGTAGAGGAATTTCCAATTCTAAAGACTGTAAAAGATGTTCAAGGATTTCTGGGTTTGGCCGGATACTACAGACGATTCATACAGAATTTCTCAAGTTTAGCAAAACCGCTAACACATTTGCTGAAGAAAGAGGTAAAATTTAGATGGACTTCGAGGGAACAAGAGGCTTTTGAAAATTTGAAGAAGACGTTGACGACAGCACCAATTCTACAATATCCAGATTTCGAACAACCGTTCATCGTGACGACAGACGCATCCGACAAAGCCATCGGAGCAGTCCTGTCGCAAGGCATAATAGGAAGTGACTTGCCAGTAGCATACGCAAGTAGAACTCTAAATTCAGCAGAAGGAAATTACAGCACCACGGAAAAAGAATTATTGGCCATAGTCTGGGCAGTTAATCATTTCAGACCGTATGTATATGGTACCAGATTTAAGATTGTTACAGATCACAAACCACTCACATGGTTATTCGGAGTCAAAGATCCAGGATCACGACTCATGAGATGGCGACTGAAGCTGGAAGAATATGACTACGAGATCGAGTACAAAGCAGGCAAGGCTAACACCAACGCAGATGCCTTGAGTCGCATGTACGCAGTGACCAGAAGTCAACAGAAAGAAGAAGATGAATCGAACAACCGAGAACAAGAATATTCGGAGGAAGATCGGAACAGGATCATCTATGAGTATCACGACACACCATTAGGAGCACATGAAGGAGTTAATCGAACGATCGAAAGAATTCGGTTAAAACACGATTGGCCAGGATTACGGAAGGACGTCGAAGAACACATCTCGAGATGCGAGAATTGCCAGAAGAACAAACTTAGCAAGAAGACGAAGGCACCAATGGTCATCACCGACACTCCAAATCAACCGTTTGAGAAATGTGCATTGGATATCGTAGGACCACTGACAGAAACGGAACAAGGAAATAAATATATCCTCACGTTTCAAGATTGTCTAACCAAATTCAGTAAGGCAATACCCATTCCGAACCAAGAAGCTAACACTGTAGCCAAGGAATTTGCGACCAGGATCGTATGCGAACACGGAATACCACAGAGAATACTCACCGATCAAGGTACGAACTTTTTGAGTAACGTTTTTAAAAATACCTGTAAACTGTTAAAGATCGACAAGATTCAAACGACGGCCTATCATCCTGAATCCAATGGAGCCTTGGAACGTTCACATAGGACGTTAGCTGAATATCTGAGACACTACATCAACGAGGAACAGAGCAACTGGGACGAATGGTTACCATATGCTATGTTTGCATATAACACGACGCCCCACACTGCAACGAGATTTACGCCATTCGAGCTGGTGTATGGGCACCCAGCTGAACTACCAACATCGCTGAAGAAGGATCCAGAAACGACGTACACCTATGACGACTACGCACGAGAACTACGAGAGAGATTGCGAGCCAGCAATCTCATAGCCAAAGAAAATCTGCAACAAGCCAAAGAGAGGTCAAAAATCGAGTACGACCGACGAACCAAAGAAAAAGGGTTCAAGGTTGGCGATAAGGTACTCCTGTACGACGAAACTATACGCAGAGGACGATCGAAGAAGCTATTATCTCAATGGATCGGTCCTTACACAATTTTAGAGGTAAATTCAGAAGTAAACTGTACCATAAAGGTAAAGAAGAAAACTCTTAGAGTACATGTAAATCGATTGAAACCTTTTATTGAATAATATAACTTGAGTATGAAATTTGAAACAACTCAGCTGATAGAAAAATGATATAGTAAATTAATTATACTAACCTAGCCTAAGAAACGATTATATAAAAAATATGTTAACGGGATACACTATGTAAACTACTAACCTAGATATAGCATAATAGGCAAGCGTACGCACAACGACGCAAGCCAGCAGATTTGTCTGATTTCAGAAGAAAATCCTAAGGGCTTTTCTCTCTAAGGGGGGAGGGATGTTGCAACCGGAGTATCAAGGTGTTGCAATCTAGATGTTTGAGCCACACTTTGGCAATACTATGGAATGTGCGAATACAAAGCCTTAGCGCAACCAACAACAAGTGCAGACGCAGCACGACCTCCTTAATGTAATAAATAAGCGATCACCGTAATACTCATGGTCAGAACATCGCGACCAGAAGCAAGACACGTTATATAGAGATTAGTACGATATTAGCAAAGCCTTTGTAAAAACTTCATATATTAAATAAACTTGAATTACTTTGTACGACTGAGTTCCAACTCTTAATTCGACAACGAACCTTCAAATAAATTAAAGTTGTATGAAAGATCTCAGGATCCCGATTACAACAATTTTCTGAATTTTCTGAAAATGATAACTATTTTTTTTTCACTTGTCACTTTCAATGCGTAGTTCAAAAAATGAAACTTAAAATGTCAATTTCACCACGTTTCCCATCGTTTTTTGGAAATCTTATCTTGTTCCAAGAAAGTTCCGGAAATTTCCGAAGAAAATCATGTCCAAACGTTTTCAGCTCGTTTACCTGCAAGTTATCATTATCGATATAATTTGATTCTTAACCCTAGAATGGTACCCTGGGGTCAAACACGACCCCAAGCGATTTCAAATCTCGCTGATTGAATTCAATTTGTCATGTTTCTTTACCGTTTCACCTCATTTTTGACTAACGTTTCCGACTTCAAGCGAAATTGCGATATGCTCACTTGATTCTGCATTAATAAACGAAAAGAATCAGCCCAAGTTGAACCCTTATCGTGAAATATTACCGTACATATGAACGTTTCGAAATTAGGGTCGTTTTTGACCCCAGGTTACCATGATGGGTGAGGAAAAATAAGGTTACCATTCTAGGGTTGAGGGAAAGGGTCTTCTGGTCTAGAGGCCTGAATTTTAGTCGTTTTTCCAAGTAGGATAAAAAGGAAATTGAAAACATTTTCACCATATCCATTTTTCTATAAGTTGTCTATTCATCTTTGAAGCTCCTGGAAAAAAATCACACACCGTAGGGATCAAAAATTGCAAAAGTTATTGACTCCCAAAGTGGCGGCGGTAAAAAAAACGGTCCTTCCTGGTTGTCACGATTCCGGCCCGTGTAGTGTTCTGAAACGAAAAAACCAAAAATATTCTGGATCAGCAAAGACGTCGCTATGGTTCGTAACTCGAACAAAAAATTAAAAAATTTTCTCGCGAAATGGCGACGTTTTGGAAAAAAAAATTTTTTTTTACCCTCTTTTTTGACCTTCATTACGTCTTTATTTGGGGTCTTGTCCTCTGTTTCAAATATCAGAATATTACTGGGGTATTTGTTGATTGTTAGGACAAAAGTAACTCAGTTAACGAACTACCCAATAAACACAAAATGGTGGATTACACGTTGAGAAATGGTGGATTAATAAAATAAGCACGTTTATGAAAAACGTTTAATATCTGTTGAGAGAACACGTGTTACAAAACGATGTAATGTCCGGCCGATCTACTGAATTTTCGCCGTTCAAAACGCGTGTAATACCTTTCTTTTACACCAGCGTTATCAACGTCTCTGGTGAACGTTGACTACGCGTTTGCCTCTACACGTAGATTCATTAATTGTGAGAATACGTGTTATAAACGATGCAATGTCCGGCCGATCCACTGAATTTTCGCCGTTCAAAACACGTGTACTACTTTTCTTTTACACCAGCGTTATCAACGTCTCTGGTGAACGTTGACTACGCGTTTGCCTTTACACGTAGATTCATTAATTGTGAGAATACGTGTTATAAACGATGCAATGTCCGGCCGATCCACTGAATTTTCGCCGTTCAAAACACGTGTAATACCTTTCTTTTACACCAGCGTTATCAACGTCTCTGGTGAACGTTGACTACGCATTTGCCTCGACACGTAGATTCATCGATTGTGAGAATACGTGTTATAAACGATGCAATGTTCGGCCGATTCACTGAATTCTCTCCGTTTAAAACACGCGTATTACCTATTTTTTACACAAACGTTATCAACTTGTTTGGTGAACGTTGATTACGCGTTTTCCCTTGTGCATAGATTCATTGTTAACCCAATAAACTCAAAACCCGATAAACGTATAAAAATAGGAAGAATGTCCGCCTGAAAAAACGTATACTTCACGTATATATACGTATATCGACTGCTCCTAAGAGAAAGAACGTAACTCGTGAGTTGCGCTGGTAAGAACCTATCTCGCGAGACTCTACAGTCCGTGAATACAGATTTCTATTGTCGGACTATAAAGCCTCGCGAGATAGGTCCTTATAAGAGTACTGGCGCGACTCACGAGTTACGTTCTTTCTCTTAGGAGCAGTCGATATATACGTTTATACGTGAAATATACGTTTTTTAGGGCGGACATTCTTCCTATTTTTATACGTTCATTGGGTTATATTGTTTATTGGGAAGTGTGAATGCCTCGTTTTTTTCTGATCGGTAAGAATTATTAGAGATCTGAAATTTGGGGGATTGTACATGAGGTATCGAAATTTCAGACAAATCAGAATTTTAACCCTGGATCGTTGACCGATAATTAGTGGAACCGCCCGCATACGTATTTTCTACAAAAGTAAATAGGTATTTGTGTAGTCATCAAGTCATAACTCCAGGCTGCGAGAATTTTTCTGAAAGCGCGTTTCAAATGGATGTAATTCATTTATTACGAATATCTGGTACATTTATTCGTACAGCTTCAGCCATTTTTTCTCATGAAAGAGTAATTATTATCAATAGAATTATAAAATGTGCTACTGGGTGTTACTAATAAATGAAATTCATCTGTTTGATACACGTCTCCAAAAAATTCTTGTGAATCGACAAAGTCTTCAGAGGTCAGAATTAAAAATATCCGTGCTTAATATTATTTATCATATGAATATCATTACACTGAGAAAATTTTATTGGAGATTCCCATACTACGTATAGTAATTTTGGGATATACTTCCAATATGCCGGTCGTTCCTATACTTTATACCAAATCTCGCCGCATGAATATAGGAATGTCTTTCTTATATTCATGGAAAATCATGTATGTTCATGGTGACATTTGGTATCAAGTATAGGAACGATCAGCATATTGGAAGTATATCCCAAAATTACTATACGTAGTATGGGAATGTCTTCAATAAAATTTTCTCAGTGTACTAGTAATAGAAATAATACAACTTCTATTTACCAATAATTTTACATTGGCCCGATTTCTGGAGTCAAAATACCCTGCCACTTCCTACTAAATTCTAATGCTGAGCATTGATTGTTGAGTTCTTTCCCTGCTCGTGTGTAAAAACTAAGTCCGAACGGACTTTTTTGCAGAAGCGACTTTCGACTTAGTTTTCTGTAAGCTAGACGGCACTCTACCCCTATACAAATAAACTCTAAAATCGCGCAACATCTTTAGCTGATCACTTTGAAAGGTACTTAAATTCGTAGGTACTTAAAATAGGTATTTAAATGAGGAATGCTAAATTCAAATAACACAAAATATTCAAAATGGAGTAATGTGCATCACATAATCATACAGAGAAGTTTCAGTGACCGTTTCCACTCAATCACAGCCAACTCGGCACACTCCAGGTCCTTCGTCTGTTCATTGGAGGCCGACCATCTGCATTCTTTCTCTGGTTGAATGGTTGAATTCGAAAAAAAAACAAAGAAAAAGTGGATGGCCAACCTGCAATAAACAGACGAAAAACCTGGAGTGTGCCGAGATGCTGTGACTGAGTGGAAATGTTCATTGAAACCTCTCTGTGTATCATATGCTGTATTTATTGCACGAAACATTTCTTTTTTGCAGCGTGCTTGGAGTATTATAAAATATATAAAAAGGGATGTACACATTTTGTGTACTATCAACATCTATTTCGATAACAACTTAAATTTAATCACTTTTCATTCATTAAAGTATAAAAGCTATCACTTTTCAGTCTATGTCTTGGAAACAAGCTTATGATAGTTGTGCGCAAGACTCAACATACAACTACGACTGTTTTTACTCAAAAACTAGTAAACTTAAATATTGCTAGATAGGAATCAACCCTAACGAAGCAGTCGCATAGAACATATTGTTGATTTCTATCGAACATTGTTTTTTGATTTTCTTTCGCAATGAATGGGGTAATTCCGGGCGAGATGGCCATCGATGATGTTTCCTATGCTATTCGATATATCACACTTCCTATATAAAGTAGATCGGTGGGAGTACTCTGTACAAAGCGATCTACTCTATATAGAAAGTGTCATATATCGAATATTATGAGATATATCATCGTTGGTCATCTCACCCGGAATTGCCCCACATCATCTATTCTTCACTCCTTGAAGTGCAAGAAATAGCATCGTGTTCAGAGTATTATAGAATATATAAAAAGAGATATACACATTTTGTGTAATATAAACATCTATTTTGATAACAACTTAAATTTAATCACTTTTCATTCATTAAAGTATAAAAGCTATCACTTTTTAGTCTATGTCTTGGAAACAAGCTTATGATAGTTGTGCTCAACATATAACTACGACTGTTTTTACTCAAAAACTAGTAAACTTAAATATTGCTAGATAGGAATCAACCCTAACGACCCAGTCGCATAGAACATATTGTTGATTTCTATCAAACATTGTTTTTTGATTTTGTTTCGCAATGAATGGGGTAATTCCGGGTGAGATGGCCATCGATGATGTTTCCTATGCTATTCGATATATCATACTTCCTATATAAAGTAGATCGGTGGTAGTACTCTGTACAAAGCTTTCTACTCTATATAGGAAGTGTCATATATCGAATATTATGAAATATATCATCGTTGGCTATCTCACCCGGAATGACCCTATATCTATTCTTCACTCATTGAAGTGTAAAAGCTAAACTAAAAATAGCAGCGTGGTAGATTTCTCAGTTACTGCTAGCACCAGCTATGTCTGTATTTTTCTTGCTTCGAGATTTGATGCGATTACTCGCCTGTTTCAGCCAATCCTGGATTGCACTCTTAATTTCTTTGTCTGTCGCTCTCAGTTTCTTGTTGAAAAATTGCTTTATGGTATCTGAAAAAGTGAAGATTATTTTGAAGAGAGATAAATTCTCATCTGACTCATTATGTTCAGTCTGCAGAATGTTTTGAATCACTACTTACAACTCCAGATTCATAAACTTTACATATGCTGTTAGACAAATTCATTCAATAAGAATTTATTATTATTTTTATTTGTGTGCTGAGCAATTTACTGGAATAGTGACACGCAGTGATGGTGCAGGACAATGAAACCTTAAGAGTTGAAAGTGTGGATTGAGGGAGTTTCCAAATAATTATATAATTTTTTACATAGAATAAATTTTGTCTTCGTATTAGTGAATTCCAGCGAATTTCGTAAGCATACTAATGAAAATTCTAATGTCTAATACTGCCCAGTGTTGGGTACAAACAGAACATGAAAGTCGTTGATAATTAGCTAATACTATATTCATTAGGATGATCCTCATTTGGGGGTCAGCGGAACTTTGACCATGACACCCCCAGATCAGTTCCAAATGAATAAATAATAACCTCGGTGAAATTTGAGCTCTGTAGCTCAATGGGAAAGGGTACCTGTAAGCTCGTATTTTTGCCCATTCAATTAACATGGGATTTCTCATCGGAAAAATTCATTTTTTTCCCCCGTACCGTCACTTCAGAGTCTCATAGACAAATTGTTTTAGCCATCTACAATCATATTTCACAGAGTAGCCGGTGCCGACAGATTCTAGTTTTGGAGGAATCACACTTCTTTGTATCCCAAAAGGCTTATATCATCTTTTTATTGTTATAAGAAATTTGATTTTTTTTCCAAAACTAGAATCTTTCTGCAGCGGCTACTTTGTGAAATATGATTGTAGATAGCTGAAAAAATTTCTACACACTCACTAACTATCACTCTATAAAGTGACGGACTAGTGGATTTCTTGAGCACACTCCAGGCACAGAAAAAAATGAATTTTTTCGATGAGAAATCCTATGTTAATTAGATGGGCGAAAATGCGGGCTACAGGCACCCTTTTTCTCATCGAGTTACAGAGCCCAAATTTCTCGCAGATTATTATCTTTTTATTTGGAACTGATTTAGGGGTTGTCATGGTCAAAGTTTCACCAACCCCCAAATAAGGGTCACCCTAATATTCATAGTATAAGAAGTATGTCAGTAAATATGTTCACACCACATATCAGTACTTGAAGATTCGTGCGCTGGAAGCTCTTCTTTTGATTTTGGCCTTGCCAATTAAATAGCAGAGCTAAATGATCCGACATCACGCATTTCAACATGCCCATAGAGACAGCTCTCACTTCCACACCACCAATAGCTAGCAATCGATTTTTCTGTAGAAATATATTAAAGTGCACTGATGAGAAAAAAAAATGAAAATAATACACAGTAAATGATATGTGTACGGGTGGTTCTACACTAGTGGGAAAAAAAACTACACAAACTTGTCCCCGATACTTTTTTTCGCGTATTTGGAGAAAGTAATCAAAATGAAGCCAACTCACAACAATATTTCTTTTTATATCAAATCAACATATTACAAAACCAAATTCTGAAATCAAAATCTCATAAAATTGACTTATTAACAATAAAATTAGAAGAAACTGGCATATTTTCAGACAGGGGACTGACAAATTTGGCTAAGATACACAATCGTGCAGAAACTAACAATATTCCATCAAATAAACTTGCAGTAGGGTAGGGCGGGGCTAGTTGAGCATAGGGGCTAGTTGGGCAATTGAAATATATCGATAACTAGGGATCGCACGACAAACCTTCAAATGGCAAAAAGAAAGGGACGTGGGTGGGGAACATGTTACGCGATTGACCATTGCCATACGGTGATCGAGTAAAATGGCAGAACGCTTTGTATTTTTTTCGCTTGATAAATAAAAAATAAGGTGTTCGTTATTTTTCGCTTGGACTCTTACGACATCAGTTATTTACGATCAAGTAAGTATTGAAATTTTATTTATTCATTAAGCTTTCGATGATATATGGTGGTTTAGTTCTAATTCTGATCATTTTTATATAAACTAATTTTTAATTCGATTAGTCGGATTGGGGCAAGTTGAGCAATGCTTGCTCAACGCCATCAAGCCTCTATTCATATTTTTGATCTCACAACTAGTTATCGTAATATAGTAATCTCATATAATATCATTTATTTATTTAATAATTACTATTGAAAATATAATTTTATATACAAAGAGTATAATAATCTAAAGATTGAAAATAACTTTTATTTTGCATCTAATTTTATTTTTTTGGAGAGGTAATAATAATAAGAGTATGTAGTAATGATAATCAATATATATTTGATTGTTAACTGTAATTTTATTGAATATTCATATGATTCCCATATCACCACTAAGCCTATATCATCCATTTGCTCAACAAGCCCCCATACCTTGCTCAACTAACCCCACCGATGGGGCACGTTGAGCAGCTTGGAACATTCTCGCATTTTGGCAAATAACTTCTGAACCAAATCTAAAGTGGTTTTTTCGTCTGTAGGCGTTTTAGAGAAGGATGAATTACGAATCCAACAGTGTAGGAATCAATTGAATTTGATGCACCTTCTAAGAGTTATGAGAGATTTAGTGAAAAGTTGCTCAACTAGCCCCGCCCTACCCTAATAGTACCTAATATGACTTCTACCGTTAGATGTTATCTAGCTGAACAGAGCGAATAAAATAATACATTTAAAGAAAAAACGTTGAACGAAATTTACAGATGGAGTGATTGTGTACAACATCATATGTGTGCTCATAAGTTATACAGGGTGGTCCATTTTATTCACCCCAGGTGAATATCTCGAGAACTAGAGGACAAAAAAAAGTTTCGTACAAAATTTGAAGGATTTTGAAGGGGAAGGGTAATGGATATGTGACTTGTGGATTCTGTTACTTCTGATAATTTGCAAGTAACTTCGGATTTCAGATAGAAAACACATATTTTGGATATGCGCTGCTGATGGCGAGATCAATGCTCAATGATCAATTCACATGCAAAAAAAATAATTAAACAAAAAATAAATAAGAAAATTGAGAAATTATTATTATTTTTTTCTTTTCCACCTAACTTCCGTACATACTTGGTAGATTAGAAAAGAAATTCATGGATTAAGGCCCATCTCTAGTCGCTCATCTTCTTTTGGTCGAAAACCGACGCATTTCGATCATTATCCGAGCCCAGGCGTCGAAAATGCAGAACCAATATGCACAGGGCCAATTCGAATTCAATTCCGAACACATACGTCCAAAATCCACAAGTCAACATGATCTTTTTCCCTCAAAACCCTTTAAGTTTTGTATGAAACTTTCTATTGTATCTCTCCTAACTTTTGAGATATTTGCCTGGGGCGATTAAAATAGACCACTCTGTATACACGGGGCAGTTCAAATAAAAGTGGATAAGGTTTTGTTCCGATCCTCAACGAATAGGTCGCAGATTTTTTCCTGAAATCTGTGTACTAGAATGACCATCTATGATTTCTTGTATTGTATTGAATCGTTGCACTTATTGATTGAAACTATTTTCAGTGCCTTTAGACGTCGTACAAAAGAGATTGCCATGCAAGCATTTCCAGAAATAATACAGGCTTAGTTTTCTTCGGGTCTGGATGAGGGAGGGGCTTATTCTAACCGTACTTGTTATCGTCGGAAAACAAATTCTTACACTACCAGGTAGACTTGTTATTGTTCTGGCACTGGTAGGTGCAGGGATTACATTCAGACGATTACAAGTATGAGTAGAATAAGCCACTCTCTCATTCGGACGTAGAGTAAACTCACCCTGTATACCTAATTGTATGCATCCCTAAGGTGACAGCAATCAAGAAAGAAAGTAGAGATCAAGTATAAGTAGGAAAGATAATATAATGTTACTCACAATGTATTTATTGATGATAGGGTCTGTCAAGTCAGTGTCAAATTTTTCAAAGACATGATAATCGGTAATCGATAATCCCGGTACTTTATCTGGTTTCTCCGCTCCTCTGATACTTGCTTTCAAGGTTTTGGAAATTTCACACAGCAGTTGCTGATTCTGTTCGTCTCGTACTTTGCCCTCTTCCATATATTTGAGAATAACTTCTTGAAATTCTGTTTCTGTCAAACGATGGCGATTTACAACCGGAGTACTTGGACGTGAATTATTATCATCCTACACATAACAGACATAATAATTATATAGACATTAAAGATAAATGTATCCCAAAATCAATCTAATGTGAGGAGCTTAAACTATTTTCCAGTCAATTCTACTATTTAGGACAATCACTATCTTATGACTTGATTTCATTTTGATGAATTTATCTATCTCGAGAATAAAATTCGGACCATCCAAGTCTCTTTTCATAACATCTGCTCTGAAACTTTAGCTTTCAGTGCCTGTTTAGCGAGTCGAAACAAGCTAATTTCATGCGAATGCTGTGAAAAGCTGTGACATATGCTTTAATTGCGACTTCAATGTATTAGCGGTCTGAGAGTATCATTGCTTTCGTCCCATGGGAAGAAAGCAACTCGGTACGTGAGTCGAAAAGTATTGCACCTCAGATTAATGCCAGAAACTATGACACCTCAAGTTAACGCCCAAAACTACGACACCTCAGATTGCCGTCCAAAACTATGACACCTCAGATTCAGGACCGAAACTATGTCACCTCAGATTTAGGACAGAAACTATGACACCTCAAATTGAGGATAGAAACTATGACATGTCGTTTTGTCTTATAGAAATTTTCTATAAGATCGGGCAATATGTCATAGTTCCCAACTTTATTCCAACATATCATAGTTTCTGTCCTCAATTTGAGGTGTCATAGTTTCTGTCCTGAATCTGAGGTGTCATAGTTTTGGACGGCAATCTGAGGTGTCATAGTTTTGGGCGTTAACTTGAGGTGTCATAGTTTCTGGCATCAATCTGAGGTGTAATACTTTTCGACTCACGTACCGAACTGCTTTCATCCCTTGGGGAAAAAGCAATTCAGATTTCAGACCTGGAGTTTCTTGCAGATGTTATGAAATAGGATATTTTCTGTTGTTTATTTGTTCCTTATTAGATTCCCACAAAAAATGTCGCAAATTCTAGATGTAGTCCATACGCAATACCCACCTCCCGTGGTCACCAAGAGCTCCCCTCAGGATTAACATCGAATTCTATGTTTTTGGAGTCAGGGAATCCGAATCTGATGATCATTTTGCCGTCCCATTTGGCAATCATTTATTATAAACAAATTTACCCCCATTTTTGATGAAAAAATAATTTTACCGGGAAACTAACAGAGATGCAAGAAAACAGTCTGGATGGAAGTTGTAGATCTTTTTTTCATAAACAAAATGGTTTTTCATGTATTAAAATCGGTTCAATGGTTCCAAAGATATCGATTGATAAGTGACCGCGCGGGGTGCTCGATGCTCAGACTTCGAGAAAGCGAAGCTCAAGACCAATTCATCGCTAATTCGTGTGATGGAATGAAAAAGAAACCTTTTCGATATGAGGTATAACACAATTTCACGCTTGTGTAGAGTCAATTATAGTAAACACCTACATTTCATTGTTTTACAAGGGATTTTGACATTTTGTCGACATAGCACAATTGAAGTACGAAATACAAGGTACGTTAGTACTCCGCACAACACAAGTTGTACTGATTTTAATAAATCAAGAACCATTTTCTTCGTCAAAAAAAAGCGCTACAACTTTGATCTGAACTGTTTTTTTGCATCTCTGTTAGTTTCCCGGTAAAATAATTTTTTCGTCAAAAATGGGGGTGAATTTGTTTGAATAGCAAATAATTGCCCAATGGGTCGGCAAAATGAACATCAGATTCGGATTCCCGTTCCCCGAGAACATGGAATCCAATGTTAAAATTGAGGGGGCTCGTAGTGATCACGGGGGGGATTGCGTATGGACTAATGTTGACCACGGTGGCTCTTGGAAAGTTGATACATTCTTTACAGAACATGATGTTGTTCAGAATTTCAATTTGGAGTAATTGTGAGTGCATTGATGGAGTACTTAATAAAAACTCATTTTTGAGAAAAATTGAGATTTAAACTTATTGTTTCACACACTTTCATGTGATAATATATTCCTGAATTTATTCTTATACTCAATCATTTCTATTGTCAAACTAAATTTGAGAGAGCTGTTTCTGAAGTGCTGCACATTGCGAGTTATATTGTAGTTGAGGGACTATCTGGTTTTGCAGGATTATGGGAAGTAGAAATCATTTTCAGCTTATTCATTTCTGAGAGATAGAACTTCAGCACTCAAATTCATATTCTTAACCCTCCGTTGTCACATTGGGTCAATTTGACCCATAGACTTTTCAGCAAAATTGTTCCTATGTCCTGTTGTCTTTTGATTTTCAACAAAACAACTTTCGATACATATTCTACACTATTCAAAGCATGTTCTATAAAATTTTTTATCCACGTCAGGCGGATAGTTTTTTCACGATCGTCATTTGAAATTCGACACTCTCCGGAAGTGTGACAACGAAGGGTTAAAATAGTATTTAGAAAAACAGTTTTGATAGTATATTTAATCCGTAGGGAAGTCTTCCTGTTCGCTATCGTCATTCCGGCAAGGGATAAATTAAATTGATTCATGGCATTGCTTCACTAACACTTCATACTTACATACGTCTATGCCAAAAAAAAAATTATATTCACAAACTTAATTCTATCTAGTTCCCTGTTATAAATATCTTAAACAGATCCCTGTTTAGAAAAAATCATGTACAGCAGAAAAATTTACAGGTCACAGTCAAACTATTAGAAGTCTCACATAAGTTGTGTGCCTACGAATAAAGTCTATCTATGAAACCCATGAATTAATGCAAGTTATAATATCATAACATGGATACATGATTGTCACATGCGGAGGAAAAGTTGAAACAGTACATTGCGATAAAGTTCAGTGGCAGAAGTTTCTTGCAATCGCTTGCCGCATGTGAAAACGACAGAAAAGAACCTTATATAATGTACATACGTGTTTTGAAGCTGAGAAGCTTGGAATTCCTGCACTTATATGTTGACTTTTCTTAGTTCTTCGTTGATTCAAATCGATGCTGTTTTGGCTGTGCGACACGTATTTTGTGGACCGTGGAGTCCCTGTATCGGACTGTAGTTTTTTGTTGGCTCTCTGTTGATCTGAATCAGAGTCATTTTCACTGCGTGGCAGGTGTCTTACAGATCGTGGAGTCTCTGTGTCGGACCGCTGTTTTTTCTTGGTCTTTTTTCGATTAAAATCGATGCCATTCTCATTACGCGGTGCATGCTTTGCGGACCGTGGAGTCTCTGTGTCAGACCGCCCTTGTCCTTTGTCAATGATTTGTTGATCCAAGTCAATGTTACTCTCAGACAGAGATTCAGGGTCTGAGTTGTCAATGATCTCTGGTCCTGGAGACGAGTCATTGGCATCTTGTGTTTTGTTTCTTTCAGATTGATTCCTGGGTTCATCATTTTTTCGATATTGATCTATTCTCTTTTTGGATGATTCATTTTCCGTGGATTTTTTCATTTCTCCGGAATCTCTATTTTTTTCATCAGACGCATTGCCCTTTGGGTCAGCTTCCCAAGGCACGCGCTTCTTCGAGATCTCTATTATCTGACCTTCATCTTCCGTTGTACCCTCTTGGAGTAGATTGATAACATAATCATCAATGTCTTGATAGTTTTCTGAGGAATCAAATATTCAAATTATGTTATGACTCATTTGAACGGATTATCTCAATATAGCAGCGTTTTAAAAAATATGAATAGTGACTCCTCTATCAAGCCTACATCCTGCTCCATAACGATAGTCTTAACTAATCTTTTTGCTCCAAGCACAATGACATACGAACCTATTTGAAAGTTGATCTACACCCCAAAATACATATAAAACATTGTACCACAGCTGAACCATATCCCAGAAATATAAAGTGAATATTCTGTAATGAATTATATAATTTCTCACTTGATGTACGCAGAACTCTTGTCACTGCGTATTTCTTCCAATGCTTTTGGAAAATAGGCTGATTTTTTACCAGGTCTTCGTAAGAGGTTGCTTTCCCAAGGCTGGTTGGCCAATAGCAGTAATTGTTATCGTCTACCAGCCATAGTATAGAAACCGTCGCCACATCCCTCTGATTCCTATGTCTGGCGAATTCCACAGCAGCAAACATCTCGAGTGTTTCTGTTGATGTGTAATATGAGTGATGTATCTTCATGTCAATATCTCAACAATTTTCAATTTTAATATTTATATAATCGATCCTGAGAAAATAGCCCACACAAAAAAGTTCAAAAGACGCATACTTGTAGAGATTTTTTCTATCATGCATGCCAAATTCGTTGCAAAATGCAATGTTTGTGACTAAGATGTATGGTGGATTATAGGAAATATAGCAAAGCCCTCTTGAAATGGAAATCTACAGCACTTGTGTGATATGCTATCGAAAGAAAAAGTCAACGGCTGACCAAGGCTTCTCACGTAAAAAATATCTAATTTTGATGATTCAAGCGGTTTCTTGTATACGTTTTGCTTAAATTTGTATGGTGAAGCAAACAACTTGTACTCTCCGTGCAAGCAATAAATTTTTTCAATCAAGTACATATTTGCATTGATAGATACAACATTATCCGGTGTTTTTGTCGACAATTTCAGACCTCGATACTGAACTGATGAACATTCAAAATATACTTCTTCGCTGCCTTCCCCGTTGGGAAAGGTTATTCCAAGAGGTTTGTACTGAAGCGCATCATCTATCTTAGTTTTCTTTAGGGCATTGAGTTCACTTATCCGGTTTGAAATTTGTTGGAGTGGTTGTTTTTTTGATCTGACACGCATCTTTAAAGTTTTCAAATAGTTTTCAAACGGAAAACAACTGTGGCTGTCCAATGGCCCGTAATTTTTGACATCGTCAACTATGTGAGGAAGTGAGTGTACGTTGTACACAATGAATTCTCCTTCATAAACTTCTGCAGATTTCTCAACAAATTTTATCAATGCCGATCTAGCTAACTCTAAGTTTTCGTCTAACGAATTGCTTCTGCAAAGGATTGTTACCGAAGCGTGAAGAAGTATGAAATGATTGTACTTTGTTTTATCGAGAACCTCCTTCATAATAATCGGTCCAGTGTACAGGAGAAATAGCCTGAATTCAGTTGCCTTCCATCTTTCAATTTGAATGAAACTTCTGCTTTTGCGGGCAAAATCAGAAGGTATGAAAGATCGAATTGCTCGGATAATTTGTTCAGCAATTTTCAAATGATTTCTTGAAAGTTCAAACGGTCGCTTTCCACCTACCCAATACTTTAAAAGTAATCGTTTCAAGACGCCAAGGAAAACAAGATGCATTAAATCTCGGACAAATTGACTAACTAAGCCAAGATTTCTAATCCGCAGTAATGGTGACTTTCCTAGAATGTGCTTTTTTTGTTGTTTTCGTTTTTGTTTAGAAGTGCACTTTTTTGATTGGTTAATATCAGAATTCTGTTTCGGGTCGTGGAAGTCTTGATCTTTTCTTAGTGGATAGCCATGCACGTTGGAATAAAACAACCGTCTATGTCGACTGGTTGCAAGAGCTCTGCACCTTTCACAACCTGCTATAGCTGAGTGAGCTTTTACAAACTTTAGCCATGATCTGGCGGGAGCATCACAACTGAAACATCTAATTTTGATGGTGTGGCTTTGGGTTTTGAATTTGATGCCATTATCTAATAGAAATTCTATCTCATCTATGAACTGCTGAAGATATTGATCGATAGGATCTGGTTTTCCGCGACCGCAAAAAATTGCCACTGCGAACGGTTTGTGATCTTTAATACTAGAAACTCTTCCCAGGATTGGCCAAAATTCAGTTAAACTACTTTTGAATAGTGGCAAACCATCAATGTTGAAATCAAGCTTTATAACCTCATTTTCATCTAGAAAGCAACTGTTTAGTTCACGCTCAAGACATGCTGCTATGCCAAAGTATCGCATCTCTCCATTTTGGAGTTGGATGGTTTCAGTGTTTCGTGGAGTTTGTAATAAAGTTCGAGCATCTGCTGGCAGGAAAGGTAGAATTGGTCTTAACAGTTTCAAGAGATCTGTAGTTAGAGTTTGAGTTGCATTGTTCTTTAATAACACATTGTTAAG
Organism: Tenthredo livida; assembly: GCA_963992785.1. Classification (NCBI taxonomy): domain Eukaryota; kingdom Metazoa; phylum Arthropoda; class Insecta; order Hymenoptera; family Tenthredinidae; genus Tenthredo; species Tenthredo livida. Next base: position 11,942,921 of record OZ023072.1, on the reverse strand, counting down.
CTCATTGCGGAAGTTTGAGGGATTTAATGAATAGTGATATGACTCTTCATCGTCGTGATCATTGTCTGAATTTGTATTGCAGGTATTCGTGTTCCAGCTGCACAATTCTATATCGCTACAATCGAAATTCTCTGTACTAGGATTGACATCTTCAGTCTCTGTAACATTACTATCATCTACGTAAGCATTGCGATAATATTCCCCCAAGGACCCGGATGGACTTGGTGAACTATTCGGTAGAAATTCGTTGTTAACGAACTCGTCATCACATAACCCTTTATTCTCAACAGTGTACATGTGAAAAGCATTTGGATCGTCATTTGCACTAATTGGCAGCTTTACTGTGCAATCGTCGATCGAAAATTGTTGGTTAGTGGTGAAATCAGATGAAATACTAAGATTTTCTTCATTACGAGATAGCAGCTTATTAACAACAGTATTCCTCAAACGCCGAGCGTGTCTTTTACTAATGATCCGATTGATTTTGGGCATAGTACTGTAACTTTCTGCATATGTTTCACCAGCTGAAAGCTGGTGAAATTATGCTAGTTCGCGTGAGTTCTTTGTCACGGGTTATGATATTTGGAGCTCCTCTGGGAAAAGTTGAAAAAACCCTTAATTTACCCTAATGCAGACTCGGATAGATTTTTCACTACCAGAGCTGCTTCCCTACGGATCTGGGATATGTCAAATTCCCCAGACAGCGATAGGTGCTATAGAGCTACCGTGCTGTTGAATTTGACTCACCGATACCGTTTTAATCAGATCTGGGATATGTCTCACTCACCAGACGAAGGTAGGTGCTATAGAGCTACCGTTGCTGGTGAGATCAACGCACCGATACTGATATCTAGCTAATGATTTTAAGTTGACTGAAAATTAAAGAAATTATTAAAAGAAAACAATTTATAAGAAAATAGAAACAAAGATCAGATTCCTGATAAATTGATGGTCATTAGACCGTTCTCTATTTATTTAACAAAAAGAAATATTGTTCTATAGAACCTTGTTTTAACAAAAATCGTAATACAAAAGAAAAATAATAGAAATGAAAATGTTAACATAAAATAAAATGTGATTGATGAATGAATTGAATGAAATGAAATGAAATGCTGATTTTACTTAATCTAATTTCCTTAAAATTACGCGCGCTGGCTCAATGGCCGGACTTTGAGTTTGACTTGTTTTTCTGAATTATTGAGTTTTAATAGTGCCGCTTTGGCTAAACTATTTAATTGATTGATTCTACTCGAAGGTATAATTCCCGCTTTGGGAATTATCCAAAAAAAGAAATTATTAAATTTTTACTTGTGGCCGCTTTGGCTCTTGCTATGATAATGAGTGTGTGAGAAGCTAAGAATTAATGTGAGAATCGCAGTGAGACGGTAGGCCGCTTTGGCACAAGTCCGCTGATGAGCCGTGTGACGGTCGCCTTTTATATTCGTAATGACGTCACATCTGATGTTCTTGCTATGCGTGAGCTAGCTTGCGCGCTACTGCGCTGCTCTATACAGTGACATTGGACGTATGTGTGTACTGCCTACTGGCCTATACCATGGTAACGTTTCGGCTATTCGGCTATAGGCCGAATACGTTACATTGCCCCCTTTTCATCAGCTGATGTTCGGTGATGAGGCTTGGCGATGCACTGGCAGGTAAGTTGATGAAAACTTTGTGATGTCTGTCCATGTCTTGTCTTCAATCGTCTGCTTGATGTCGTCGTATCCGTGTATTAAAATTGTTATGTTCGGTTATTAAAATTGTCATATTCGGTTATTGAAATTGTTAATTCCATGTTTGTTATTTATTTGTTTTTCTCTGCGTTTAGTTCGTGTCGGTCAGAAACGTCAAAACTTTTGAAGGGTTTTAGTGTTTCTGCGAACCATCTGACATCGGCTTCGTCGTTTAATACTTCAGTTTGGTCGAATCTGCAGTCTGTTTATTGTTCGTGGACGGTATGACATTGGAATCGGTCGAGTGAACCAAACAACTTCTGTAAGTTGCTGTCGAAGTACTTCTTCTTTCTACAGCTGTCTTCTCCGGTAAGTCGATAATTTTATATTACAATCATTTTAACCGATTGGCCTTGATTTTCGAAAGATTTTAACTAATTAAAACAAAATTGTATTTTTTTCTTACAGGGGGTGCCTGTCATGTTATTCAAGAATTATTTTTTTCTCAGCATAAAGTAAAATTATACATTTTTCTGAACGGCGGTATATCCAAAATATTTTAGTAGAAAGAAAAAAAAAAAAAATATTTTTTTTTTTCTTATAGAGGGTGTCCGACGCATTGTGCAAGAGACATTCTTTCTCAAAATAAGGTAAAGCGAACAAAAAAAAAAATACTATTCTCTATAGATGGTGTCCGACACATTGAGCGCGTTTCTAAGGCTATCTCATCCTAACTTAAACCTAGACGATTTAGACGCCGTGTTGGACCTATCTGTCCGTTTTTTTCTATTTCGTTTTATTATTTTATTTCCTATTAAACAAAGTTTCAGAATGCGATGCCTATCTTTATGCCTTGTACTACTCAAATTTGTTTTGAATCGAGTTGGTCTTGCTTTTGTTTGAATTTTATTTAGTTCTAAATTTAAATTATTGGGTGGCATTAATTTGCATAGGCTTTTATTTTGACGTTCAATTCTACAGTTTAATTCTAAATCTTCAGCTAACTCTTTAATATTCTCTATTCCAGGCATACTGTTTGTCAACATGATGCTTGTGACGTGGTTGACTTTTACAAGACCTCTGACGCCAGGACCGTAATATTTATCGTCGGTACCCGAGAACATTATATTATTTTGAAAGAAATGAATAAAATTATTTGCCCCCTGACCGTTGATAATTGTTAATAATTTCCCGAAACTGTAAGAATTTAATAAAATTATTGAACCTATTTCGGTTTTTTGCAAAGAATGATTCGACGTAATTTCTGGAATATTCAAACAATGACCAGCTGGTTGGATTAGGCTAATCTGGCTATTTTCGAGTGCATTTTCTATGTCAGTAATATTGTTTGTATCGTTATTTTTGGATGGATCGAAGCCTCGGATAGATTCTTTTGTTACCTTTTTACAGCTGATTTTATTTTTCGAAATACTTGACTCGATATCTGATTTTTCTAGCTCGATTTTACTTTGAAGTGAACTCTGTTGGAATCTTTTCCTTACTTCGCGTGCTACTTCGCTATCTTTATTCGAAACTTTATTTTCGAAATAATCTTCGTTGTTTGTTTTGGTTACAAAAGGATCTATCCGATCTTCGATCCTTTTCTCCATTCGGTCATATTGACCAGCTATGTTTGCTAATAAAGCAGCTATCGCCGCGAATGGATCTTTAGAGTCCATTTCCTGAAATGCTATTTCACTTGTTATCAGGAATCTGATCCTTATTCTCCATTTTCCTATAATTCTGATATTATAAGCAATTTGATTTGAATAAATGAAGCTAAGAAACGATTTTAAATGAATTTGACTTGAAAGTCTTGAAATTGCCCCAAAACAAGTGAATTTAAGTTTAACAATGAATTTACTATGAATTTATAAAATTAAGTGAATTTAATTTTATTTGAGGAGCCCCACGTTGGGCGCCAAATGTAACTTTCTGCATATGTTTCACCAGCTGAAAGCTGGTGAAATTATGCTAGTTCGCGTGAGTTCTTTGTCACGGGTTATGATATTTGGAGCTCCTCTGGGAAAAGTTGAAAAAACCCTTAATTTACCCTAATGCAGACTCGGATAGATTTTTCACTACCAGAGCTGCTTCCCTACGGATCTGGGATATGTCAAATTCCCCAGACAGCGATAGGTGCTATAGAGCTACCGTGCTGTTGAATTTGACTCACCGATACCGTTTTAATCAGATCTGGGATATGTCTCACTCACCAGACGAAGGTAGGTGCTATAGAGCTACCGTTGCTGGTGAGATCAACGCACCGATACTGATATCTAGCTAATGATTTTAAGTTGACTGAAAATTAAAGAAATTATTAAAAGAAAACAATTTATAAGAAAATAGAAACAAAGATCAGATTCCTGATAAATTGATGGTCATTAGACCGTTCTCTATTTATTTAACAAAAAGAAATATTGTTCTATAGAACCTTGTTTTAACAAAAATCGTAATACAAAAGAAAAATAATAGAAATGAAAATGTTAACATAAAATAAAATGTGATTGATGAATGAATTGAATGAAATGAAATGAAATGCTGATTTTACTTAATCTAATTTCCTTAAAATTACGCGCGCTGGCTCAATGGCCGGACTTTGAGTTTGACTTGTTTTTCTGAATTATTGAGTTTTAATAGTGCCGCTTTGGCTAAACTATTTAATTGATTGATTCTACTCGAAGGTATAATTCCCGCTTTGGGAATTATCCAAAAAAAGAAATTATTAAATTTTTACTTGTGGCCGCTTTGGCTCTTGCTATGATAATGAGTGTGTGAGAAGCTAAGAATTAATGTGAGAATCGCAGTGAGACGGTAGGCCGCTTTGGCACAAGTCCGCTGATGAGCCGTGTGACGGTCGCCTTTTATATTCGTAATGACGTCACATCTGATGTTCTTGCTATGCGTGAGCTAGCTTGCGCGCTACTGCGCTGCTCTATACAGTGACATTGGACGTATGTGTGTACTGCCTACTGGCCTATACCATGGTAACGTTTCGGCTATTCGGCTATAGGCCGAATACGTTACAGTACATATAATAATCTGCTGAAGTACAATTGTGTGAGTGTGTTGAGTATAGTATGTATGTTATATTTTCAGATGTTTGCGCATAGGAGTTCTTGTATACATACTGCAATAAATATTCAGATTTCAAATCACACAATTGCTAAAATTAACATGCTTTATCTCTAATTGTCGAAAAGTTAGTATAATAAGAAAACAAGCCGTAGTTCTAACGATACAACCAAATCAGAAATACTTTTGCTTCTGTGTATGGCATAGCGCAAAAAAATTGTGATATATATATATACTATGGATAGCGGTTCACTATGGTCGGCATCGGTTGGCGCTTGTTCCATTAGGACGCCTGGCGGTCAGCCTGGGTACTATTTTTTTACAGACACATAACCAAAGTGTATATGGGGCATTCCATGACATCTCGATCAAGATCTGGCGGTGACATTTAAGATCGGCTTCATAATTTATTATTTCAAACTATTTGTCAAAAAATGCATACTCAAATTTTTACAAATTTTTTCAAGCGTCCGTATCTGAGATACGATTTTCGAAGTTAAAAAAAAAACACCCATTTTCTAAAACCTGAACAAAATTCAGGAAAATCCAATTAAATATAACAAAATTTTTGAGCGCTATTAGATGATGGAGGTTTGATTACAGTAAAAGGTAAAGTTGAAAGATAGGAAAAAAAAATAAATTATGAAGCAGATCTAAAACGTCACCGCCAGATCTTGATCGAGATGTCATGGAATGCCCCATGTACATATATATAAATGTTGGTTATGTGAATGTAAAAAAATAGTACCCAGGCTGACTGCCAGACGTCCGAATGGGTACAAGCCTCGACCGATGCCTGCCATAGTGATCTCCTATCCAGTTAGTATATATATATTAGTGGGTATTCCACATGAAGTGTGCAACTCAAGGCTCGGACCCTCACCCCTTAGACCATATGCTTCTGGACCGCGCATACTCGCGTCGTTCACGCTACTGGTTGAAAGACAAGGAGAGCATATCATCGATAGATAACATGTGAATCGACAGAGACATCAATATACATATTTTTTGTTTTTTCCCTAATGGGCACGACCTCTCTGTCGCTCTAGTATAAATTTGTTCTCTATCTTTGTCTGGCAACTCGTCAACATCATCCCAATGCTAAAGCATGGCAATGCGGGGTCCAGTAGTATATGGTCTAAGCCTCACCCTCATCGATCGTTTTGATAGCTTTTTGGCGACATCTACATTATCAAAAGGAACTCATATGAATTATTAAAACGAAAAAAAACTGAGTTGTAAATTTGAAATTTTTCAAATGAAATAATTTACAAATGATTATAATTCTAGCTGGTCGAAAAGAGAATAGTATATTGTGTACCAAGGGCGAAAAGTGGGCTTTTTTTGCCCTCGCCCGTGGTGCACACCCTATTTTTTGTGACACATTTATCGATTTTGCGTCCATATCAATCGAGATGAAACTGAATCGTTCGGTGATATGAAAAACCATCAACAAATTTGGAAAAAATTAGTATAGTATGCATCTATGAAAGGAAGTGAGGTTAGGTTATATAGAGTACTGGATTTTGGAATATAGGGGGCTAAGCGCCCGACGGGGGGTCCGGGGGCGAAGCCCCCGGTGGGGGTCCAGGGGGCGAAGCCCCTGGTGGGGGACCAGGGGGCGAAGCCCCCAGTAGGGGGTTCGGGGGGCGAAGCCCCCCGACTAAAAAAAAAAACCGGACTTTTAAATTGATTTTGAATACCCATACAGACACTCGACGAACGAGACGAGCATGCATAGATGCTGGACGAAAGTGAGGTAAGAGCCGTCACAGCATTCCATTCATTAAGGATAAAAAAAATAAACTTAAAATTAAAAATAATTTAAGAAAAAAATTTTAAATTAGAAACTCAAAAAAATACAATTATATATGTTCAAGTTTTTTTTATTGAAATGTTGTTAGTAAATAAATTAAAAATTAAAAATGAACAAAAAATTGAAAAAAAATTAAAAATTAAAAAAAATAAAATAAAAAAAAAAAAAATTTTTTTAAATTTTTTAAAAAAAATTTTTAAAAATAAATATTGAAAAATAATTTAGCGGGCGATAAAAACTGAAAAACGCCCGCTGCTCGATTTAGCGGGCGATAAAAGCTGAAAAACGCCCGCTGCTCGATTTAGCGGGCGATAAAAACTGGAAAACGCCCGCTGCTCGATTTAGCGGGCGATAAAAACTGAAAAACGCCCGCTGCTCGACTTAGCGGGCGTTTTCAGTTTATTATTGCCCGCTCGTCTGAAAACTGACACTTTACGCCCGCTTAATAGGTCAAAAAAACGCGGAAATCGTGCATGTGTTACAAAAAGAAATAAACACTGTGGCGAGCGATGACTCGAAATGTTTATCTTTGAATGTATCATAGTCGAAAAGTTTGTCAAAAGAATCAAAAATGACATACTTGACGAAAATGGAACTTTCAGACTTTAAACGTGAAAATAATAATGAAAACTATATCATGACATTTTAACAATATTTGAACTGAAAAGTACGTTTTCTGAAGATCATTTTCATACCCTTATTTTCTTTGAGTCGACCAACCAGAGCAGAGTTTATAATCATTTAATAATATACAGTCATGTTCATTAATGGGTTCGCGGTGGCTGACTGTTTTTTTCCGACTTTTTCGGATACAATCAATTGAAATGATATTACATTATTTTTACAAGAGGTCATAATTAGTATTATTATAATTTCGGCCATGGGCACATGAAATACAACTGGAATGGATTCTCGTTTCCGAAAACGTCAGAAAAAAAAGTTAGCCACTGCGAATCATTGATGAACACTACTGTACATTATGCAACAAGGGACTAAAGTCGGGAATTATTCGAATGAGTAATTCAATAGGAATAACCGACTGTAGTCCCGCGTTGCATATCATATTTTATTTCACTCAGTGTGCTAGTGGACGTTTTACCCACGCATTGCATGGGTAAAAACTTCATTTTCAGACCTTATGAAGTAAAATTTTGTACAATTCTCGACGGAAAAACTTCTTCTGATCTTGCATGATTGCAACAATCGCCTTTGGCTTGTGCTGCAACCTCACACTCGTCATACAAAGTTTTACCGCACTCGTATTGTAATGTACAGTAATGTTTATCGATTGTGTCCCCGTAGCTCACTATTTTTTTCAGCCTTTCTTCGAGTCGAGTTTTACTTTTACGAATATTTTATTTGCCCGTGACCAGTGGAGCCTTCAAGTTATTAGGGATATGACAGCTGCGAGGTGGAGCAGAGTCACGAAGTATTTCATTGGTCATTGGCAAATAAAGTATTTGTAGAAGGGAAATTTAATCTGAAAAAAGGCTCGGAAAAATAGTGAGCCACAGGGACACCATCGATGAACATTACTTACTATTATTTCCGAATCAACTGTGGCCACTTTATTGACCTGAAGAGTGGGTTGCAGCACATAAGTTTAGAAACAAAAATTTAGTGAAAATTTATAACGATGGCTCCTATCGAAACAAGCGTAACTCAGCAGTGCAGGAAAGAAAAGCCTAACTCGGCGAAGCAGTTAAGAAAGGCGTATGTCCCCTGTGACACCCTATGACAAATGCCTTTCTTAACTGTTCCAGCGAGTTACACTTTTCTTTCCTGCACTGCTGAGTTACGCTCTTTTCGATAAAAGCCATCGATACTATCATCATAAATATGTAAAGAAACACTTGGAGAAAAAAAAAATTCAATTGAAAAACAGTGCATTATTTCCCGCTGGTGCGCAGAAAATGAAAATTTGCGGGATGAAAATTAAGTATAAGAGGGAATCATATGCTACGTTTGTCCCACTTTTCAGGTCACTAAAGTGGCCACTACAGTCGAGTCGGGAATAGAAATTATTTTCTTCAAGAATATTTCTGTTGAAGAATAGTATATTATGCATCGAGTGCGTAAAGTCTTACGCACGTGTTTTATGCGATATTTTTCGACATGGTATGCGTAAAATGAAATTATCGATATCGAAATAGTATATTTCGTATCAATGTACTACAATTCTGAAAATTGAAAATTAAACATTCGAAAATATTTCGAAGAAAAGAAATGGCTTAATTTACATGAATACCTCTCGATATCTGAGTATGGAAAAAAAAATGATCAAAAAAACCGATGAGGGTGAGGGTAGGGTCCGAGCCTAGCATACTTGGCGTGGAATCCACATGAACCTATCCCTGCTAAAAATGTCGTATAGAGACGGATAGAATGTGCAGAATACGCTAAATAAACAGATAGAAATGGATGGAAACAGGTACGCGAGTTATCCGTTTCGATAGCATTTTCTGCAATTATATCCGTCTCTATAGGAAATTTTGAGCAGGAACTTGTAGGATTCAGGTGAGTCGTCAGCAATACAGTCAACAAATAAAATGAAACAGCAAAAAAGTTCAATAAATAGAGTGATTAGCTATGGATCTTTGGAACTGTAAGGTGATTTCTGAAGGACAACAGAAATTTCAAAGATGTTGCACGTGCAGTGAATAAGCGAGGAGATTCATCGCGGAATATATATGTCAAAAATAAATATTTACCTGATATACCTCGTCGATGATGTCTATTTTTTCTTCGTCCGTCTTTATTTTCGTGATTCACGGTCCGATGCGTTGTGATTGCTTCGATTTATTTAGATTGAATCACCGTGGACCACTGAATCATCCATTCCGCAGAACAGTCAGTCATACAAACAATGGCGACGACAGTGGCGACGACTGGAGACGCGGTGGATGCAGTATTGCCAACGAGCATGGAGGAAGCCATGCATGAATGCATGTCCACGCCAATGGTATTCTGCTCAGGGCGCCGCATAGCGGTGAAAACCCACGGGAGTGAAGTTGGGTAAGGCTGGATTTTCACGGCAGCAAATTACTGCGGCAGCAAGCAGCGCTATTGGTTGTTAATCACGTGGTTGCAGTTGTTGATCACGTAGTTGCAGGTGATCACGTGATTAACAACGAATAGCGTAGGTAACCACGTGATCAACAACGAATAGCGCTGCGGCAGTATTTTGCAGCAAAGCTGTCAAGTTTGGCGCGAATGAGCCGTCTTTGTATGTTTTTCTTAAAATCGAACATTTCTGCAACTATGGGAGCAGTATACATTAATGTATCGTCAGTGATTTCAGGCGAAAAGTTTCAGGATCGATTCCCCGAAATCCACAATACATAAATGTATACCACTCCCATATGGTTGCAGAAACGTTCGATTTTTAGGAAAAATAAAAAAAAACGGCTCATTTGTATCAAACTTGATAACTCTCGTCGTTTTTTCGACTTATCGCTCTTTCGAGCATGTAGTCTTTGACAGCATCGCTTCCCTGGTGAAAATTCCATTAGACTCGGATAGAAACGTATACTTGGGGTCACGGATTATGAGACGGCTAGTTATTTGGATAAGTCATTTATGTTGGCAACACGAAATGAACCCACAGCGCTACATAGTAGGCCGATCGCGAAGCTTAGTCAATCTCACTAAATATCACATAACTCATGACAGTGCCGATAACCAAAAAAGGAGAAGAAGAAGAACTCATGACAGTCGAATCTAACCTGAGAATACCGCGGGGGAAATAACTCGTTGGATTGACGTGTAAATCAGTTTAGAAATAATTGTAATTCATAACTTCCCCCCCGAAGAACACAAACGGGCAAAAGTTCATTTTATTAATCTTTTGCAGTGATGAAAAAAGAAATTGTAGCCTGAAAATTTACGGTAAGATGATTTTATAAAAATACAATTGAATTACGTAATGCAAATTACGCTGTGCCTGAAAAACAAGATTCTTTGTTGATTTGCGTGTGAAACCATGTCCAGGACTAGATGATTAATTATTGAGACTATCGTGTAACTCATTATTACTTCTCGACTGATACAAGACATTTATCAAACACAGACTGAACTGCTGAAGAACCTGAACCTTCACACTCGTCGAAACAAGCACAGTAAAGAAACACTCAGCTTCAGAGAAACGGAAGGGGTCAGCTCGTACTAATCCAGAGATAACAGTAGCTGGTTTTGGTAGAGTCGTAGTGGCGACTTTGAATACCTCTCCGGCGACCACTCGTCTTTCACATTCTAAACTTTGACCATTCTTAGACTGAGACTTATGATGTCAAATTCTCAACTATGAGCTGAATAAATAAAAATGCGTGCATGAAAATCTTATGTTCCAGCTGATTATTTATTCACTTTCCAAAGTTTACGATCACATTTCAATACTATGACTTCATTATCACATATACTATTCACAGTCATTAATTTAGAAAATTTGAAATATTTACATGGATGATTCTTCTTATTGCAATTCGTTTCAATAGAAATGGATACCTACTACCAGTCCATGTTCTTCAATAATTATTCAAAGATGAGAACTTTTAAAATTATAATCTGGATAGTATTAGAAAAATAAATGAGTTAGTCATCTTGATTTTGTATTTAATTAATTGAGTATTGTATTCAATATCAAATCATATCTTTCTCGTCAATGAAAATAATATATCTATTTTATCATACATTCATGAATTATTATTATAGGTATTCTGAACGTTTATTATTTTGATATCTTATTGATAAGAATAAAAGTTAAAAAATGTTGGTGCACGTGACAACACGCTGGTCATAAATAACAATGACTGGATATGACCTGGACTAGGTTCGTGGCTTTGCTAATCTCGCAGCTAATACTATTTGATATTATTTCAGTCATCCAAATGGCTATTTCAGGTCTTTGTTCCAATGGCTGCTTTCTTTCATGTTTTTGTTCCGGCGGTCTCCCCCTGGCCAATAACAAGTCAATTTTTGGAGCTGTTTAAAAGGCCCTTTCTAGAAACTGACCAAATTCCTTGTAGCCGTCACACGTATATCCACTTCTGTTTCCTTTCTTTGACTGTTTCAACTGGTGTGCAGGTTCAGGTTCTTTAGGAGTTCAGTCTATGATTGATAAATGTTCAGTATCAGTCAATAAGTAGCCAATGAGTTACACGATAGTCTCTGATCTGTGTTGCTCCATGATACAGTCAACTTGGGGTATATTTTGGTATATTATATTATCATACTATTTTAGGCTAAAAGCGATCGGAGCGAGTATTCAAAGTTGTATATTTCTATTAAAAATGTAATTCTGTGATAGGCGAGCAGTCGTCTGTGATGGTATTCCAAGTCTTAGTCTAAAAATTGATAGATTCAAAAATGTAATTCTGTGAACGATGAGTAGCCGCCAGAGAAGGCATTCAAAGTCCCCACTAGGATTCTACCAAAACAAGGTCCTTCTATCTCTGGATTAGTACGAGCTGACTCCTTCCGTTTCTCTGAAGCTGAATGTTTCCTTTTTTTGCTTGTTTCGACGGGTGGTTCTTGCAGAATTCAGTTCGTGTTTGATAAATGTCTTGTATCAGTCGAGAAGTAATAATGAGTTACACGATAGTCTAAATGATTTATCATCTAGTCCTGGACATGGTTTCACATGCAAAATCAACAAAGAATCCTGTTTTTCAGGCACAGCGTAATTTGCATTACCTAATTTAATTGTATTTTCATAAAATCATCTTACCGTAAATTTTCAGGTTACAATTTCTTTTTTCATCACTTGAAAAGATTAATAAAATCAACTTTCGCCCGTTTGTGTTCTTCGGGGGGGAAGTTATGATTTACAATTATTTCTAAACTGATTTACACGTCAATCCAACGAGTTACTTCCCCCGCGGTATTCTCAGGTTAGATTCGACTGTCATGAGTTCTTCTTCTTCTCCTTTTTTGGTTATCGGCACTGTCATGAGTTATGTGATATTTAGTGAGATTGACTCAGCTTCGCGATCGGCCCACTATGTAGCGCTGTGAGCGCCTTTTTGCGTTTTTCATACCTGACAAAACGCCATTTTCAAAAAATTAACAAAATTCGTAAAAAATTCATACGTATTCAACAAAATTGACGAATCACCTGAAAAAAAAGTTGGGTCATCGGCTAATTTCTTGAACAGTTTTTTATTCTATCAATTTGTTGATAACTTTTTTCAATTATTATCATGCAAAATCAATTTTCCGAGGATCTTCTACATGCTCGATCTTTTCAGATTTTTTTCCCACCGAGAAGTATTGAAAATCTTTTCAGAAACCCACGTGTAGTGGGACTGTACCGGAAGAACCACCTTAAGTACACAATATCGGACGACCTGTGCGTTATAAACGCAGCGGTTCTTCCATCTTTACATAATGATATGGAGTCTATAGAAGATAGAATGCGGACAATTACACAAAATATCAACGTATTCACACGTGTTCGACACGATCAGTTCAACTACAGCTACCTTAGTAGCAATGCCTGCCTTCGCAGACTTTCGGGAATTTTTTTCCAAGATTCTATATGCACTGTTATCACAGACCTACGGCAGATTTCTCAGAGCACTTTACTACGTGCTAAATATGCAGGCAGAATACTGAAAGATAGATTCAGAAAGAAGTATGTGCAATTTAGGGTGGTGACTTGAATGGTGAAAATGTGTTCAACACGCGGATTCAACGACTAGGTTCGGGTGTCAATACGCCCGACAAAAACGTTGAATAAACGCATGGATAACACGATCCATTCTCGCGTTGACTCGACGCTGACATTGAAACGAATGATCAACGTGTCTACACGTATTCTACACGCGAATTCAACGACTAGGTTCTGAAGATAATACGCGCGACTAAAACGTTGACCAAACGCGTGGGTAACACGATCCATTCTCGCGTTGACTCAACGCTGACATTGACACGAATGATCAACCTGTCTATACGTGTTCTACACGCGGATTCAACGACTGGGTTCTGGAGTCAATACGCGCGACTAAAACGTTGACCAAACGCGTGGATAACACGATCCATTCTCGCGTTGACTCGACGCTGCCATTGACACGAATGATCAACGTGTCTACACGCATTCTACACGCGAATTCAACGACTAGGTTCTGAAGATAATACGCGCGACTAAAACGATGAGTAAACGCGTGGATAACACGATCCATTCTCGCGTTGACTCAACGCTGACATTGACACGAATGATCAACGTGTCTATACGTGTTCTACACGCGGATTCAACGACTAGATTCTGGAGTCAATACGCGCGACTAAAACGTTGACCAAACGCGTGGATAACACGATCCATTCTCGCGTTGACTCGACGCTGCCATTGACACGAATGATCAACCTGTCTATACGTGTTCTACACGCGGATTCAACGACTAGGTTCTGAAGTCAATACGCGCGACTAAAACGTTGACCAAACGCGTGGATAACACGATCCATTCTCGCGTTGACTCAACGCTGACATTGACACGAATGATCAACGTGTCTACACGTGGAAAAAACGTTTCATAGTTGTTCCGGAAAAGTCTCGTTTTATACGTAATATCTCGACGTGAGATACACATATTTAAGACGTGGATGGAAAACTTGGGCATGGATAAACGTGTAATTTTTCCACCTAAACGACATTTCCACCGATTTTACGTCGAATACACGTGTTCTACACCATCTTGTGTTTACTGGGTAAGATTTATTAATAAGTAGTGTAGGTGGAATAGGTTAAGTAAATTTTGGAGTCCCTTGTTGTCAGTAAAGAGAATCGATGGGAAGTAAAGAATATATGATTAAAGGGGAGAGTAGAAGTAAAGGAGATGGAGGTTGACAGGAAAGTGAGTTTGCTATTAGAATGGCATAATGAGGATTGTCAGTAATGAGGATGATTGTAGGCAAGGTGGGGATCAGAGGATTGCTGACCGATGCAGCAGGTCAGCGTGAGAAAGGTAGCGAGGTGAGAAGACAGGGTGTAAGGAGATATGATAGTAAGGTTGGACAGAGGAACGTGGGGTAGGACGTAACACCTTTCCCAATTTTTTAAAATGATGAAAAAAATTTTTCATACCATCCGTGCTACCTACCATAGAGGATCATACAAATAAGATGTCAACCAAATTTAAAGTAAATCGGTCGAGTAGAACTTGAGATATCATGCCAACCAGGTCGAAAAACGTAGTTTCGAGAAAAACGCGTTCAAAGTTTGAGACAAAGTTTCGGGCAGCGAAACTCAGATAATGATTGTTAATACTCACATTTGGTTAATCGGCAATCCCTGATCCATACATTGGGCGTCACAACAAAATGCATGACAATGACCTTCGGTTAATAGATTTCTAAGTATATAATATGGGGTATAAACGAGTTTCTCGAGGGGAATCGTCCTCATGTAGTGGCCGACCGGTTTAGTCGCCACGTCACAAAAGTCACTGTAACTCCGAAAATAATTCGAATTTCGAAAAATCCTTCGAAGGACATATTCTTAAAGGTCTAAACTTCGAAAATATTGAAAAAAAAAAAAATCGAATCTTCCAAATGTCTGAACCAGAAGACCCCTTAATATCGATATGCACAAATGATGACACAAAACCTGATTTAAACCCTAACTGTGCCTTGGAGGTGAACGAGCGGAAAACTTTTGGACATGATTTTCATCGAAAATTTGCTGAACTTTCTGAAAAAAAAATAAGATTTTCGAAAAACGATGGAAAACGTGGTGAAATTTACAATTTAGGGTTCATTTTTTGAATTACGCATTGAAAGTGACAAGTGAAAAAAAAAAGTCATCATTTTTGGGAAATTCAGGAAATTTCCGATCGACAACCATGTTTGTAATTTCATTTTGAGGCAGTTTTCGAACCGAGAACGCCGCACGGCGACGTGGATCGGCGTGCGCGGCGACGCACGACTGAACGTTTTATTTTTTTTCTCCGGCCCAGGTAGGTTCTCAATAAATTTTTTTTTAGGGTAGAAGGGGAAGGATTCGGCTATCCAAAAAAAATTATCTGCATGGATTCCTGTAGTTCCCGAGGAAATGGCAGCGAAATTGAAAATAAAAACCACGAAAAAAAAATTGGAAGAATTATTTGTTTTTAAACAAATTTTTTTTATGAAAGCGCATTCTTTTACAAACAAAATGATTCCAGGATCAGTCCGCTCCGGTGAATACTTTCGGAAATATGATTTTTTATACACAGCGGTGCAACAGCGACTCACCAAAATTCAAATAGCTCTCACTCCGCCATTTTTGGAAAATTTCAAAAATCCCTGAAGTAGTATTTTCTTTTCCCATAGTACTAAAGATATGTCGAATGGCGCAAAGATCTGTGACTTGACGGTTTTTTTTTTAAGTGAAGTGACGTGGATCCGCTCATAGTGTCTGTCCACATACAAAATGTTATTTGTTACCGTAATCAAAACCAGATCATGCAACGATGATTATTTATCTCAAATTAGAATAAGCAATCGAAATTTATATGAATTCTGTACATAATAACTAGGCAAAGAACTTTTGAGTTTTTGAAATAAAAACGTTTGAAATATGGCGAGTCTTCTTTATATGCGATATTATGAAAGAGTGGCCTTGTTGTAACTCAAATATTGTTGTGTTTATCGTGTATTAATGAGAAAGTAGGAAATTCTCAGTCTGGTATTTACGAGTGTGAATTCTCACACACGAGCAGCACCACGACACTTTCACGCATAGGACCTCTCCCCCATGACAATGCTGGGCAAATTCAATATTCAAAATATACTTATTGCCAGAAGAAACCTAACAAATCGCCTAAAAAATTATCGTCCAGAAACGCCTTGAAATGTGTAACACGAATTTCAATAGCATTCAAAATGTTACGATTCATTTACATGAGGTTGAAGTTTGTTACATTAACGTAACAGAATATTCGTTGAAGAAATGCAATCCTTCGTGATTCAAATGTTGTTAGAAATATTAAATGTGCGAGATCAACATGTTTTACGCAATTTGAGGAATTATGCACCGTTCTTGATCCATTTGAAACGTTCAAGCCTTCAATTTGAGAATTTTCGGCGAATATTTTGTTGCAATAACGTTACGAACTTCAACCTCATTCATTTACCATGTCGATACTTTCTTCTGAGAGTAATAGAAAATTAATTAGTCATAGAAGTATAAGCATAGTCCTCAATATTTCTCAACAAGAACCGTTATAGTGTATACAACTCAATGTTTCTATGAAGTTCATATAGTCAAATGTTGATGAGTTATCATTCGCAATATCACTACTTCAATTACCTAGCTTGAAATAATTGAACACGAAAACAGTCGCCAACGTATAGAACAATGGTATGTCACTCCTCCCTGAAATGTATGACAATGGCACATGCTTTTTTCTGAGTGAAGGTTTGTTACAGATTGATAACTATGAAGAAAAGCGCGTCTCAAACAACTCGGCCAAAACGAGCGACGAAAAAACCAAGAAGATATAAATCTACGTCGGAGAACGATTCACAAAGGACGTTGAAAAGAGCCAAAACATACTTCGTTGACACTTCTTTGAAGGATGATATGAAAGATATCCATCGAGAATTGCGTTCTCACGGTAATGTGAAGTGAATATTTTGATTTCAAAATATACATTCATTTTTCAGGCATCAAGTTTCATGCATCCATGTAATAACCGTTATTTTGCGCTTCTAGATAAAAAAAAACAAAGATGTCTCAATCGCTATGCGCTGCATCTACTTCATTTCAAAAAGTTATGTTCTCGAAGTATCAAAGTGAGTCTCGACAGGCAACACCTGCTAGTATTGTATCCACAGCTGTTCCGCCGAATCAAAGTTTGAATGGTAATCAATAATGCATTAATTTTTCAAAAATTGAACTGCTTGAATATTTGTAAAGTGCATGTTACAGATAATCAATATTTTTTTCGACCAATGGAATGAAAAATCACCACCCGACTATAACTTGCATCAACATTCGCAGCACAAGACTTCACAATCCCATCATAGGGTAAATGCACCAGTGAATGAACACGTACCAGTAAATGACCATTTTCACGCAAAGTATATCTGTATACAGTGATTTGAACATGGCTGGTCATTCACTGGTGACGTTCCTTAAGGGGGTATCTACACGTTTGAATTTTCGAAAAATCGTTTTTTTTTAAATAATTTATTTGGAATGCTAGAGACCTACTCTACCTGCAAATAAATCGGTTTCGAAATACCTAGAGGATTTGAAAAGTTACAGCCATGACAGTGCCAGATTGCGAAAAAGCGCTACGGCGCGGCGCGCTAACGCCCAGATTGGTGCCATAAGTATTGTACAACACCGCCAACACCACTGCTTAATTTTATGACGTTTTCATATATTTCGATTTTGAATTTGATTTTGTGATCTGTTAATTCTTTGTAATTATCATTCATACATGTTAACGACGGATATAGGCGGGAGGGTTGGGGAAGCAAAACAATAACTATTTTGGCGCAGACGCAACTTTATTTTCCGTTTCTATACTAATTGCTCTTTCACAAGAATCACTGTTGAACTGAGACATTTTCTCTCCCGTCGAGATACTTATACCCTGCCGCCAAGCGGCTGATCGGGGCACTCGTGATCTCGTGGTGCACACTACCCAGGCTCTGCCACCTGGCGGCCGTTCGGGTTATTTGCGGCCTGGTGGTACACACCAGTACACACTACCATCGTCCATATCACACACCCCGGCGCTCGAGGTCACCGACGACCGCGTCGCCCGCGATCCGAGTTCACCGTGTGGGTCGTCCCTACTTTCCAAGAGACATGATCCGTACCACGCACCCCCGGCGCCCCAGGTCATCGGCGACCATGCGTCGCCCGCGACCTGAGGTCGCCGTGTGGGCCGTCCCCGACTTTCCAAGAGGTGTCAACCATATCACGCACCCCCGGCGCCCCAGGTCACCGGCGACCATACGTCGCCCGTGACCTGAGGTCGCCGTGTGGGTCGTCTCTACTTTCCAAGAGCTATCAACCATATCACACATCCCCGGCGCCCCAGGTCGCTGGTGACCATACGTCGCCCGCGACCTGAGGTCGCCGTGTGGGCGTCTCCACTCTCCAAAGGGTATTTTTATTCAGGACTCAGGGGTACCAAGTGGGGCGATCTTTCACTTCAGGGTGAAGAACTCAACAGCGGTTTTTACGGTCAACGTGACAAACAAATTAAATATTTATTTTTAACTAGGTCTTCATAATATAAGGAATGTCAAAATCAAGAAAACAAGGATGGTAATAAATAAGGCATAACATAATAGACCCGACGTTGACGGCCCAACAATACACATATTTAATTTTCAATATTCTTTTGAATTGTAATCATTGACAGTACACATAGCTGCGATCTACATTTTTTCGAGGTTGGATGTCCACTTGTTTGTAAATATTATCGTGCTTTTATTACGAATTCAAACCACTAGTAATTTCCATTATCGAATGAACACAGTGTTTATATATATGAGATGAGACTTCGGAATCGAAGAAGATGATCCACCAAAAAGTGCGTTTGAAATCGATGCCAGGAGACTACACATTTGGATTTCTAAAAAGATGAGTATTTCTAGAATACATATATTAATTGCAAGAGTTTAATAAATATTATAAGAAAGAAGGTACGATTGATGAAAGATGAAAGAATTTTCGTAGTATTGACAAAAATTGTGCTAGCATCTTCTGAATCTCAAAAATATTAAAGATCAAAAATTTTAGAGAATTTTTATGTTTTGAAAAATTTTGATCAGATTTTTTCTAAAGCAATTCATTATTTTTCTAACAGCCTCACCGGACACCTAACGGACACTGTTGTTCTACAGATCAGGTCAAAACTCACTACGAACCTCCGCCTGGCACATGTGTCTAGACTCGACTCGACTCATAACTCATCGATACGAGTGCAGCTGCGGATCCAGCATATTAGTCATAAGCAAAATCTTGGAACTCAATTTCCTGTGACAACATCTTCTTCTCTTGGAAAAGTAGGAAATGAAAAAAAAAATTTCAAATAAAAAAGTTTAAAAGTATATTTCTGGAGAATGAATATTTTGAACGTTTGTCGTAAAGAATCAGGAGTATTGTTGGACCGATTTTGGCGTTTGTGGTCTTTAAATCTGTAGAATCGAAACCTCTATCAGATGAACATCGAACTTTTTGATTAACCCATTTTTAGTTGAAATATTAGAAAAATAGGCAAATTTTTTTTCAAATTCAGAAAAAAAATCGAAAAAATTCAATAACTCAAGTAATTCGTGCAATATCAAAAAGTTCTATGTTCATCAGATAGAGGCATGTCTTATGAACAATTGAGTACCAAAAATGCCAAGATCGGTCCAATGCTGGGTCTGATTCTTCACGGCAACCGAGTGATTTTGTATTTTCCTGTCTTCAGCGCAGCCACTATCAGACTGGAAGTAATACATGACGTAAGATATGGATAATGAAGGTCCAACTCTCCCCAAACATGATAATTTTTTTTGAATTTTATTAGAGTCTTCAAGTTGGAAAAAAAAGGAAAATTGTTTTCCAGAAATTCAACCCATTTAAAGGTGTATTGTAACGGGTTCTCCCTGGGTTCGGGTACCCAAGAAACTAAGCCGAATACAAACCAAGGCCCAACGGATAGGTAGGGGGATTTTGTTGGGCGCCAGACTTCGTCAGAAGTCCTCTCTCTCTCTCTCTGGGACCCTCCGACTAGCTACTAACGATAGAGGGATTTCGTAGGGGCGAAGAATAAAGACACAAGCCGAATATTATTGGTTATTATTTATTAAAAAGAAAAAAAGAAAAGGTGGCGAATTATTACCACGCCCGCTACCTGGCGTATGTTACATACAAAATATAAATTATAATACTGACTCTACTATTCTACTGACTCGACTAATAATTAATGACTCTACGTTACTCTAAAATATACAAAAATATCAAATAAAGGAAAATATAAAAATCACAAAAGAAAATCAAACCCCTCTCTCTCTCCAAGAAGAGTTTATTGCTTCTGCACTCGCAGCAGCTCTAGATCTAGTTAGACGGTAGGGAGGACTAAGTCTACTCAACCTACTGTCTAACTCGCTCTCTCTCTCTGGGGAAAAGGCGACAGACTCTGACTCGCAGCAGCTGAGTGCGACGCGTGACGTCAGAAGTCTGTGGCGATATGGCGTCGGCTAGCTTTTTGCTGCGATCGACGCAGCGGTGACCAAGATTGACACGGCTACGCGCAACGAAAACAACTAACCGGTGCCGGCTTTGAATCCAACGGTTCGCGGGGAACGATTGAGATTCAGGCACGGGGTTTCTCGAGGCTCAGGGTGATTACGGGGGCGGGTTGGTACTAGGGGGGGTGAATATGAATATGAATCGGATTGATCCTACCTGATAGCGACGCTCTTACGAATCTCCGGGTGCGACGGTATTATTCCAAGTACGGTCGGAGAGCCGGGGGTGTGCAGGGGTCAAAATAAAGCCAGTCGGTAGTCCAATAATTCAATAATCCACTCAATAATCCAAGAAGAAAAGCACGGGTCGTATATAATGGCACAAGGCACACAAAACTCAAAAAAAAACAAACTCCTCACACTACAAAAACTCTCTCTCTCTCTCTCTCTCTTTACTTTTGGAAACTTTTCTATACACGAGGTACTCGCTGTCGTTCCCAAAAATGGAATGAGCTCCTCTTCCGTTATCTATAGTACCAACCGGCGTCGCCCGGTCTGCGAGCGCTGGCGGCGACCTGCTCGCCATGTGCGAGGTGCAGCGGCCATTAGGACTCGGCAGAACGAGGGCGGCACGATTTGAATCGTGCGGCCGGGCTTAGGTACGTCCGTAGGCCGGTTTAGGTAGAGGTCTGAACGTCTACCACGTTACAGTATATACCCCCTTAACTGTTCATTCACTGGTGCATTCACCCTATACGGAAGATCCCATACAATCCACTTGTAGTGAGAGACCGGGAATCGTCCAGAATTCATTCGATCCTGCGAATACAGAAGGTATTATTAATTCGGTTGTTATACTGCTCTACTGCAAATTGTCTTGACGTTATCGATTTTTTGAAGCGATCCTATTGTGAATCTGAATTCCATGATCATTATCACTTTAATCAATTGATGTGCTATATATTCTTATAGGGCTGAAGCGAAATTCTTCCAAGCATCCAAAAACGGCAGCAGCTGCTTACGAGCTGCATACGAGGGGACCGTACAACCCGATCCCTCTAATACCTAATTGTCATGATCCACGTATTTCACCAGGTTGGTTACATCAATAGTTTATTCCAAATTATATGCTTTTAATACACATTATTCTATTTTTCAACTTAATTCCATTGAATTACTCGGGAAATTATTAAAATGGTGTGTTATATTTTATTTTCCGGAGTAAATATGATTGGATTCATTCATTTATTGAACTACAAACATTTCATTATATAGCTAACCAGTCATACTTTGGAAGAACGGAGTGCCAGAAACAGTCCACATCTGATTTGATTGAATTGTTATCCTCACCTCTTGATTCGACACCCGATTTGAATGAAGGAGGTATTGATACTGAACTTCACTTTGTTGTTCTTCTTTTTATAATTCACAAAAAATGATCATATCGTGAATTTCGACAGTTGAGCAGATTGAAAGTGATGCATCTTCAAAGCTTGTGCCTCCTGAAGGGCGGGGTACGGTTAATTCGGTGAAAAAAAGACACTTTTTCGAACATTTTTTTATGTACAAGAAGTTGGCATGGCCATTTTTGTTTTGAAAAAAACTCGACTTTGTGCTGTCACGTGCTAGCCTTGTGCTACGTTGTGCCGCAAATCACAAGTCCCGATTTCGAAAAACGGAGCGCCAATCGGCCAAAAACCATTTTTTGTACCGGCATGACCATTTTGTTTTTTCGGAAAAGTGAAGGTTGTGCCGGAATGTGCTAAGTTTGTGCTGCAATGTGCCGCAAACCGTTTTCGATTGGGTCCAAACACATAGCTAATATCGCCAAAAAATGAATCGAAAAATGCTTTTTTCGTTATACAGGCGGGGCATTTTCTCACGAACTGAAATATATATTACCCACTATTGTGCCGACTTGTGCTCGTCTTGTGCTGCGTTGTGCCGCAAATCACGAGTCCCAATTTCGAAAAACGGAGCGTCAATCGGCCGAAAACCATTTTTTGTACCGGCATGACCATTTTGTTTTTTCGGAAAAGTGAAGGTTGTGCCGGAATGTGCTGAGTTTGTGCTGCAATGTGCCGCAAACCCTTTTCGATTGGGTCCAAACACATAGCTAATATCGCCAAAAAATGAATCGAAAAATGTTTTTTCTCGTGATACAGGCGGGGCACTTTCTCACGAACCGAAATATATAATATCCGCTATTGTGCCGACTTGTGCTCGTCTTGTGCTGCGTTGTGCCGCAAATCACGAGTCCCAATTCCGAAAAACGGAGCGTCAATCGGCCAAAAACCATTTTTTGTACCGGCATGACCATTTTGTTTTTTCGGAAAAGTGAAGGTTGTGCCGGAATGTGCTAAGTTTGTGCTGCAATGTGCCGCGAACCGTTTCCGATCGGGTCCAAACACATAGCTTATATCGCCAAAAAATGAATCGAAAAATGTTTTTTCTCGTTATACATGTGGGGCACTTTCTCACGAACCGAAATATATAATATCCGCTATTGTGCCGACTTGTGCTCGTCTTGTGCTGCGTTGTGCCGCAAGTCACGAGTCCCGATTTCGAAAAACGGAGCGTCAATCGGCCAAAAACCATTTTTTGTACCGGCATGACCATTTTGTTTTTTCGGAAAAGTGAAGGTTGTGCCGGAATGTGCTAAGTTTGTGCTGCAATGTGCCGCAAACCGTTTCCGATTGGGTCCAAACACATAGCTTATATCGCCAAAAAATGAATCGAAAAATGTTTTTTCTCGTTATACATGTGGGGCACTTTCTCACGAACCGAAATATATAATATCCGCTATTGTGCCGACTTGTGCTCGTCTTGTGCTGCGTTGTGCCGCAAGTCACGAGTCCCGATTTCGAAAAACGGAGCGTCAATCGACCAAAAACCATTTTTCGTACCGGCATGACCACTTTGTTTTTTCGAAAAAGTGAAGGATGTGCTGGAATGTGCTAAGTGTGTGCTGCAATGTGCCGAGAACCGTTTTCGATCAGATAGATAGATATTTAGATAGATATTTATTAGTATGTCTATGGCAATATTAGACAAATTGGCTGAGCCACAGAGTATTACAATTGCTTACTCTGCGGCCATATTAGATAGAGGATTCACAAAGATTTACAAAGAATACATAATATACGAGGCGAGGAGTAAAAGCGAAGAGTAAAAACTAGCGGATAGCAATACAGAGCAGGAATGAGAAAGAGGAAGATGAAAATAAGACAGAGTAAGATATGTAAGATAAATAAAAATAAGAATAAAATAAAATAAGTGCGCGAAGACATGGATATAAAAATAGAAGTAAAGTAGAAGTAAAATAAGTAAAAATGAAGATAGATATATAAGGTAGAGTAAGATACAGTAAAATAGTGAGAGTAAAATAGTAAAATAGAGTAAGGTAAGATAAGATAAAATCCTAATATTGAGGTCTTCGAATGATTAGGTCTAAACACAAAGCTAATATCGCCAAAAAATGAATCGAAATATGTTTTTTTCCGTTATACAGGCGGGGCATTTTCTCACGAACCGATGTATATAATGCGTGATATGAATAAAGCGAAGCATATACTTATTAGGGTGGACCAAAAAAAACGACTTATTTTTTTTTCCTTAGTTACCATGAAAATATTATTCAGGATGACGACAAAAAAAATTCTCTGAAAAAAAGTCTGTTGAAAAATAAAAATTCTGAATAAAAGTCTGTTGACCAAACTATTAAAATGAATGAAAATCATCGATACCATACAGTATGGCTTCACCTTCCCCTTTCCCATTTAAAATACATGGGAAAATTTTTTTTTTCAGTTTCACAATAACTATATGAATAAATTTTTTCTTCTAATTTTGTTACACACTACCTTATAGGAAATTCAATTCTCTACAAAATTGTTGCTATGCATTTTTTCTCTAAACTAAAGAAGGATAATAGTATATTGTGTATCTAGGGAGGGAAAATGGCCATTTCCAGCGAGAGTGAGACGTTTTTAGCGCGAGTCGTAGTCGAGTGCTAAAAACGTCCCACCCGAGGTAAAATGGCCATCCCTCCCTGGATGCACACTGTACTTTTTATAATAAGGGCACGGAATGGGCCGACTTTGATGCGCGTCGATCGGATCGGGGATAGCGCGTGTTGAGTCGTGCACCACACACTTATAGATATTTTTCAACTTAAAAATAAAATTAACAAAAAAATGAAAAAAAAATGAAAAACAAAAATTGTTAATAACTAATAATAATTTATTATATAAAAACGACACACTTATAGATATTTTTTTTAAAAATTAAAAAAAAAAATCGAAAAAAAAATTGAAAAAAAAAAATTAAAAAAAAAATTGTTATTAATTAATAATAATTTATTATATAAAAAACGAAAGATCCAAGATTTGCCGTTGGAGCGGGAGGGAATCATTCCCTCCCGCTGAGCCGGATATTTCGTGCTCACGTTAGAAACACGTGATTTCCCTCCCTCTCGACGAGCATGAAAGGAGGCCCATTTCGTGCCCGTGTTATGAAAAAAAAATTAATGAATTATTAACAGAAAAAATTTTATTGTACTTTGTTTCTGTTGAGTTTAGAGAAAAAATGCATAGCAACAATTTTGTAGAGAATTGAATTCCCTATAAGGTAGTGTGTAACAAAATTGGAAGAAAAAATTTATTCATATAGTTATTGCAAAACTAAAAAAAAAATTTTTTTTCACATGTATTTTAAATGGGAAAGGGGAGCCCCCCTTGCACCAGCTCAATTTTACAGATATTGAGCTCAAACTTTAGGAGAGTTTTTTTTTCACATTGAAGAAATTTTTTTGATATATTTAATCGAATAAAAAAAGAAAAAGTTATTTTGACACAGTCTAATGGGCGTGAAGCCATACTGTATGGTATCGATGATTTTCATTCATTTTAATAGTTTGGTCAACAGACTTTTATTCAGAATTTTTTTGTTTATTCACCAAAAAATATGGGCAAGGTGTCATTTGGTTCAGAAAAGCATTTAGAAACTTTTCGGAAGGGTCCCAGAAAGGAAAGAAAAAAATTGCAAAAGTTATAAACAATTTAGTAAAAAAAAAGAGGCGCAGTTCGGTTTTTTGCGAATAGCTCAAAAACTATTTAAGATATTCAAAATCGCAGAAAAGATCCTAAAAGAGCAGAAAATTTCCTAGAGAAAAGCCCCACCTCCCCCAGCTCTACAACCAATATTTATAATTTTAATTCTGCGGTGAAAAAATAACTGAAAACGCGCGCGCAGCCGCCGCATAACCCATTTTTAGTCCTTTTTTCACCGCACAATTAAAATTATAAATATTAGTTGTAGAGTTTGGGGAGGTAGGACTTTTCTGTAGAAAAATCCTTGCTCTTTTAGGATCCTTTTTGCGATTTTGAAAATCTTAAATAGTTTTTGAGATATTCGCAACAAACCGAACTCCCCCTCTTTTTTTTTACTAGTTTATAACTTTTGCAATTTTTTTCGGCCGTTTTTTGGACCCTTTCGAAAAGTTTCTAAATGCCTTTCCGAAAAAAATGACACCTTGCTCATAATTTTTGGTGGATATACAAAAAATTTATGAATAAAAGTCTGTTGACCAAACTATTAAAATGAATGAAAATCGTCGATACCATACAGTATGCCATACTGGCATAGTGATATACGCGAAGAATTTCTTTCCGTTGGCCGAGTTCGTGCCGATTTGTGCTCGAGCCACGTCAATGTAAGAACTATACAAATTAGTGTCTCCACCAGTCTCTACCGTGGTTGCCTCTACTATCTATAAGAGTGGACTTTTCTAGTCCGTACTAGTTCCTATTTCGTGCAAGGGTTTGATGTGCCAAATTACGGGGTGTTCAATTAAGCTGTGTTGGACGTTAAAATTTTGCTGTTCGACTGATGAGTAATTCGTTAGCTCTGACATAATGGCTAGTTCCGAACGAAAAATTGTTGCTGGTACAGATCCTGCTGCTATCAAACAATTAAAAGAATTGTTGCAGTCCCCAGAATTTGAAGTGGTATGTGATAGCGGTAAAGTTCTCCCTCCCAAAAACAATGTTTTCCAAAAACTTTCGGACGCAATGAGTGAACCATTGCGGAAAAAACCTAAAAATATTTACACAATTATCCTGGAAAACAGGTACTATACTCTTACAGAGATCCTACAGTCTCGAAATATCACACAAAATAATGCGAGCATAATGAATGACTCCCTAAACTCTACGTTGGATGCCGTTCTGGAATTCAAACTGGATTTAACGAACGTTTGGCCTGATATGGAACCGGAAATGGTAAACTATGACTTTCAATCTCGAGGAAAACGAGAATTACGAAAACTTAAACCTTTTCTTTTCCAGTGCCAGAAGAAGTGGTTACTGATTTTGACAAAGCCCTCTTAGGTGCAATCGCCAGAGCTTTTGCTCAACAGTCAAGTTTGAAGAAATACTTATCCTCTTGCTTTGAATTCTTAACAGGTCAGATTCCGGTACCCCCTGTATGCATCTTCCGCCTTGACATTTGTCATTTTATCAATATGATTTCGAAATGGAAGTGCTATAGTGGGACACCATTTGGAGCAAGATCGATGTGTATCAGAGCACTCGCTGTACTTCGACAGCAGGAAACTTTAGAGGCGTTAGAAGTGATCGCAAGACAAATTTTAATCCTCGTGCTGAGCCGAAACGCAGGTGATGGGAGTCTATCTGAACGTGCACGCATTCGTATCACAACGCTGATCAATGGACTGCCTCATATCAACGTGATCGAAATTGACACAGCAGACGAAAGTGACCACGACGAACCCGAAGATTCCAAAAAGAAAGACAATTTTGATTCCAAGTGCCACGAATTATTATATTCTACGGAAGATGTACCAATAAATACATGGGAATGGGCAAGAAATCTCTACGAAGAATGTGTCTTACAGGTAAAAAACGAACCGAACAGCACAAGCGGAAATATTAATGGCTTTTGTAATCCAAAGTTTGCAAGGCATTTGAAAAATTTGCTACCGTATTTCCCTCTGTTTTCTGAAATCATGCCATTAGCATGTGGCAGAGGTTCAAGAAATGCTACTTCGGCTGCTGTGGAATCAGAATTCAATGATTTGAAAAATCGCACACTGATCAACGTCCGACAACCCTTACGCGCAGATAGATTCGTTGCCACACATATTATGTCGTTGCCAGGGAAGATTAAACTGGCATTGGCAGGACAGTCAGAAATAGACGCACTTTTGGAAGCAGAACAATGGAATCAGAAAAATGATACAGGTACTATTAAGAAACGAAGCGATCGATTAAATGAGTTCGAACGTGAAGTAGAAGACGGACACATGAGAAAAGTTCAAAAAACACCGAGAAGATCCTACAGTCCTGACACTCCAATAATCATTGGCGAAGATATAAGTGATCGAAAATACTCGGAGAAACCTTACACACAATCGTTGGCAGATGTTATCAAACTACCTGAAGATTCGGTTATCCAACCTGAAAATGTGTCAGGTAAGCATATTGAACAGTCGGTTGTCCAGTGCGTGCAAACATCGCCAAATTTGACAATCAATCGCTCATATGAAGATGGGTGCGAGCCAGTACGGCACCATTCTGACGATTTTCGCAATCTCGCTTTGGAGGCAGTAAATCCCGAAAAGAAGCTCAAAATGATGGAACATCAGGATTCCTCAGTAACTGAGCCAGACATGAACATAAACCACACAATGATCGGCCATCTACAAATACTGCCATTAGACGAAACGTGTGAAAGTACGAAGTACGATTCTGATCTGAAGCAAAGACGACTACCATCTGTAAAAACGGACGAAATATTGGACCTAACGAAAGAAGCGGTAATCGAGCTGAAGGAGCAACACAATTGGAGAAATAAAAATAAGCCATCAAAGAGACCTAGATACACAAAGGCATGCCCAAATTTCGACTCTTCTAACATAAAAAAGTATACTTCGTTGCCACTACTACCCAATGGAAATCTCTGCAAAAATGGTCACGTCAAGTCGACCATATTCATAGTCAAAAACACATGTGGGTTCGACAGCACGTTACAAATTCTAGCGATGGTCGTTTGCTCTAATGTACGCTACAAATCAATCGTTGTTGAAAGCCACGCAGGCATATATAAGTGTATTGACACATTAATTCAAAAAGGTATAGTGGCACAGATTTTTAAAGAACGCGCTACTGTGCTATTCGCGTCTAGTGAAAGAAATTAATGGTGATATCATTACAATCCAAACTGGTTCTAATATTACCACTCTCATCGAATCTTTATTTCCTGACATTCCCAGTTATGTATTGCGATGCAGTTGCCTGCGATGCGGTATCGAAACACAACATTCTAGCATTTTTTTGGATGTCAACTATAATCCATTATCATCAAAAGGGATATCAGATCTTCACGAGGCAGTGTCATTAGGGCGGTACGTTCCTGGAAAATGTTGTGGAATGATAGGTACTCAAGCCATAACATACGGTCCGCACTTGTTTATTGATGTAGATACTGGTAAAAATGAGAGAGAAGCACTCCGCAACGTGCCCCAGAATTTGACGGTGACAGACGGTACACAATACAAACTAGCTGGAGTTATTGAGTATCAAGGGTCTAAGCTTGTCAATTTCCTTGGACATTATATCGCCTATTGCTGGACAGGAAGTCATTGGATTCGATATAATGATAACGCGCGCAACAAAATGTCGCAAACAGTAAGCGATACCGCGACAATAGAAATTCACGTGTGTATATATACGATTTAGAATGAATTGCGAACACTTATTACAGTGAAGTGGAAAGAGAAATACAGAGTTATAGATGTGTAGATCCATGTATTAATTCAAGATGTACTATGTGTGAAATCAAACAGAGTAAGGTAGAGGTAGAGAGAGAGCAACAAAAAGTGATAGTGCGTACATATAGCGACGAGCGGGGCAAAGGGGGCACTTCGGCCAAAAAAAAAAATGTCTTGGAAAATTTGCAATTTTTTTTTTTTATTTTTATTTTTTTAAATTTGATTTGGAAAATTCGGCCGAGGTGCCCCCTTTGCCCCGCTGCCCTCTTTGCCTGACTCTCCCCTACGCGAGTACTGAAAGTGGCGAACCTGCAATATAGTTGATCCATTAGTGTTGTAACAGCGATTCCCGCGGGCTCGGGTGTTACCCGCAGGAACTACGATCAGTTAACAAACTAGCACCAACGTCGTTACCTCCTCCGACTAGCTCTAGGATGTAGTTGGGCGCCAGACTCCGGGCTCAGAGTCCTCTCTCTCTCTCTCTCTCGCTCCAGCTAGCCTGTCGGTAGAGGGATAGTTCGTGGGGGCGAGAAATAAAAACACTCAACACCATACGAAATAGATTTGAAAGAATAATTTATTAGTTAAAAAGAAAAAAAGAAAAAGATAACAATATTTTGTGCAGCCTGTTATCTGGCTTCAGCTTGTCTCACCGCTACTTTATGTTTTAAATACGAAATGAATGGGGGACTAAATACAATGGAAACTACAATAAATTAAATGACTCTAAATTCAACAATTCAAAAGTGACTCTACTCCTAATTAAATATAACAATTATAATAAAGGTGAAAAGAAAAGTATGTTGACAATTATCACAGGCAGGTGACTCTCTCTCTATCCTTCCTCGCTCAACCGGCTGGAGGTACGGCTGTCTAGTCGATTTCGAAGCAGACGCTTCTAGTCTCTGACTGACAGCTGATCTCTCAACAGCGGGAGGGGAAGGGAATCGGGACTCTGTATTCGGCCACTAGAGTTCTCTGACTCGCTGCAGACAGTCTGCGACGCGTGACGTCAGAGCACTCCGGGCAATATGGCGTCGACTCTCGTTTAGCGAATTCTGCGCAGCGGCGGTGAAACCGACTCGCAGGCGCGCAGAATCGACAGCCACGGAGAACAACAGGAGATTCAAACCTGCCGGTTCTCAACTGTTGTCTCGGCACTCTCTGGACTCGGGACCAGGGTACGGAGACTACTCTCTAGATTCTCGTGACTATAAACTCGGGACTCTAGCTCTAAGGGGGGGGGGGTTAACTGAACCTGAAGGAGATATGTTGGACAGATCCTACCTTATACCACACGTTTCCTCGACCTCGTGGTCGGCTCGTAGTCCGTAGGCACGCGAGGGCCGTATATTACCGGATTCGATAGGAATCCGATCCAAAATCCAAATCAAAGTCCAAGGGAATAGCAGGGGTCACCAATAAACAAAATCACTGTCAAAACTCTAAGAAAACTCTTGGGCAATTATAACTCTCTCTCTCTGATTCAACGGCTGAGGGCTACACGTGCTCACGTTAGCGCTGAAACCGGAATGAGCTAGACATGTCTCGGTACCTTATCTTCCTATCTTCGCCGTTCGTCCTTTTAGCGCTGGCCGTTGCCGGTCAGCCGCGTGCGGCGATCCGTACTTAACATAGCCACGCTAGGACGAAGGCGGTAAGAATTTGAATTCGGTACTCCTGACTCTAGGCTCGGGACTCAATTACGTTGGTTTGGTTGGTTAGGAGGAGGTCACAACGTTTGCCACGTTACAGTGTGTAAAGGGAAAAGTGCAAATGAATAGTTGCATACAATGAAAAATGAATAACATAAAAAAATATCAAATGAACAGAAGGAGAGAAAAAATATGCATAGTGAAAGATAGGTAAAATACCTATTAAGTGTAGTATAGTATATAACGTTAGGTGAAGATAGATGTATATATATGAAATAAGCAGAGTGAGAAAGAGCAGTGAAATAAGAGAGTGCGTGTGTGTGTGTGTATGAATGGATGTGTGAATGTGGATCTCAAAGTGGATTTGCAGTATAGTGCGAACTGCAACCCACAAATGCCAACCGCACCTCCACGTGGTGAGATCCGGGCAACGTAGGTCATCTTCTGCTTACGGCTAACGCGGCTCTGGTTTTTTTATATCTAAGATACCCACAGCTTCGAAGTTCTGATGTACGGTACGGTTCCCGAGTAATGGGGCTGCGAAATTTTGGGGCTGCTTCGCGAATTTTCACCTATTGCCGAAATATGTGGTCAATCCTCCAGTTAGTCTGAAGGACGAGCGGTATCCGCTGGATTAAACTACGTGGATTCAACAACAAATCATGTAATTTATAATTAAATCTGCAAAACTTCAATATATTTCCAATCGTTGAGTAATAATGACGAGCCTATTCTTGAAAAAAATTAAACACAGTTTACCGCAACGTGCGTCACAACCCTACTACAAGGCATCACAGCTGGTAGAATTATTGTTTATATGTAGAATGAGGTATTCCGTGCCAACTCGACCAATGATTTTCCCTCGCCATTTTTTATTCGATTCATAATTCCTTATACGGTTGTCGCAACTATAACACCTACTCCTGAATGTTTCAGATATTTTTCTCGAACCGTTATTCATTCATGAATTCTTGGAACTTCAAACAGACAGACATTTTTGATTTTTTTTAACAAAATCACAAAAATTGTGTATCCAAAGACGATGATTTCAGGCCATATCCGGTCGTAAAAACTATTTTCCTCATATTTATTTTGCTAACTTGAAGTAAAAAAATATTTTTCATACGTAGTGGATAATGGCTCCACGAATCGTCGCAATGCAGAAATACCATTGATTTTATTCTCGAAAATTTTATTTTGCAAAAAAAAGTTTCAAAAGTACATTACGTCCGACGTTTATTTCGATGATACAATCAATCGTATCTCTGATTATTATGACCCATTTTCCCTAAAACTACAATTCATCTGCGATGGAAAAATTCGGGGAGCCATTACCCACCACGTTTACGAAATAATTTTTTATTCGAATTAGCAAGATGAACATAAGGAAAATAGTTTCCATTCCTGAATAGGGCTTAATACACGGAAAGAAATGTATGGCGTTTACCACCATACTGGTATGGTATTGAGGCAGATAGGTACTGAAACAATATCCAAGATATTCCTATACACTATCGCAATGAGTCCCATAAGCATAGTAAATAACGCCATACTTTTGGGACTCGTTGCGATAGTGTATAGGAATATCTCGGATACTGTTTCAGTATCTGCCTCAATACCATACCAGTATGGTGGTAAACGCCATACATTTCTTTCCGTGTATGATCGTCTTCGGACGCACAATTTTTGTGAGATGTAAAAGAACACTTAGACATAAAAATCCAAAAGAAATCAGCAGTGGGTGTTAGAGTTGGGACAACCGTATAGAAAATCATAAGTCAAATGAAAAATGGCGAGGCAAAATAATTGGTTGAGTTAGCATGGAATATCTTATTCTTTATCCGGCTTTGACGAAATATAAAACGCCCCGCCTGAATAACGAAAAAAAACATTTTTCGATTCATTTTTTGGCGATATTAGCTATGTGTTTGGACCCAATCGAAAACGGTTTGCGGCACATTGCAGCACAAACTCAGCACATTCCGGCACAACCTTCACTTATCCGAAAAAACAAAATGGTCATGCCGGTACAAAAAATGGTTTTTGGCCCATCGACGCTCCGTTTTTCGAAATTGGGACTCGCGATTTGCGGCACAACGCAGCACAAGACGAGCACAAGTCGGCACAATAGTGGGTATTACATATTTGAGTTCGTGAGAAAATGCCCCGCCTGTATAACGAAAAAAGCATTTTTCGATTCATTTTTTGGCGATATTAGCTATGTGTTTGGACCCAATCGAAAACGGTTTGCGGCACATTGCAGCACAAACTTAGCACATTCCGGCACAACCTTCACTTTTCCGAAAAAACGAAATGGTCATGCCGGTACAAAAAATGGTTTTTGGCCGATTGGCGCTCCGTTTTTCGAAATCGGGACTTGTGATTTGCGGCACAACGTAGCACAAGCCTAGCACATGACAGCACAAAGTCGAGTTTTTTTCAAAACAAAAATGGCCATGCCAACTTCTCGTACATCATTTTTTTACGAGATACGGGCATTATATTTTAAATTCAATCATTACAGTATTGTAGAGTAGCCTTTTAAGGATATTCTCCGAAAATTTCAACAGAAAATATTAAAAACTAAGCCGTTGACAGCAAATCTCCGGAGACGGCTAAAAAAAAGTTGTTCCGCGGTGACGGTTGTAACTGATCACTCGATCATCTGAAATCAAGAAACCAAATTGATTTGATTAGCTTATGAGTTTCCCCAGGTAACGCTGTCGTTTTTTTTTTTTTTTTTTTTTCAATTTTTGGTGACACTGGTGTGACGTCTTTATTTGGGGTCTTGTCCCCTGTTTTAAATATCAGAATATAACTGAGGGATTTGTTGATGGTTAGGACAAAAGTAACTCGGTTAACCAACTAATATTTATTAATAAGTACTGTAGGTGGAATAGGTGAAGTAAATTTTGGAGTCCCTTGTTGTCAGTGGAGAGGATTGTTGAAAGGTAAAGAATGTGTGATGGAACGGAGAGTAGAAGTGAAGGAGATCGAGATTGACTGGAAAGTGAGTTCGTTATTAGAATAGCATAATGAGGATTGTCAGTGAAGAGGACGATTGTAGACAAGGTGGGGATTAGAGGATTGCTGACCGATGCAGCAGGTCAGCGTGAGAAAGGTAGCGAGGTAGGAAGACAGGGTGTCAGGAGATATGATAGTAAGGTTGGAGAGAGGAGCGTGGAGTAGAACGTAACACCCCCCCGTTAGAGGAAACATATTGATCGGGTACAAGAAATATGTTTCTATCGAACGTAGTTAGATAGGTATAGTTGTAAATAAATATTTGTCAAGTATTAAGGGGGTAGATACACCTTTGGATGGGTTGAATTTCTGAAAAACAATTTTTCTTTTTTTTTCAACTTGAAGACTCTGATAAAATTGAAAAAAATCATCATGTTTGGGGAGGGTTTGACCTTCATTATCCATATCTTACATCATGTATTACTTCCAGTCTAATAGTGGCTGCGCTGAAGACAGGAAAATACAAAATCACTCGGTTGCCGTAAAGAATCAGACCCAGCGTTGGACCAATCTTGGAATTTTTGGTTCTCAATTGTTCATAAGACATGCCTCTATCAGATGAACATAGAACTTTTTGATATTGCAAAAATTACTTGAGTTATTGAATTTTTTCGATTTTTTTTCTGAATTTGAAAAAAAATTTTGCTTATTTTTCTAATATTTCAACTAAAAATGGGTTTATCAAAAAGTTCTATGTTCATCTGATAGAAGTTTCGATTCTACAAATTTGAAGACCACAAACACCAGAATCTGTCCAGCGATGCTCCTGATTCTTTACGACAACCGTTCAAAATATTCATTCTCCAGAAATTAACTTTTAAACTTTTTTATCAAAAATTTTTTTTTTATTTCATACTTTTCCAAGAGAAGAAAATGTAGTTACAGGAAATTAAGTTTTAAGATTTTGCTTATGACTAATATGCTGGATCCGCAGCTGCTCTCGTATCGATGAGTTATGAGTCGAGTCGAGTCTACACACATGTGCCAGGGGGAGGTTCGTAGTGAGTTTTGACCTGTTCTGTACAACAACAGTGTCCGTTAGGTGTCCGGTGAGGCTGTAAGACAAATAATTAATTGCTTTAGAAAAAATCTGATCAAAATTTTTCAACATAAAAATTCTCTAAAATTTTTGATCTTTAATATTTTTGAGATTCAGAAGATGCTAGCACAATTTTTGTCAATACTACGGAAATTCTTTTATCTTTCATCAATCATACCTTTTTTCTTATAATATTTATTAAACTCTTGCAATTAATATATGTATTGTAGAAATACTCATCTTTTTAGAAATCCAAATGTGTAGTTTTCTGGCATCGATTTCAAACGCACTTTTTGATGGATCATCTTCTTTCGATTCCGAAGTCTCATGTCAGATATATAAACACTGTGTTTATTCGATAATGGAAATTACCAGTAGTTTGAATTCGTAATGAAAGCACGATAATATTTACAAACAAGTGGACACCTAACCTCGAAAAAATGTAGATCGCAGCCATGTGTTCTGTCAATGATCACAATTCAAAAGAATATTGAAAATTGAATATGTGTAAGAATGATGATTACGTAGAATTAAAAGATCACAGAATCAAATTCAAAATCGAAATATATAAAAACGTCATAAAATTAAGCAATGGTGTAAGTGGTGTTGGCGGTGTTGTACAATACTTATGGCACCAATCTGAGGGTTCGCGCGCCGCGCCGCGGCGCTTTTTCGCAATCTGGCACTGTCATGGCTGTAACTTTTCAAATCCTCTAGATATTATGACACCGATTTATTTGCAGGTAGAGTAGGTCACTAGCATTCCAAATAAATTATAAAAAAAAAAACGATTTTTTGAAAATTCAAAGGTGTAGATACCCCCTTAATGGATGTATGTGTGTGGTGAGTGGACTAAGTAGTGTGGCATATGCCTTTATCAAGTCCGATAGTACAAATGATAGTGTGATGAATATGGTTCGACCAGTGTTATGTATTATACTTAAATTTAGGGTTGCATTTCGGTAATATTGCTAGTATGCGGAATTACAGTTTTATAGTACCAGTAGGTATGTGGTTAAGTCATCCGTAAATTTTCGATTATTTGTGAATGAGATAGCGTGTAGGTATGAGATCTAGAAGAAATACAATATTATGCCTCAGCGTACAGTAATGCGTATGATAGTATAGTAATGGTGAGAAGTATGATATGTGTACATACGTGTACAAAGATGTGCTATCCGAATGTTATCTAGAGTTTGAATTATATTATAAAGGCTTAAGTCTAAGTGAGTGTTGAAAATCATTGGTAATGATTTGACTTAAAATCTATCGTTAAAATTAATCAGCGTAGTGATAACCTCTGATAAGTAAGTTTTTGTCTTTTAATTCTGCTTCTTTTAGGTTCATGTCGTGCATGTTATTAGGTCAAGAATAAAGATATTTATGTTTTTTTCGTCGTATTGGGCAGTGTCAGTTGCGATTGTTCAGTCAGGGA
This sequence comes from Tenthredo livida, assembly GCA_963992785.1. Taxonomy (NCBI): domain Eukaryota; kingdom Metazoa; phylum Arthropoda; class Insecta; order Hymenoptera; family Tenthredinidae; genus Tenthredo; species Tenthredo livida. Next base: position 11,906,238 of record OZ023072.1, on the reverse strand, counting down.
AAGGTGGAGGATGAGGTGGTGGGCGATTTAGTGGATCTTGGCCACCGGAACTTCTGATTTTCCTAACAATGAGAGTGGTCGACTCGATCGTGTGAGATTTGCAGTTTCACTGATTGTGAAGTGAACGCGATATGGTGTAGGTCTTGTGTTATTATTTTTTGATGTTCTACCTCGGATGTCGACTGATTTGTATTGGGAATTTATTTCATGGTCAAGTCTCGGGAGTTTATGTTCCGATTTTGCATTCGTTGGTAAAGCGTTTGTTTCTTCGGTGTGTGTCTCTTTGCGGATTATTTTGTTTACGTTAGACGAGACCGTAGCAATGTATTTCTGACAACTGTGTAAGTGATTGTCCGAGTCGTCTGTGTAGTCCGGGTGCAGATTATCTACCGTTGGACTGCGTCGCGGTGTTGGGTTACCTGGTGATAGTGAATCGTCGCGACGTTGGTCATGTGTGTTTTTGTAGGTCGTTTCGATAATTGAACTATTCGAGGGTGTTGGTGTCGCAGTATTTGTAGTTTGTTTGTTGGTAGTGGTAGTAATAGTGTATTTATCATTCGTCTCTCTAGGTGAAGTTTTCGTTTTTGGTTCTGGTCCTATGGCGTTAATTATAAGAATTGATACAGGATTTTCACGAGGATCCGTAGGAGGGGCGAATAAATCGGCGTAAGGTTCGGAAGTTGTGTGTCGTAGGATTGTTCATAGTTTATATGAAAATCGTCGTTATTCGCGTGATCAGCGTTTGTGTAATCACTTCTACCGTCATATGATTGAAATCTGTCACTTGCTTCGTATTTTTCATTTGGGTAGTTTTGATCAATGTAAATCTGGGATTGTTGGTTGCGTTCACAGCAATCTAACGAGTGGCCCGCTCGCTTACAGTAGCTACAGGTCGGCGACGGATCGTAAGGCGGTGTCAGTTTCGAGTAACTGTCATCGTCATGTAAGTCATTATATGTTTGTTCTCTTAACTTCCGCCTTTCTAGCACTATTCTTTCTGCGCTTACTGCGGTATCTACCCTGACGGATCACTTGATCGGGAAAATCAACCTGTGCACTCGGTTCATCATGAGTTGAGTTCGGGTTGATGGTAATGTGGAAGTCTAATGGAATCGACCAACTAGCAATCAATCAATGATTATTTTTGATTGCCAATCGTTTTCTAATTGAAAAACGACTGATCAACCGGCAATCGACTCAGAATCGGGTTGATCACGACTTGATTCTATGTGTGACAGCCTTCTGATAAACCAGGAATCGACTGATGTACTTTTTCGATTGCGAATCGATTTTCGATGGTAAAACTACCCATCAACTGGCAATCGACTGAGAACTGAGTTGATTGTCAGTTGATTCCGAGTCCAAAAGGCTCCTGATCAACTAGGAAATGACTATGTCAGGTCTTTCGATTGTCATTCGATTCTGATTGCGAAAACTACTATCAACTGGCAATTGACTGATAATTGGGTTGATCACGACTTGATTCTATGTGTGACAGGCCTCTGATCAACCAGGAATCAACTGATGTACTTTTTCGATTGTGAATCGATTTTCGATAGTAAAACTACCCATCAACTGACAATCGACTGAGAATTGGGTTGATTTCCATGCCCTGTCCACACAGGCACTTTAACCCTAGAACACATGTATGGAGTAAAAAACTACCCCAGTCGACTTTCAAATTGCGCTCCTAAGCTGAAAATTAACATTATCTAATAAGGACCGTGATCATAATTCAGTTTCACTATCTGGCCGTGAGAGCGGCCCGGAATTAGCATCAGTTGCTCGCTGGCCGTCACGCAAAATTGTTTAAAAAAACCACTGTGGTGGGTATCCACCCCAGTCTGAAATTGCCGTTGGTGTTTTGTGGCGGTGAGCGAATTTTACTTGTTCTACTAAAATCATAATATTTTACTTGTTATCATGTAATTTGAACGCCAATGATCACATAATATATCTAAAGGCATATGGGTGTTTCTCCACTAACTGGAAATTCCGTGTCCCACGAAGATTTCACCCATAAAATGACTCGAATTGGATATTATTTCTCATTGAAATTCACGTTAACAAGTTGTTTGATAGAGGCAATAGTCTGAAAATATTAGAATGAATGCATGAAATGGAAAATTTTCGCATTATCACCCCTAAAAAACAGTCCCCTGGGATGTCCCAGATGCAAAATCGAAATTATTTCGTGACGTGTAGTGAACAAGTAATAATATTTTTCAATGCTGATCTAACATAGTTGTCTACGATGAAGGCTTTTTAAAATTTGCATGGTTATAATTTTTTAATTTACTTTTTTTACGCCGAAATTGTGAGCTAAAGTTTGTCCTTGATTTTCGCTAACAGTCCCCTGTCGCGCAGAAAAAAAAATTCTTTCACATGGTGTGTGGCATCCTCGTCATGATTTCTGTGTCAAATCGAATGTAACCGCTGTAAAGTTCATAGCAACTGACGGACAGCGATGTGGCGCTATTTTATTCAGCCGTTTCTTCGCGTCCGGTGCGATGCTTACGCGTCTGGACCCCTAAGAAGAACAGTCCCCTGGCAAGGTTTTTTCTTTGAATAAATTATTTTATTCACTCATCCAGCAAGATAACATCTAACGGCAGAAGTCACATTACTATTAGTGCAAGTTAATTTGATGAAATATTGTTAGTTTCGGCATAATTATGTATTTTCGCCAAATTCGTCAGTCCCCTGTCGCACAGTCCCCTGCCTGAAATATGCCAGTTTTCCGGATTTCATTGTTAATAAGTTAATTTTATGAGATGTTGATGTCAGAATTTGGTTTTGTGACATGTTGATTTGATATAAAAACTAATATTGTTTTTGTTTGATTTTATTATTTCTTCCAAACATGCGAAAGAAGTGGCGAGGACAATTTTGTGTAGTTTTTTTCCAATTAGTGGAGAAACACCCATATACTCCATATATGATTTGTTTCCGTGAACTCGGGACGCTTTTTTTTGCCAACGATGCCAAAGGCCCGCTTGCGAGGACCACAGAACGATGTATTGTTACACTTGCGCTGCAGTAGAATAAGTTCAATACGCATACATTCTTTAATACATTATTGTTGATGATTAAAAACTATTTTATGAATACACGAACCGGAAAATACACGAGAACCCCTCACAAACACTTTTTTTAGTGCGTTTTCCTAGACTTTTTTTCGTATTTCCATATTCCGTATTTTTCCCATCTCCATATCCCAAAATAAATATACTTTTTCGACAAAAAAAAGTGATAATAATTTTTTCCTAGAAATCGGATGTATCTTCTTCACAAGCGCGTGTGAAATTTGGAAATTGGATAATAACAACAAAAGATATGAATTTCCATTTGCAAAATGACGTTCTGACCGTTTTTGAGCACTTTCAGGTATTCAAATTGATTTTTCACCAACTAGACTTAAATAAAATTGAATCCGTTTTTCACCATTCTCTTCCTTATGAAAAAACAAAGAGATTCATCTACTTGCGAGTCCCATTATGGCTCTATGAACGATTTTACGAACAAGAAACGCGTGGGGTAGATATCCACCCTAGTCATGAGTTAGAAGGTAGAAAAAAAGATACATGTGTTCTGGGGTTAAGATCGGGTATATTTAGGCTCTGACCCAATCACTGAATTTCCATAACAGAAGTAAGCAAACAATTGACGGTTTTCCTAAATATACCCGATCTCGAAGTCCGTGTGTAGACAGGGCATTAGTTGATTCCGAGTGTAAAAGCGTTGTTCCGCTCAACTAAAAATCGATTATTTAGCATATTTCGACTGCGAATTGATTCCTCACGGGAAAACCACTCAACCGGCAATCGACTGAAAATTGAGTTGATCACGACTTGATTTCATGTGTGAATGGCCTGTGAGCAACCTTAAATCGACTGATGAGCTGGTTCGATTGCAAATCGCGTTGATTCTAAGCGCGGAAGGCCTCCGATCGAGGAAGAAGCCATTATATATGGTTCTTCGATTCCCAATTGATGCTCGATGGAAAAACGACCCATCAACAAGCAATCGATTAGGAATCAATTCCGTCCGAATCCCAGGGCTCCTTCCGAGCCCCTCCCCCCCCCCCCCCCCCCCCCCCCCCGCCCACGGATTACTCACAGTGTGACCTTTCTTTCTTTGAGCTGAATAAATCGCTGCAGGAAGCGAATCAAAATTCAAAGATGGCTTATAACAAAAAAAGAATTAAACTCGAAAACGATGAAATTCTGAAAAAACTCAGATACACAGCATCCCGGGTAACAATTTACGTGGCCAGCCCACCAGCCACATTAATGCCATGTGGCATTAGTACGCCAATGCCGTCAGCCGACCACATAGCAGGTCGATGTTCGATAACCATGCGGCGGCTATATGGTTTCAACATAGCCTTTTCATATGGCGATAGTATGGCTAATTCAGCTGGGCTATCAATGTTGCGCCATCCTGGCAGCTACAAGGCTAGTTCATGTAGCTTTTGACTATCTATCCAATGTACAGTCGGGCAATAAAGTACTTGTATGGTCTGAATTCAGGCTCATGCGTTTTAGCGTCTACGCTGTTGAGCAAGCCCTTCACACCGCATACCCCGCTCCTTGAGCTGATCGATGCGTTACGGCCGATCGGTTAGCTAGCCTGGGCCGTCCCGACCTGTGAATATTTCGGAAGTATTTCTTATTTTACTTTGAGTAGGTAAACTGCCTGATTTGCCTTCTCGCCTGCCGACTCGTCAAACGTCGTCGATAAATACGTATAGAATATATTGTCAGCTGATTTCAAACTTATTTATTTTAGTGAAAAAGAGTTCAATTCGAACTTCATTTTGATATTATACAGGAGTGACTTATGTCATAAGTTTAAAACAATGTTATTAAAAAATATGATACCCAACTGATCGAAATTCGCAATTCAGATTCAGGTGATCTACTGAATTTTCGATTACAGCAAATTATTAATTTCTTGCAGGTATTATTCTTTGCAGGTATTATTCTTGCAGGTTTTCTATTAAATGTATATCTAGGTTGAATGAGAAATTAAATCACAGGGAAACTCATTTGGCCGTTTATAAATTTTGATAACATTGTATATTTTTATTAAATAAGAAAACAAAAATTCAAGATTAAAACTGAATAGTAGAAAATAACAACACAATATCAATAAAATATAAATAAATTATGATAGACATGATTTGTAACATATACATAAATATAATACTATGAAAACTTACACATTTATAAAAAAAATAATTATCCACTAAATATAATTCGAGAGTCATGAATACTTCAAGTAAGTAGATCACATAACATCATACTCATATTTCAAGAAACAATTGATTACTTTTTGATATTATCTTCGTATTCACCCTTCGTATCCATAGATAAATCTAGTTCGCCTGGCTTACCCATCACTCGTCGCATTGGTTTCCTCTGTTCAGATTACTCAATTTTCTTCACTGCGACAAAAATCGACACTTATATATCGCGTGATTAATATGTGTATCTTAGTTTACTAAAGTAGGACAAAATAATATTTCACTTATGGCTATTTTACATTTTAATAATAAATATTTCGTTGTAGTTTTTTACTTATAATTCTAACCATTAACATTAATATATCATCAAAAAGTAGTCAATTGTTCTTGAAATATGAATATGATACTCTCGAATTATATTTAGTGGATAATTATTTTTTCATAAATCCGTAAGTTTCCATATTATTATATTTATGTATGTTACAAATTATCTCTATCATAATTTATTTATATTTCATTGATATTGTGTTGTTATTTTTTACTATTAAGTTTTAATCTTGGATTCTTGTTTTCTTATTTAATAAAAATATACAATGTTATCAAAATTTATAAACGGCCAACTGAGTATATTACCTTAATTATTTTCCTCACGGAGAAAACTTACGTAGAATAATACCTGCAAGAAATTAAGAATTTGCTGTCATTGAAAATTGAGTAGATCGGTGCTAAATCTGAATTGCGAATTTCGATGAGTTGGGCATCATATTTTTAAACAACATTTTTCAAACCCATCACATAAGTTACCCCTATATAATAACAAAATCGAGTTTGAATTGAACTCTTTTTCATTAAAATAAATAAGTTTGAAATCGGCTGACAATATATTCTATACGTATTTGTCGTCGATGTTTGACGAGTCGGTAGGCAAGAAGGCAAATCGGGCAGATTATCTACTCAAAGTAAAGTGCGAAATACTTCCGAAATATCCACAGGCCGGGACGGGCCAGGCTGGCCGTAACGCATCGATGCGCTCAGGGAGCGGGGTATGCGGTGTGAAGAGCCTGCTCAACAGCGTAGACGCTAAAACGCATCAGCCTAAATTTCGACCCTACAAGTACTTTATTGCCCAACTGTACACTGGCTACCCAGCATTGACCTGGCCGCCACCTTGCCCCACGACATTGATTTTATGTGAGCCCAGCTGGTACTGCCATGTCCCATCACTACCTAGCACTGACCTGGCCGCCACCTCGCAATGCCATATGGCTTTCATGCGGGCTAAGCTGGCACTGCCATGTCCTGAAGTTAACTGGCAACCACCTGGCCGCCACCTCGCGATGCCATATGGCTTTTATGTGGGCCGAACTGGCACTGCCGTGTCTTAACGGTAACTGGCAACTACCTGGCCGCCACCTCGCGATGCCATATGACTTTCATGTCGGCCAACTTGGGACTGTCATGTCTTAACGTTACCTGGCGACTACCTGGCCGCCACCTCGCGATGCCATATGACTTTCATGTGGGCCAACCTGGGACTGTCATGTCTTAACGTTACCTGGCGACTACCTGGCCGCCATCTCGCGATGCCATATGACTTTCATGTGGGCCAACCTGGGACTGTCATGTCTTAACGTTACCTGGCGACTACCTGGCCGCCACCTCGCGATGCCATATGGCTTATATGTGGGCCGAACTGGCGCTGCCTTGTCTTAACATTAACTGGCCACTACACTAAGAAAACAGTTCATTTACAATTAATGAATGAATTTAGTTGGCCATTTTTTAACAACGTATATTTACTGTTACTATATTTTGTTATAGTTGATGAATATTCTGTTCACTGGAATAACGAAAAAAATTATCAATCTTCAAATCAGATATCTCATTTGTTTGAGGGGATTTTTTCCCGACAATTGAGTACCTGGGTGCAAGAACAACCTAAGTCGACTTAGGTTTTGACACCAAAACCGTTGATTGAAGTTTAAAAACTGGATTGTATCTACGAACGAAACCACAATGGACTTTGTAGACTACTCATTTTGAAGGGCGATTCTTCCGGAATACGAAGCCCATTTTGTTTTTGCACTAAAATGAACAGGAATCTTTATAATAAATAAAACATGCGCGCTGGCTTAGGTCGTTCTTGCGAAAAACGAAATTTCTTGCGAATATTTGGTCCGTCTCGACACTTACGACTTGAATTTTGTTACTTTTCATGTCGAAACACATATTTTACGCAGTCTTTAAGAATTTGGATCAACCAGTGAAATAATAAATAAGACAGGAAATTAAAATAATTTTTTTTTTCGAAAAATACACCAATTTTTGCAATTAATCGAATAAATAAAATTACATAAGGCATATTTTCGGAAATATATAAGAAGGGATCGATGAGCTCTCAATATATATAGGGGAGGGTGGGGTAAAATGGACGTGGGGCAAAATGGACCACTGAAAAAAACAGTTTGACCATCAAAAAACTTGAGTATGAATATGAACTTTTTTGACCCAAGGGGTCCATTTTGCCCCACTCTAGATAATAACTTAAGGAGTGAAGTATGGCAACCTTCAGACAATGAAAAAAAAAATTGTCCCCCACTATTACACCCAACAATCGAGTGTCGAAAAAAAAATCGCAAGATCCTATGTTATTCAACCCTTTCGGTCACAGACGCCACTATAGTGGCGTCATTTTATTTTCAGTCTAACAATTTATTTTTTCTTGACATGGAAAAGTAAATATAATACATAATGCCAAATAAAATCGAATTGTGGGACTGAAAGGGTTAAACGGGAAACTTCAAATCTCTTTAGGCATCTGTTAGAATTTTTGTTTAAATCTCATATTTGAAGACAATTATTCTTTAATTTCTTTTCTGAAAGTTGCCATGCTTCACTCCTCAAGTTTGTATTTAAGAACCACCCTAATATATATATATATATAGGGTGAGTCCGGTACAGTTGTCCCACGTTAACAAAAAGTTGAATAGCAATTTTGAGAATTCAGTATGATTATATTTATATTTTTTTTTCACACAAAATGGACATTTCAACTTCGAGAAGTATTAAATTCAGTAACTGAATAACTGCCACAAACTTGATTTTATCAGGCAGGTGAATGAGCGAGCACAATACTTCAACAGACTCACGCGCTCTGTGCAATAACAACCTAAGTAGTGGCGTTAGGTTGTTCTTGCATAGATCGCGCGTGGCAGGGTTGACGCTCCGTGCGCATTGCATACTTAAAAAATACTTTTCACCAAAATGCGACATTCCACAAACCTGAAACTCACAGGGTAGGTAGTTGGGATGTTGTACAATGCGAAAATGGTGGTGGGAGCAAAAACGACCTAAGTCGACTTAGATTGTTCTTGCACCCAGATACTCAATTGTAGATACGCTTGAATCAAATAAAAATTCAATTAAGAAATTCAAATTCCGAATTCTCTTTATCTCAACAAAGCTATATTTTATACTATAATGTGATCGTTTTTATGCAGATTTATGACCACTGGCGATAAGTACATCAGGTATTGTTCCAACACAAGATTTGTTAACTATTGATAAATGTTTCTTTGAATGAAGTGCGATCAAGTTTGCCTCAAATTCTACTATGATTCTATTCAACAAAGCCGACCTGAGTTAAATAGTTAGTTAGTATAATATAAATATAATGAAACAATCGTAAAGCAGGGATACTTCTCTCGCGATAAAAGTAACATTCCGAACTCTTGACTAGGCGTAGATTTACCTTGTAAAATCAGCGAAAAGGACCATTACATTGAAGCCAGTCTTTCGAGCCGAAACCTGTACCTACTCGCAACCATTCGCACATATAAACCTATTATAGTTAATCTGACATAGAAAATGATAATAGAAAATTTAGCCACTAAAATTTAGTTTCAAAAATGAAAAATTATTTATTAAATAAATTTCTTTTCAATCAGTAACGTCAACTATTCACATTAGTTGATTTAACTGATATATGGAAATATTTGTGTCAAGTACGCTTTGTTTGACTCGAATAACCATGTATTTGCTCCTCGTAAATGTCAATTAACTGTTACGATAGCACCTTTTCATCAAACTTATCGCGAATTCTAATTCAAAATTGGTTTATTAACTATGAACAAACATCAAAATGTTGGTAGTAAATATATGTTAATTGCGTAGGATTTTTTCAAATATACGGTTTGTTAACTACAAAGAAATATTTATTTCGCCAAATACGACTATACCATTTGTTGACATTAAATGAATTTTATTAACTATAAATAAACTGTTTTCTCGGTGTACCTAGCCGCCACCTCGCGATACCACATGGCTTTTATGCTACAAGGCTAGTTCATGTAGCTTTCGACTATCTATCCAATGTACACTGGCTACCTAGCATTGACCCGGCCGCCACCTCGCAATGCCATATGGCTTTCATGTGGGCCAACCTGGCATGCCGGGTCTTAACGTTAACTGGCGACTACCTGGCCGCCACCTCGCGATGCCATATGGCTTTTATGTGGACCAACCTGGCACTGCCATGTCCTGAAGTAGCCTGACATCAACCTGGTCCGTACATTGTGTTGCCACCTATTTAGTACCTCGCTATGCCGGTAGATGAGCGGCCACGCTCGCAAGCAAAGTAACACTGGGTTCGCTACATCTACCCGTTGCTGGCTGGCGGTAATTATAACCAACTTGCCAGTCAAGCGACTCATACCGCCTACCCGGCAGTATGTATCGCAAGAGTCTTTTGTAATTAAGACTGTGTGGTATAAATTCGAATACTTTTCATTACTACTTTTTTCTTTTTCTTCGATGCATACTTTTCTTTCATATCGCAATCATTCACAAATCAGGTAAGCTAGTGCAACTTCATGGTTTCTTGATGGTTTCTCCATTGCATCTATATAGCAGCAAGTTATCTCCGCCATGTCGCTGCCAGGTCGCAACCACAAGTAAGCTATGCTGTCTAACCAGCTAGCTGCCATGAAGGAGCGACATAGTTTGGTCGTCGTTGCCAGGTACAAGCCAATATGAAACCGACTACGGCCCACATAAGCCGCTACATTTATCAATGATTAGGTAGGCTGGCCACATAGCGGCCATATGGTTGCCATATCGGATTGTTACCTGGCAACTAGTTAGCATCCACATAGCAGCAAGGAAGCCCCGCCATGTCGCTGCCAGGTCGTAACCATAAGTAAGCTATGCTGTCTAACCAGCTAGCTGCCATGTAGGAGCGACATAGTTTGGTCGTCGTTGCCAGGTCCTAGCCAGGTACTAGCCATGATAAAGCCCACATGGCGGCCTTATTGGCAGGTCAGTTGGCTATAAGGCGGCCGTATGGCTGCCACTTAAAATTGTTACCTGGGATCCTTTCAGTTATAATTTTTGGTTTTTTCTTTTGCGGACAGTTTACAAATTTTTACTTCTACTTTCCTTTTTTTTGTTCTCACTCCACTAGACGTTCCGTTTTTTTCTGATCCATCATTTTTCCTCTTTCGTGCTTGTGGAACTTCACCATCGCTAGACTTTTCGTCGGATTCCTTGTGCAATGATTCCTGGTCTTTTTTTTTCTAATTTTTGACTCGTCGAATACCGGTCCGAATTGATTTTTATTCGAATATACTCCAGGTGGACCTCTTCCCATCGTATCTCCTTCTTTGCCTCTCTTCTACTGTCTCTTTCCTTTTTCTTTGGGACGCTGAGGCCAGGCAGAAAATGAACAGATTTTGTGGCCTCGATTATATCTATGACGATAAAAAAAAGCATGAATTTTCATACTTCTGATAAGGTCAAAAATGAGTTTCCCAAAAAACTCAGTGATTTATTTTCAATATTAGCACAATTTTTATATGAGAATCTTACAAAAGTTCATGCATTTTTATTCGGCAACTATTACAAACGTATGATATGATTGCGTGAGCAATTGTTTAGAGTCAAGATAAAGATAAATTCGCCGGACATGAAATTTGAAATGGTGTGTGACATGCGCATCTGATATACCCCAGAATATAGTGATCTTATGTCCGTCATTCAGAAGCATACTGCGAAGGGATTATCAGAGATGAAGGAAATTACGAGTAGAGCGATAGATTTCATGGAATTATTGTTTGAACCGTACCTTTCATCGCAAGTAATTCCATCGCTGGTATCCCTTCAGCGTGGGGATTTTTTTTCAATACATCATCTTTCATATCAAAAAGTTAACTCTCTTCTGAAGTGTCGTTTGTTGTATCATTGTGACGTACTTCCTGTACGGGAGAGAGAAGTCGTGCGATATGGCGACCTGAAATAATGTATAACGTATGAGGTGTGTGAACTCCATATTATGAGCAACGAAAATATTCAAACGAGGCTCAGAATGGTAAAGGTCATATAGCAACGTATGGCCAATCGGACCTCAGACTGGACAAGAACTTGAGGGTAGGAGATACTGAAATTTAAGTGAGAAAATTTGAAAAAAATCGATCTTCGGTTTTTTACGGAAAAGTGTTATTTGAACCCTCATCTATACGTACACAAATCCTTGAGCCGAAAAAAAATTTATCACGCCCCGTTTACTCAATAAAACGTATAATATTACAGTAGAAGTTCCTAATTTTCCTATATTTCGGTCATTGCCATTTCAATTTATGATAATAAGTAAATTGAGATGCATTTTGCCATCAAGCTACCACACTCAAGTGATTCACGTGAGATGAAAAAATAATAAAGAAAAAAAAATAATGATAAAAAAAATAAAAAGTTTCAAGTCACTGCTACGCTCTGAGAAAACATTCTAGTGATTCAGTTCTTTCACAGTTGATCAGTGATATTTTGATACATAGTTCACGATTTTCCCAGATTTTCTGACCTTTGCTGAACGAAAATTTAGTCCATCGAAGAAAAAGTAGTTGTCGCAGGGTACAGGCTGCTGCGTTGCATGAAGTTTCTCCAAATTTGGAGAAAATATTCTGTATGAATGTAATTTAGGGGCGAACCAATATTTCATGTACTATTCAAGTTTTAGACATAAAAATTTTTGATTGTAAAATATTTTTTGCAAAACGATGGAAAAAAAGTCTCACAATCAAAAATGTCTTTGTCTAGAACTTGAATTCATGAAATATTATTGGTTAGCCCCTAAATTACATTCATACAGAATATTTCCTCCAAATTTGGAGAAACTTCATGCAACGCAGCAGCCTGTACCCTGCGACAACTACTTTTTCTTCAATGGACTAAATTTTCGTTCAGCAAAGGTCATAAAATCTGGGAAAATCGTCAACTATGTATCAAAATATCACTGATCAACTGTGAATAAACTGAATCACTAGAATGTTTTCTCAGAGCGTAGCAGTGATTTGGATAAAATCCTTTTCAAGGTGAGTATACTCCCATAAGACGACAACTCCAAAATATGTTTTTCTACGGTTGGAAATCATGTTGAAGTTTTTGGTCACACACTTTACCAGAGATGAGCATCGAAATTTATATAGCAAATCAATATTCTTCCAAATGTTTGTATTCATTTCACAGAACCAGATTTACCAGTCATCAACCGCACGATTCGCTGCCCGCAGGTCAAATTGCTTAGACTCGACAAGACCCAGTTTATATCAACCGAACTGCTAGAATATAAATGTTGAAATTTTGTCAAATTGTGATAATTGATATCCTTTATAATGCTTCTCACCTTCCTTGGAATCGAAATTTCTGAAACGCATGCTGAAAATGTGGATTCCACTCCATAATTGTAGAAGCTATTTTCTTTTTAACGTGACATGCTCCAAAACTATTGGTGATCTCGTCTGAAACTAGTTTGGTTCATGTAGTGATGAAAATCTTGAATGTTGTGAATAATTTGAAAAAAAAACTTCAAAGCGATTCATCTCAGAGCTATGTTGTCGCCAATTGAAAAAGTCCCATGCGTCTGACTTTTTGTCGAAGACTTCTGAAATTTTCAGGGTACATTTCTACACACATTAGCTACAAATTCACGTTGGATTTTTGAAATCGAGACAAAATTACGGATTTGAGGAAAAAGAATCGAAATTGAATTTTTTTTTTCATCAAAAAAAATTGTCAAAATCGCAGTATCGTAGCTATCTCTTAAAACCAACGTGGGGTTGTGGCTTACGCATCCTCAAATATGTGTGTGCAAGCCCAGTAAGATTTAAGAATAATTGAGACGCCTGGGAGGTTTCCGAAGAAAGGCTATTTCAGAAGCATTATGAGGAGTAACTCTGTACTTATTGTTTCAAACGACTTGAAATTTGCACAATGTCTATGTTTTGAGATGGCAAAAATGTGTATTAAATTTTATTTGAAAATAGCAATCGGTTCATCTGATTTGAAAATAGCAATAGATGGGCAGTTTTCAGTATCTCCTCCCCTTAACAAGACATCAGAAGAGTTACGGTAGAAATAGAAGGATTAGTATGTTCACGGCTGTATGAAGCTTTGGTTGCGTCTATTAAGGGGACCAGTACAGCTTGGTTCAAGATATTTCAAGTACTCCAGAATCACTTTATTTGTCAACCAAAGTTTATTCTACATCAAAAAAAATATTTCTTTAAAAAAACTGTGTCGTAAGGTTTCAGGTTTACCGTTGATCCAATCCAACGTTTTGACGTCTCAACTTCTTCAGACAGCAATTCCACATCTTATGAACGCGGGGATCTGAAAAGGAAAAAACATGTAAAAACTTAAGTCAATTATCTGAAATTTCCAAAATTTGAGCCACTAACTTGCAAATAAATTGGCCAAAACAGACACATTCGAAAATTCCCTCATTCATATGATGAGGATCTGTCGCCCAAACAAAATGAGCCCTCAAAGTCCCCAATCGGACCAACGATGCTCCTAAAACCTTACGACACAGCTCTAAAAATATAGTTTCGAGTTAAACACGTTCGAAGTTCTTGCAGAAAAATTGGTAATTACTCATCTGGAGGCTCATACATCAAAAAGTTTGCTATAGAAAAGTGAGGTGAACAGTTTTTTTTTAACAAATTTTTATTTTCCGCAAACAATTTTCTCGGAATTTGTTTTTCCTTGCTATAGCAATCAACCGTTGTTTTTTCGCTGGGGAACATCTTCAGCCTGTCCTTTCAGGGGCAGTGTATTCTTCTAGAGTATGGCCATCTTTCCGTCTCATATCGAATTGAATAAATTCTTCCAATTATATTCAAAAATCTGTGAACAAAAAGAAGAAAAACTTCAACCACCCACAAGTCAGCAGGAGCGTAGCGTGAATAATACATATTACTATTTGGATTGGATACTCACTTTCAGGTTATACTACACTTTTCGAAGCACATCACCCGTACAACGATAACATGCTAGATATTCAATAAATTGATGATTATTCAGTACTGAAGAGTACTGTTTTTATACGCTAGAAAGTACTGTTTTGATTCATTTTTGTCAATCCCGAAACACTGAAAATCACGGAAACGCTCACGTATCCTCGATAAATATTGAACAAGTACAGGGGATCATACACCATGTGATCAATATCAGAATCAAGCTCCAGCGCCACTTGCGCCAGATCGCGATAGCCAAATGACGAACTTTTGGCGGTAACTTCGAATCCTTGACGATTTCGTCGAAGTCAATTTTTTCACAGATGCAGAAGACATTGAGGTAACATAAACTGCAGAAAACGAAAACCCGATTATTTCGGAAATTCAAGCTGTACTGGTCCCCTTAAGGACATCAAAGACTTGACTAGCAATACAACACAATCAGCACATTTATCACCGAGAACTTGAGGTCATGCATCATTTCGGATATCCAAGTGGGACGATTTCCGTAATAAAATTGGCTACCCATATATTTTGAACTCAGGATTTTCCAATATAATCAATAGCAATCACTACTTGGATCAGTCAAGAATGAATCAGACACGTGGAATTTCTCGTGTTTTCCTGTTAACAAACGAAACCACTCAGAAATGGATATATTGTAGAAACTGTTCTGCTTGCACATCCTTGAGGCTGTGTGAAGGGAACCCTGCTCATGCGGACATACACATTGGGGTGTGTTGAAAAAAAATTTTTTTTTACGAGCTACCTTTCGAAACGGCAGCGTATATCGCCTAGAAGATTCTCTCAAAATTTCATCCCGATCGATAAAGATTTAGAGGTGGCTCACACAGGTTTTGTATTTCCAATTTAAATAAAACGATCAAATTTATTTTCGCATTATCCGGCTGCAAAACTTCTATTTTAGTTTAACATGAGACTGTTTTAGTGACTCCAATCAGCAGTTGGGGTTACGTAGAAGCCACTGAAACTTGAATATGAAATTTTACTTTTGCAATTTTTAATATTCTTTTCGAATTATCAGAAAATGCGAATAAATAAAGCTCATTTTGTAATTTTTGATTGTTCTTCCAAAATTGATGGGTTAATCAAATTTCATACTGTAAGGAATTCTTCGGGATGGGCTTTTCGAATAAGCGGACATTCATAAGTGGTCAATATACTCAAGGATTTATTTTACTTCGTCGGTCGTTATATTTCTTTTTAAGACCTCGTGTCGAACTGTCGCCAGGCGATATCCTTTTTCACTTTCCGGGCGCTGCGGTAGCCAATCATGGCGTATTTTCCGGATATACAATGAAATCAAATGATATTATATTACTTTTATTAGGGGTCATAATTATTATTAATCTAATTTCAGCGATGGGCGCATGAAATTCGACTAGAATGGAGTCTCGTTTCCGGAAAAGTCAGAAATAAGAAGTTAGCCACCGCGAACCCATTAATGAACATTACTGTACCCTTCCGAATTCAAACATCACACTACTAAATTTTCCGAAGATGTGTACTACAAATGCGATGATTTACACCAATCGAAAAGCACACGATGTTTATGATCGACTATTCACACATATAATTTTCATTGTTCAGAATAACACAAAAATGATGATTTTTGCTGTCCACAGTGTAACGACCGACGAAGTAAAATAAATCCTTGAGTATACTGACCACGTATGAATGTTCGTTTATTCGACAAGCCCATCCCGAAGAATTCCTTACAGTATGAAATTTGATTGACCCATTAATTTTGGAAGAACAATCAAAAATTACAAAATGAGCTTCATTTATTCGCATTTTCTGATAATTCGAAAAAAATATCAAAAATTTCAAAAATGACATTTCATATTCAATTTTCAGTGGCTTCTACGAAACCCCAACTGCTGATTAGAGTCACTAAAACAGTCTTATGTTGAACTAAAATAGAAGTTTTGCAGCCGGATAATGTGAAAATAAATTTGAGCGCTTTATTTAGATTGGAAATACAAAACCTGTGTGAGCCACCTCTAAATCTTTATCGATTGGGATGAAATTTTGAGAGAATCTTCTAGGCGATGTTCGCTGTCGTTTCGGAAGGTAGCTCGTGAAAGATAAAAAAAAAAAAAAAAACTTCTTTCAACACACCCTAACACACATGTATGGTTCTTAGAAACGCTGTTATCGAACTTTATATTTTATAGAGGCTCGCATAATGATGGCCTTCCGGGTGGGAATTTCGATTTGAATTCTAGGGAGGCAAATCTGCCTCTCTGTAAAGCGAACGAAATTTTGCTGTTGGCAAAACTCGCCACGTTTACGAAAGTGACAATCGTAATTCTTGCGTCTTGTTGTCCCAAAATCAAATTGAATTTATGCTCAAATCGTTATTTTGAACTTTTCCCAAAGTTAGTTGCAATTGCTCCGTTTTGTATTGGGAAGCTTACACTTTTCTAGCGAAGGAATCGGACGAGCCTTGTCCCTATCTTACTGAAAATCGTGACGTGAGCTCTGATGTTAGATCTCATATAAGATGTGATGTGAGCTCATATGAGATCTGAGGTGAGCTTATATAAGATCTGATATCAGCTCAAGCGAGATCCGATAAGCACTCACCCCAGATTGTGGTAACAAAATTGGAGAAGGTTTTCATACTAGATCTCATATGGGTCTCATGTCAGATCTCCTGTCAGACTCGAAAAGTTTGGAGAAAAAAAAAAATCTGTGTTGCAGGACTTGAACGCAGAACCTTCGACTGCGTAGGCTCTCACCTTACCACTGCGCCACAATATTGCTTATAGAAGCAAGAATTTTTTACGTATATATATTGTAACGTATCCGGCACCTTCACCTAGCCGGATTACCTAGATCACATAGACGACACACCAACATCAACGTGCGATCACAAGACACCAAGTGACACCGAAAATATGGTATATAAAGGGCGACGCTACGGCATATCTTCAGCGTTAGTTGAGCCAAAGCGGCCTTCACGTCTCACAAATATTAATTCGGTGCAAAAACCTTTCGCCGAGTCCATTGATATGTAGACTACCAAAACATAATCAAAAGTTGTGCTCGTTCGCTCGCTGCGCACGCTCACTCGATTGATTGATGATTAACAACATACAAAAGCATTGAAATCAGATACAACTGCCAAGTACACTAGGGGTCATTAATTATGAGACGGCTAGTTTTCTGGACATAACATTTATGTTGGCAACACAAAATAAACCCACAGCCCTACATAGTGGGCCGATCGTGAAGCTTAGCCAATCTCACTAAATATCACATACCTCGTGACAGTCCCGATAGCCAAAAAAGGAGAGGAATAAATTATGACAGTCAAATCTAACTTAATACCTACTAACCTAATAACCTATAGATTGACGTGTGAATCAGTTGAAAAATAATTGTAATTCATAACTTCCCCCTCGAAGAATACAAACGGGCGAAAGTTTATGTTTTTGTTACGAACGAACCGGAGTGTGTCGCAATACACCACGCGACGGTAGAATCTAGGCCGCCGGTTCAGCAATTTCAACACAGGTATCAGCTGGCGGATGAGTAAGCCAAACTGCGCGGGCGAAACAGAGGTTCCCTGGAAGCTGACCAAGGAAATTCCATCCCCCGCCAAAGGCCGATTAGCAAGGGATAAAAAGACCCCGTATCCCTTGCTCGTGCAGTCAGAATTATTTTCGGAAGTGACCGTGCACTTGGGATCGTCACACCTTGCCACTGGAGGTTTTTCCGACTGTAGAAGACCGGCTTGGTATAGGAGCACATCGCACGGCAACCGCCAAGACACCTCAAGGGCTATCCGTACTCTTCGACCAATCGGCCTCCTTGGTGACGGGTTGTAAAAGTTGACGCACCGCGCAGTCAGGTATCACTGTTTCCACTGGCTCATACCATCTAAATTCCTATCTATCATTCCCAACTATAACCTTAAGTATAACTACAACTATAAACGCAACTAAAACTGTAATTAGCACAATAAATTCTATTATTTCAAATCCCCACCACGACTACTGAAATTGTTATCATATAGTACTCGTTGGCAAGAATACATCTCTATATAATTTAATTGTGTCGAACTGGCATCATCCAGTTCGAGTTACTATCCTTTCACTCAATCCTTCAGGTCCACTCTAGTGGTTTAATAAAGCAAAGACCCACAACGGAAGTTACCTAGCCGCTCAGGTGACGTCCGTATTCTAAATTACGACTAGCATAGACGGCAATCTCGCCACATCTCGCTTGCACGCAACAGAATTGGTGCTAAGTGTGGGGTACGCTTAGAACTGAAGTTTTGAATGAAGATCTACAAATTAAGATAACAGTAGACAGAGCGCAAACAAGTCACCGACTTTTAGCGCGATACTCTGTGTTACTACATCAAATTGCTGACGCGCGCATACCTCATACGGACGGACGTAAACAGTATCAAGTGACAACGAACGCTTGACCCGACTACGTGACGTAAGTACCTTCGACTCTTTAATTACCGTATACGCAGTCGGCCTAAATTTACAATAAATGCTTCCTCATATCTATCTTTATCCCTTCTCACCACACCTGTCGAACCTGGAATCAGTATCTGACATGGCTACTACAGATCAACTGCTTACAACCCTGATCGAGTATACGAAAAGCTACAGGAGCAGAGACACACTGTTTAAGGCCGTGGATCGAATACCAGAATTCGATGGTGAAAAGCCGCCATTAGGCCAGGTTTTGCGGAAAATCAGCGATGGGCCTACTCTGGTTGGCCCGGAAGAAGAAGGCGAATACATGGAGCAGGTGATCACTCGACTCACCGGCGCTGCCAGAATCAGCGTAGAAGGCAGGAGATTTAACACCGTCGACGGATTGATAAAACATCTGAAGAAACGATACGCCCCTGGCAGGGATCCGGCTTCGTTTATAGCCGAGCTAGGACGCCTGCAGATTCAAGATAGGGAGAGCTTATCAAGCTACATCGGACGCACCTCCAAGTTGGTCAACAAGGCTCGTGCAGCCATCAAGGGGGCTTACACCAACAGTGACGAGAATGTGACACAAATGGAAAAAACCGCATTGGATAACTTCATCCGAGGGTTACCCGATCGCATATACTACACCATAGCCCCGAAATCGCCTAGAACGCTGGACGCAGCCTATGACCTGGTAATAGAGGAAGATCGGGCGCGCCGGAATCGCAGATGCGCGCTGGGTAACTATCGGGATTACGACAGAGAAGATTCCCCGAATCGAAGTGCGACAAGATACGACCAGGCTCGCAGGTCATCCTGGGAGTCGAGAACAGAACCCGAAAACCGACATCAGGGACGAAGGGACAACATCGTCGTCACCACCGAGGACAGTAGTACTCCCTCCGGATCGGAGCGTCAATCACGATCTAGACGTTCGGATTTCAGCCCGAACACCCTGACCAGAGTTTTCAACGCGGGATTAAGAACGCTGAACCTAGGTAACTCTCGTTCTCCATCTAGAGAGCGAGATAACTCTACCCAAAGACGTGAGTACTCTAGAGATCGAGATCCGTACTGCATTTACTGTAAACGCAAGGGGCATGTTGTAGAGATATGCCAAACCCTAGCTCACAAACAACGGGAAATGCAGGACCGAATCCAACAACTAGGATCAGCCGAACGAGGAGCGAGTGCCTCACGGGATTCACCAGCCTCCAACTCGAATTCTTCAAACTACGAGGGCGGACGTCACGACGCAGAGCCTACGGAAGTAATAAAAGCTGTCCGATTCAAGGACGAGAGACAGAAGGACACCACTCCCACTGCCATATTGCGCAGGCCCCAACACCAAGAATCAAGATCCGAGCCCCGGAGCTGGGGCGAGGCGAAGGACAGTTCACGTTAGATATCGGCGCTGGAGTCAATCTAGTGCACATCGATGCACTAGGCGACGAGGCTCCCATCATCGACAGATGCAGATCCGAGATTTTAGGAGTATCAGAGGAGCCGCTCTACACATTGGGTACGACCACCATTACGACATTAGGTAAAAAGAGCCTGTTTTATGTTTATGACAGTGTCAGCATAGGCGGGGACGGACTGCTGGGAGCGCCGTTCTTTCTCGAACATCAGGCTGAGATATCCTTTCATCATAAGACCATCGTATCTTGCGAGGAACCGATACGACCAATACCCTTCTGCAACCGGCGAGAGATCGACGCCGTGGAAAAAGAGTACCGCCAGCAAACTCTACGCCTTGAGGGCAGGAGCAAGACGCAGATACCTATCCCAGTTCATAATGAGGGGATACGGGAAGGGTACCTACCAAGGATCACAACGCCACCCAGGGTCTACATTGGAGAGGCTGCAGTGACCAACCACAACGGAGTCTGCTACGTAATGGCAACTAACACTACTGAAGAACCTGTAGAAATCGTTATTAGTCCACAGGAACTAGAGCCATACGATCTGGCTGTGGTGCATACGGGCTCGGAGGATGAGCTTACTGACCACCAGAACGAAGACCGTGTGGACCGAATCGTCAAAGCGCTCCGGCTAGAACATCTCGATGAGGAGGAGAAGAAGCACGTTCTGGAGATCGTTGAAGAATTTTCGGATTGTTTCTACCTTCCGGGAGACCAACTAGGAAAAACGAATACCGTGACCCACAAAATCACTACCACCGACAAGACACCTGTACACACCAAGCAGTACCGGTTCCCAGTCGTACATCAGGAGGAGATTGAAAAGCAGATCGAAGGACTGTTGAAGAATGGCATAATAAAGCCTTCCACTTCGCCGTATAACTCACCTCTCTGGATTGTCCCAAAGAAGCCTGATTCGCAAGGGAACAAACGCTGGAGAATGGTGATCGACTACCGAACGCTCAACGAAAAGACGGTGGGCGATAGCTATCCACTCCCGAATATTACAGATATTCTAGATAGAGTCGGAGGGGCCCAATACTTTTCAGTCTTCGATCTGGCTAATGGATTTCACCAAATAGGTATGGACCCGGAAGACCAATGCAAGACTGCATTTTCTACGCCAAATGGTCATTACGAGTACGAACGCATGCCGTTTGGGCTCAAGAACGCCCCTGCGACGTTCCAGCGACTAATGGATCTAGTTCTCTGTGGACTGCAGAGCATTGAATTGTTCGTATACCTGGACGACGTAGTATCGTTCGCCTCAAATCTGCAACAGCATGGATATCAAGTCAGAAGATTCCTGCAAAGAATGAGGGAGCATGGATTGAAGCTGCAAACTGACAAGTGCAAGTTCCTACGTAAGGAGGTTACGTACTTGGGTCATATTCTAAGCAGAGACGGCGTGAGACCAAATCCACGTACTCTGGAGGCCGTCAAGAAATTTCCGGTCCCAAGGACGAGGCAGAACATCCAGCAATTCCTTGGACTTGCCGGGTACTACCGCCGATTCATACCGAATTTTGCCGAGATAAGCAAGCCAATGACTAATCTACTGCGAAAGAAGGCAACGTTCGCATGGGGGGAGGAGCAACAGAAGAGTTTTGAGGAGCTTCGAGATGCCTTGTGCGCCGAACCAGTACTGCAGTACCCTGACTTCAATCACCCATTTGTAGTGACAACCGACGCATCTGATTACGCCATAGGCGCTGTACTGAGCCAAGGCGCAAGGGGGGAGGAAAGGCCGATGAACTATGCCTCAAGGACCTTATCCCCAGCTGAGGAAAATTATTCAACAACAGAAAAGGAATGTTTAGCGGTAATATTTGCCATAGACTGTTTCAGACCGTACCTGTATGGGCGACAGTTCACTCTGTACACCGATCATCAAGCCCTAGTCTGGTTACATAACGTCAAGGATCCAACATCCCGACTGACTCGCTGGAGGCTCAGATTGGCGGAGTATGACTTCCGGATCGTATATAAGGCTGGAAGCGCAAACGCTAACGCCGATGCCTTATCTCGTAACCCGGTGGCCCACTGTCTGCCTTTACGAATGAAAGACAAGACCGGAGATCCAGAGTACAAGCCGACGACGAAACCTGAGCAGAACGCTGATGTCAGCACTATAGCGAGCCGGCTGCGCGAACATAGGAGAATCGCACCCATGACCTACCCGAATGAAACCGACATGACCGACTCTACTTTCGAGCAAACGATTCCGCCAGCTGCCGGAATCGCGAAACAAGGTGACAGATCTGTTTCAGAAATTCTCGGGAAGGATGATGTTGGGACCAACAACGACTCACGCGATACCACGACTCGAACCAGCCATGACCTTACTATCTGCGATTTGACTACCAATCAACCCAGCGAGCTAACCTCCGACAGAATACAGTTTCATAAAATGCTGAAGGAGACGGATCCCGCTACCAGCCAAGTAATTGAGGACCTCCTGCAGAAACGGTTTCCGAGACCTGAGGAGACGCTGAATCTCAGCATACTCAACCTCGACACTACTGGCGAGGAGGACTCGGATGCTGACAGGGACCCGAATGGCACACGAAACCTGTCAGACCACCAACGCGCAGAGACCGCGCAGCAACGACTCAATCGGGAGGGTGCGTCCTTGATCCGCGCCGCTGAAGGGTTGACCCTGGATAAGGCACGGGAACATATCAGGGAACTTGCTCGGTCGTTTGATAATTCTTCACCACGTACGCCGCGAAACACGGAGAAACCTAAGCCACCTACGGAACAAGGTATGGAAGTTGCTAATATTTCAACGCAGGAGCCGAGACCTTCGACGCCAGTACAAAGACCTCGAAGGAATAGGGTTTCCTTTCTATCAACACCGCGACGCTCATTGGTACCAACAGGGCGGTCGACCCCATACGGATCACCAGCTGGTTGCCCAGACTCTTCGGAAGACGAAGCTGTGCCTGAGGAATGCAGGGCACCTGGAGTTAACCCGCCTCTGTATCTGAGTAGTTTAGATGATTCCTTAGGACATGACGAAACCGACGAGGACGATCGGAAAGGCGTAACCACCGAATCCAATAAATCCCGTAAACATATTAACACCGTCCATGGTAAATGTAAAGTACAGTTAACTCCGGAAACATTAACCATGCGAAAGAGCAATTATGCGCACTTCATTTCCACGGACTGCCTACTTACAACGCCCGTAGCTAAACAACTCCAGGGGATGGGCTTCCTCAGTCCAGAAGCCCTCAAGGAGGCGATGCAGGGAATAGGACACGTCGTGGTAACCACACGAAATAAAAGAAAGGTTTTCTCCATAGCCAGCATGGAGCAGTACTACCACAGACTGGCCCCTAACAACCTAGTTGACGGACTGAATGCGTTAAAGAACGCTATGGAAAATACAGGGACCAACGAAATAAGATTGGCTGTGAAAGGCGACGGGATCGACAACCTACAGCCGGTAATCGTCAAATCCTTGATCCAGGAGTTATTCCGGGACTACCCGTGCTTGATCTACCTTTGTACGGGGGAAATTGAAACACCCCCACCAGAGAAACGATTGCAGATCGTCAAGGAATGGCACGACGGGAAAACTGGAGGACATAAGGGAGTCACCAAGACCTATCAACGCTTACGACAACGTTATTACTGGCCTGGGATGAGAAACGAGGTCCAGGACGTGATCCGATGCTGCGGAAACTGCCAGAAACGAAAGGTATCACGCATCACGACCCGGGAACCGATGATCATCACAGATACTCCAGTAGAAGCCTGGGGAAAGATTGCCGTAGACATTGTAGGACCACTACCACCTACCAGCCGAGGGAATAAATACATCCTGACGGTGCTGGACCTACTCACTAAGCTGGGACACGCCTTCGAGTTACGTGACCAAACATCATTGTCAGTAATTCGGGCCCTGGATCAGAGATACTTCAAGCCATACAGCACGCCCTTGATCCTGCTGACCGATCGCGGGAAATGCTTCACGAGTGACAACATGAGGGAGTTCCTGCAAATTAACAAAGTGAACCACGTGATGACGTCTGGATATCATCCACAGACGAATGGGTCACTGGAGCGCAGCCACACGGGACTCGTTGACTATCTTAGACACTTCGTCGACGACCACGTGGAATGGGACGACCTATTGCCTGATGCCATGCGCTGTTACAACTCGGCAGTGCATGAAGGCACGAACTTCACCCCGCACGAGATGGCCTTCGGAAAATTGAAAAGAACACCCGAGACCCTGCCCTTGGCCAAGCACTTGCCGACCACGACTAAGTATATGGAAAACCTGGTGACTAGATTAAGGGGGTATATACACCTTTAAATGGGTTGAATTTCTGAAAAACAATTTTTCTTTTTTTTTCAACTTGAAGACTCTGATAAAATTGAAAAAAATCATCATGTTTGGGGAGGGTTTGACCTTCATTATCCATATCTTACATCATGTATTACTTCCAGTCTAATAGTGGCTGCGCTGAAGACAGGAAAATACAAAATCACTCGGTTGCCGTAAAGAATCAGACCCAGCGTTGGACCAATCTTGGAATTGTTGGTTCTCAATTGTTCATAAGACATGCCTCTATCAGATGAACATAGAACTTTTTGATATTGCAAGAATTACTTGAGTTATTGAATTTTTTCGATTTTTTTTCTGAATTTGAAAAAAAATTTTGCTTATTTTTCTAATATTTCAACTAAGAATGGGTTTATCAAAAAGTTCTATGTTCATCTGATAGAGGTTTTGATTCTACAAATTTGAAGACCACAAACCCCAGAATCGGTCCAGCGATGCTCCTGATTCTTTACGACAACCGTTCAAAATATTCATTCTCCAGAAATTAACTTTCAAACTTTTTTATCAAAATTTTTTTTTTTATTTCATACTTTTCCAAGAGAAGAAAATGTAGTTACAGGAAATTAAGTTTTAAGATTTTGCTTATGACTAATATGCTGGATCCGCAGCTGCTCTCGTATCGATGAGTTATGAGTCGAGTCGAGTCTAGACACATGTGCCAGGGGGAGGTTCGTAGTGAGTTTTGACCTGTTCTGTACAACAACAGTGCCCGTTAGGTGTCCGGTGAGGCTGTTAAAAAAATAATTAATTGCTTCAGAAAAAATCTGATCAAAATTTTTCAACATAAAAATTCTCTAAAATTTTTGATCTTAAATATTTTTGAGATTCAGAAGATGTTAGCACAATTTTTGTCAATACTACGAAAATTCTTTCATCTTTCATCAATCATACCTTTTTTCTTATAATATTTATTAAGCTCTTGCAATTAATATATGTATTGTAGAAATACTCATCTTTTTAGAAATCCAAATGTGTAATTTCCTGGCATCGATTTCAAACGCACTTTTTGATGGATCATCTTCTTTCGATTCCGAAGTCTCATGTCAGATATATAAACACTGTGTTTATTCGATAATGGAAATTACCAGTAGTTTGAATTCGTAATGAAAGCACGATAATACTTACAAACAAGTGGACACCTAACCTCGAAAAAATGTAGATCGCAGCCATGTGACTTGTCAATGATCACAATTCAAAAGAATATTGAAAATTAAATATGTGTAAGAATGATAATTACGAAGAATTAAAAGATCACAGAATCAAATTCAAAATCGAAACATATCAAAACGTCATCAAATTAAGCAGTGATGTAAGTGGTGTTGGCAGTGTTGTACAATACTTATGGCACCAATCTGAGGGTTCGCGCGCCGCGCCGCGGCGCTTTTTCGCAATCTGGCACTGTCATGGCTGTAACTTTTCAAATCCTCTAGATATTTTGACACCGATTTATTTGCAGGTAGAGTAGGTCACTAGCATTCCAAATAAATTATAAAAAAAAAAAACGATTTTTTGAAAATTCAAAGGTGTAGATACTCCCTTAAACGAGTTAGCGGAAATAGGAGGAAACAATCTCAACTCCGCTAAGCAGAGTTCAAAACGCCTTTACGACGTGAAAACCAACCCTATCCAATTTCGTGTAGGCGATCAAGTTTATGCTAGACGGGAAGTTAGGCGCAAACTGGACCCTCACTACGATGGACCCTTCGAAATCGCCGAGATGCTGGACCTAAATACTGCCATCATAATAGGACCGGACGGCAAACGGCGCCTGAAACACCTTGATAGGCTGAAGAAGAAGAACGAAGGGCCAAAAGCAAAATAGCCATTCTCACACTAGTCCTGCTTTTCCGCCCCCCTCTTTCCTTCACCACCAACGAAACACCACCTCGCTAGGCATCTAATCAACCCAAACTCTCCTTTGCAGGCAGGAATGATTAAGTACTACCCACTTTACGTGTTCGTAGCCTGTGTGCTTCTGGGGAACACGCAGGGGCAGTCGGAGGAACAAAATGAGGATTACGAAATCTCCAGGCTGCCGCACAACCCTGGAATCTACTATGAACGGACGCGAACGTTACGAGCGTCCCACACGACCTGGAAGCTCGTCACCCATCTACAGATACAAGACTTCCTGGACCAGAAACCGAACATCCCGATGCACATGAAATACCTAAGGGACTTATGTGCAAAGTTCAACGACGCCCCCTGTTCGGACACTAAAATAGAGCCCATGCTGACCGGGAAGCTGAACGACACCTACAAATACGAGGAGATGCTACGTAATACACCTAGGGATGGAGACGTCCCGGTGTCCAGGACGAAGCGCGGAGCTCCCATAGGCTTTATCGGCAGTCTCAGTAAGAGCCTGTTTGGAACACTGGACCAGGATGACGCTGCGTACTACAATGGCGAAATAGACAAGTTGTACGCGGACCAGAAACATCTAGCTGAGATCGTCGACAACCAAACGCACATCCTGCGGTCGGAATTCGGAGACATACACCGGAACTTAGCAGAGATCAACAACCAGACCACGATGTTAGCCTACCAGGCCAATATCCTTGCCCAGAATTCTAACGCGAATGCAAATGGCATACAACGACTACAGTACGAGGGACTAGTAGAACGCTGGCTAAATGAATTGGTGAGACACACCGAGGACTACCGCATGAGCATAATCACCCTCGCCACCGCAGTCATCTTCGCGAGGCAAGGGACACTACATCCGGCGATCCTTTCCTCCCAGCAACTGACGAACGCAGCACGGTTAATACGACAACGGACTAACTACGACTTCCCGCTGACAGAGCAAGAACTTCGCTCCGAAACACTGAACGGGGTAAGCGACCTGCAGGTTAGTTTCTACAAGGGAAATCTGATCCTGCAGATAGGCATCCCGCTGCTAGATAAGAGATCGTACGATCTCTACCTGCTACACCCATTGCCAGCTAAGCAACCTGCAGCGACTAATCGTACCTTGGCAGTGTTCGTGAAACCACGAAACCCGTATCTGGCGATTACCACGGATGGACTATGGTACATCACCCCAACTGAACGGTATCTGCAGGGATGTAAGTCCCATCATAACCAGTACATCTGCCAGATGACGCTTCCAATCTACAGCATCAAGAAGAGACCGACTTGCGAGACGACGCTCCTGAGTAACCCACAGGACGCACCCTGGAGCACTTGTGATCTCCGTGCTCTCATCACAGACGTTGTATATTGGACCCGTCTGGCAACCATCAACAGTTGGCTATTCTCGAGCATGAAACTGACCGAGATCAAGGTTAACTGCAAAAAACATGTCACTGGAAAAGAAGTGTTGACAGACGCGGGAATCCTCCAGATCAGGCCAGGATGCACGGCAACCACAGGGGCAACGAGACTTATTGCCCAAGAAACCCTAACAACAGGTGAGGCCCATACTTACACTCCAATGACCTCTCTCAATCTCACTCTAGTCGCACCCGACCTACAAAAACCAGAGATGACGCCCCTAGTGAACGAGATCCTTGCATCTGCTGGGGAAAACAACAACGACTGGGAGCACAGCGAGAACGCGATGACCCTCAAGGAGCTGGAACACCAGGCTAAGGAACTCCAAACCCACCAGAGAGGCGCCAGGCACAACATCATCGTCTACAGTGGAATGAGCTGTACCGCAACCGTGACGATACGAGTACTCATGTATCTGGCTTATCGATGGTTCACCAAACCCTCGCCCCCGCGAGTACGACCGGGACCATGGGGACCGCGAGACCAAGGAGGAGCACCTGCAAGGCCAGAAATAATCCACCACCTACCAACCCCTAGAATTGAGCTGTATGAAATGCCTAGCTCACTTCCACCCATGAGGCTGGAATTACCCCGAGCAATCCTGCCACCAGCACCGAGAGCCCCGTCCGTGGATAGCTTCACGGTTATTTAGATCGGACACCATCCGGCTGTTCTCGGAGACCAGACGCAACCCCCGGTTGTCACCGAAGATAGCGTCTTGGGGGAGGATGCTGTTACGAACGAACCGGAGTGTGTCGCAATACACCACGCGACGGTAGAATCTAGGCCGCCGGTTCAGCAATTTCAACACAGGTATGAGCTAGCGGATGAGTAAGCCAAACTGCGCGGGCGAAACAGAGGTTCCCTGGAAGCTGACCAAGGAAATTCCATCCCCCGCCAAAGGCCGATTAGCAAGGGATAAAAAGACCCCGTATCCCTTGCTCGTGCAGTCAGAATTATTTTCGGAAGTGACCGTGCACTTGGGATCGTCACACCTTGTCACTGGAGGTTTTTCCGACTGTAGAAGACCGGCTTGGTATAGGAGCACATCGCACGGCAACCGCCAAGACACCTCGCGGTCTATCCGTACTCTTCGACCAATCGGCCTCCTTGGTGACGGGTTGTAAAAGTTGACGCACCGCGCAGTCAGGTATCACTGTTTCCACTGGCTCATACCATCTAAATTCCTATCTATCATTCCCAACTATAACCTTAAGTACAACTACAACTATAAACGCAACTAAAACTGTAATTAGCACAATAAATTCTATTATTTCAAATCCCCACCACGACTACTGGAATTGTTATCATATAGTACTCGTTGGCAAGAATACATCTCTATATAATTTAATTGTGTCGAACTGGCATCATCCAGTTCGAGTTACTATCGTTTTACTCAATCCTTCAGGTCCACTTTAGTGGTTTAATAAAGCAAAGACCCACAACGGAAGTTACCTAACCGCTCAGGTGACGTCCGTATTCTAAATTACGACTAGCATAGACGGCAATCTCGCCACATCTCGCTTGCACGAAACATTTTCAATCTTTTCACGTGATGACAGAAGAAATTGTAACCTGAAAATTTACGGTAGGTTGATTTGATAAAAATACAATCAAATTAGGAAATGTAAGTTACGCTGTCCCTGACAAACAAGATTCTTTGTTGATTTTGCGTGTGAAACCATATCCAGGACTAGATTCTAGATCATCGAGACTATCGTGTAACTCATTAATACTTCTTGACTGATACAAGACATTTATCAAACACGGACTGAACCCTGCAAGAACCACCTGTCGAAACAGGCAAATAGAGGAAACATTCAGCTTCAGAAAAACGGAAGGAGTCAGCTTGTACTAATCCAGAGATGAAAGGAGCTGGTTTTGGTCGACTTGTAGTGGGGAATTTGAATGCGTTCTGCGGCGAATACTCGTCTTTCACATTCTGAACTCTGGCCATTCTTAGACTGAGACTTAAAATACTATCGGAGACGACTGCTTGCTTCCTATAATGTGAAATTCAGGACTTTAATCATTCTTTGTACGCTGACTTGGAATACCTACTACGACGACTACTCGTCTATCACAGAATTACATTTCTAAAACTATTCTTAGATTATTAAATTTTAGACTCTATCAATACATACATCACCGACTTTGAATACCCGCTCAGGCCGCTTTGAGCCCAAAATCATATGATAACATAATGTGCCAAAATATGCTCCAAGTTGACCGAGACTATCGTGTAACTCATTAACTACTACTTTACTGATACTAGACATTTATCAAACCCAGACTGAACTCCTGAAGAACCTAAACCTGTACACCCGTCGAAACAGGCACAGAAAGGAAACATGCAGCTCCAGAGAAACGGAAGGAGTCAGCTCGTACTTATCCAGATATGACAGTAGCTGGTTTTGGTAGAATCGTAGTGGGGAATTTGAATGCCTTCTCCGGCGACTACTCGTCTTTCACATTCTAATCTTTGACCATTCTTAGACTGAGACTTAATATACTATCAGAGACGACTGCTCGCTCCTTATAATGTAAAATCCTCAACTATAAGCTGAATAAATAAAAATGCGTGCAAGAAAATCTTATGTTCCAGCTGATTATTTATTCACTTTCCAAAGTTTACGATCACATTTCAATACTATCACTTCATTATCACATATACTATTCAGTCATTAATTTAGAAAATTTGAAATATTTACATGGGTGATTCTCCTTATTGCAATTCGATTCAATAGAAATGGATACCTACTACCAGTCCATGTTCTTCAATCATTATTCAAAGTTTAAAACTTCACAAATTATAATCTGGATAATATTATAAAAATAAATTAGTTAGTCATCTGAATTTTTTATTTAATTAATTGAATATTGTATTCAATATGAAATCATATCTTTCTCGTCAATGAAAATAATATATCCATATTACCATACATTCATGAATTATTATTATAAGTATTCTAAACATTTATTATTTTAATGTTTTATTAATAAAAATGAAAGTTAAAAAATTTTCATGGTCATAAATAACAATGACGAGATTTGACCTCGACTAGGTTCGTGGCTTTGCTAATCTCGCTGCTAATATTATGCTGCTAATATTACGCTATTATATTGCTATTTAGTATCATTTTAGTCATCCAAATGGCTATTTCAGGTCTTTGTTCCAATGGCTGCTTTCTTTCATGTCTTTCTTCCGGCGGTCTCCCCCTGGCCAATCACAAGTTAATTTTTGGAGCTGTTTGAAAGGCTCTTTCTAGAAACTGACCAAATTCCTTGCAGCCTTCAAGCGTAGATCCACTTCTGTTTCCTTTCTTTGACTGTTTTAACGGGTGTGCAGGTTCAGGTTCTTCAGTTCAGTCTGTGTTTGATAAATGTCTAGTATCAGCCAATAAGTAGCTAATGAGTTACACGATAGTTTCGGTCAACTGGGAGCATATTTTGAATTATATTTTGTATTTTATATTATATTTTATTTTGTATTTTTTTTTTCTTTATATTAGATCATTAAATTATATTAGGCTAAAAGCGGGCTGAGCGAGTATTCAAAGTCGGTGATGTAGGTATTGATAAAGACTAAAATTTAATAATCTAAGAATTGTCAGTTTTAAAAATGTAATTCTGTAATAGACGAGTAGTCGTCGTAGTAGGTATTCCAAGTCAACGTACAAAGAATTATTAAAGTCCTGAGTTTTACATTATAAAAAGCAAGCAGTCGTCTCCGATAGTACTTTAAGTCTCAGTCTAAGAATGGCCAAAGTTTAGAATGTGAAAGACGAGTAGTAGCCGCAGAACGCATTCAAATTCCCTACTACAAGTCGACCAAAACCAGCTCCTTTCATCTCTGGATTAGTACAAGCTGACTCCTTCCGTTTTTCTGAAGCTGAATGTTTCCTCTATTTGCCTGTTTCGACAGGTGGTTCTTGCAGGGTTCAGTCTGTGTTTGATAAATGTCTTGTATCAGTCAAGAAGTATTAATGAGTTACACGATGGTCTCAATGATCTAGAATCTAGTCCTGGACATGCAAAATGTTTCACACGCAAAATCAACAAAGAATCTTGTTTGTCAGGTACAGCGTAACTTGCATTACGTAATTTAATTGTATTTTCATCAAATCAACTTACCGTAAATTTTCAGGTTACAATTTCTTCTGTCATCACTTGAACAGATTGAAAACATAAACTTTCGCCCGTTTGTATTCTTCGAGGGGGAAGTTATGAATTATAATCATTTCCCAACTGATTCACACGTCATCTATAGGTTATTAGGTTAGTAGGTATGAGGTTAGATTCGACTGTCATAATTTCTTCCTCTCCTTTTTTGGCTATCGGGACTGTCACGAGTTATGTGATATTTAGACGTCCCTGAAGCTGGCACCCCCCTACCGACGAAATGAAATTTGAACTACAAGGCGATTTAGTGCTCATTTGATGCTGATTTGTTGCTATGATTTTGATTTTGTTGCTCAAGCCGTTTGGTCAGAACTTGTGGGGGTGCCAGCTTGATCTGGAGTTAGCGCCCCCACAAGACAAAAAGCAATTAAAAGCTATAACAAACTAATTTCAATCATACGGGATTTTGTTGCTAATTTGATGCTTCTCGATTACGCGATGCAAGATATCCCCACCATCTTCAATTCGGGAATCGACCCTCGGTACCTACGTTCATTGGAAAATGAGCTCTACACGAAATAGCGGGACATTCCTTTAACGCCGTACGACAGTACCATGAATATATTAAGATTTTGCATTATTTTTGAGTTTCATTTCATACGTTCATGATTCACAAGTCAAGAATTTGGTCACATGCGTTGCTATTCGAACTAAACGAGAAATTGAGGTGATGACAACGGATGGGAAACTTCGACAATATTCCGTCACCCATCCTATGTTTGTTCCAACTGCCAAATAAGATACACAATTATTATTTTTGACTCGGAAAAAATAAGTTACGACCTAATTAAATCAGGTGACTGCCTGACATATAACGATTGAACAAAAAAAAAAAATTCACACACATCTCCAATAGTCTGGTAGGAGTGATTTCTGATGTAGTTCGACAACGAATGGACATCATAAGACTTAATGTTGGAAGAATTTGCTGCTGCATATATTCGTTGAATGAACGACTTCCCGAATTTGATGCTCCAAATATTCGAGGTCGGGGAATTTGTTGCTGCATATATTCGGTGAATAAACTACTCCAAGAATTTGTTGCTCAACATATCCGAAGTCGGGGAATTTGTTGCTGCATATATTCGGTGAATAAATTACTCCAAGAATTTGTTGCTACACATTTTCGAGGTCGGGGAATTTGTTGCTGCATATATTCGGTGAATAAACTACTCCAAGAATTTGTTGCTACACATTTTTGAGGTCGGGGAATTTGTTGCTGCATATATTCGGTAAATAAACTACTCCAAGAATTTGTTGCTACACATTTTCGAGGTCGGGGAATTTGTTGCTGCATATATTCGGTGAATAAACTACTCCAAGAATTTGTTGCTACACATTTTCGAGGTCGGGGAATTTGTTGCTGTATATATTCGGTCAATAAACTACTCCAAGAATTTGTTGCTACACATTTTCGAGGTCGGGGAATTTGTTGCTGCATATATTCGGTGAATAAACTACTCCAAGAATTTGTTGCTCTACATATCCGAGGTCGGGGAATTTGTTGCTGCATATATTCGGTGAATAAACCACTTCAAGAATTTGTTGCTCTACATATTCGAGGTCGGGGAATTTGTTGCTGCATATATTCGGTGAATAAACGACTTTCAGAATTTGTTGCTCCACATATTCTAGGTTGAAGAATTTATTGCTCCGCATATTCGGTGAATGAACGAGTCCTAGAATTTGTTGCTCCACATATTTTATTTACAGAATTTTATTCGACAGCTAATGCATCGTGATATATTCCATCAAATTTGTCGCAATCAGCCATTTTTGCGGTCGACAGTTTCCAGAAATCACCGTAGAAGAATAATCAATTGTACAAATTCAATTCATCCTTTTATGACTTATCGTCCTGTCAATTGTACAAAAATATCTACAATAAATACATGAACCATGAACTGTTTTATCGGGAATTTCCCCGGAATTTTCATCCTTGTGGTTAATTAACGGATTGTATTTTCGGATGCTTGTATTATGCAGTTTTTACGATTTTCCCTGTATTTCTCCCCCACTTGAATAACACGATATTGCAAATTCTGGTTCAAAAACATGACATCCAAATGATAATCTGAAGACAAGATATCTCATATGTTAACCTCTACAGGATCGGTAGCCGATATATCGGCGCGAAAGTGGTGTAATCTTTTTCGCCATCCAACCCAATGATTTATACCGAAAAGTTCTGGGACTTTAGAGCAAAAAGTCGATAAAAAATTTCAAGGTCCAGTAACGGTTAAAGATATAGAAGATTGTTTTCAGCCAGAATTTTAGTTATGTTTTCACACTGAGGCGTCGATATCGGTACGTGAGTCGAAAAGTATTACACCTCAGATTAATGCCAGAAACTATGACACCTCAAGTTAACGCCCAAAACTATGACACCTCAGATTGCCGTCCAAAACTATGACACCTCAGATTCAGGACCGAAACTATGTCACCTCAGATTCAGGACAGAAACTATGACACCTCAAATTGAGGATAGAAACTATGACATGTCGTTTTGTCTTATAGAAATTTTCTATAACATCGGGCGATATGTCATAGTTTCCAACTTTATTCCGACATGTCATAGTTTCTGTCCTCAATTTGAGGTGTCATAGTTTCTGTCCTGAATCTGAGGTGTCATAGTTTTGGACGGCAATCTGAGGTGTCATAGTTTTGGGCGTTAACTTGAGGTGTCATAGTTTCTGGCATTAATCTGAGGTGTAATACTTTTCGACTCACGTACCGATATAAACTTTGATTATTGTCTCTCACATCGAGGTTAAGGCAGTCGTCTGGTTTAGAGGCCTAAAAGAAGGTAATTTTCGGCGATCTTTTTTTTATAGGTAGAGAAACAACGGAACATTTCGAAATGTTCAGTGTATTTTACCGCACATTTGGAAAGTACAAAAAAAAATTTTTCATCTTCAAATTGTCGCAAAATGGCGGAGTTAGTAGCTGACCATTGAATCTTGTTTTCGTGATTGTTACAAATCGGCGGGCGTGATAGCAAAAAAACTATTTGACCTATCGACCCAAGTCAAAGTTCAATCTCTAGAGTATGGAAAACTATCCTAAATGAACCAAAGATATTGATAAAAAAGTCCTTTCATAGGTTTTTTATTGCCCGAATGAAGAAAAAATTCTTTGTAAAATGCGTCACTTTTTTGTTGAAGCTCGAAAATCAATATCATTTCATGTTTTTTCCGGGTTTCCTTGGTTCATCGACAGTAAAAAAATATGTAAAATACAAATAATTTTGCTTTTTACGTTTCGGACAACAATTATGCACACCATCTTTCCCGCCAATTCCAGACTCCAGCGACGAGGCGCTCCAATGTTCAGCTACTAACTTCGCCATTTTGCGACAATTCGAAGATGAAATTTTTTTTTTGTACTTTCCAAATGTGCGCTAAAATATACTAAAAATTTCAAGACGTTCCGTTGTTTCTCTCATTATAAAAAAAAATCGCCGAAAATTACCTTCTTTCAGGCCTCTAAACCAGACGACTACCTTAATGTATTGAAGTGAAATAATAATGTACTGATGGGTACCATTTGGGTAGGGAAAATAGCTTGTATTTCGTGAAAATAGTTACGTCGGCTTACATTAGTGAAATCCATATCAAAAGTTTTTACGAAATGCTTAGTTATGAAGATACAGTGTAACATAGTAAGACTGGCTCAGCATCAAAAGTCTTCGATATTTCATTCACGGCATCCTTGGTGTCGTCATATTGTACCCATGTGTCATTTCCTCTTCTGCAGATCGCAGTGTAATGACCAGGTGTTTTTTTTGACAGTGATCCTCTGAAGTTCACAATACCCGACAGTCTGTATATTTTATTGCTCAGTGGATTCGTGAAAAATTCAGGTAATTTCCTCAAGCATATGCGGAAAGTTCGAGCATCTCTTCTGTACGGTTCAAACAGTACAACGTCGCCTGCAATTTGAATAAACCTTCTGAAATCCTGATCAACAATTATTTTGGTTCTTTGAACAATCATTCGATATGGGTAACGAGGGCTAAGATCCACAAGGGTCTCCTTCGTCTGAAATAGATTTCGACCACCGAAAGTGACTGCCCAACCAACGCAAAATGGTGGATATACGTTTGATCACGTTTAATATGCGTGGATAGTGGTGTAAATGTGGTGTAATAATCGTGTATCCACCATTTTGTGTTGATTGGGCGAGTTACTGATAAGCAGTGCCTGCATCCGTATCATTGACAAATAAACCGAATGTTAAAAATTCGATTTGTCTCAAATTTTTTCAACTTATAGTGTGCACTAGACTGGTTTAAAAAAATCGCCATATATTTTTTTTCAAAGTCACATGTTCAATAGTTGTAGGCAAAAGAAATAAGACGCCTGTTTAAATTTGAGCCCTTAATATTAATATTTAGTGTTTTCCGAACGCAATTTTCCATTTTCCATTTTTTTTCAGGTATTTCTGAATTTTGTAGCGTAAAAACGAGGCAATGTACATAAAGCTCCGACACATATTTCAAAGTTATTTTAGGTTAAAATTCAACTTCAACCTTGAATAACAAAAAAAAAGTTGAGTTATCTGAAAATTATAAGAGACCTTTTTTGTAGAGCCTTATGTTTCGTATAACAATATGTATCGGACTTTTATGTACATATATCGCCTCCTTAGTGAGCTACAAAATCCAGATATACCTGAAAAAAAATTCGATGGTAATCAAATGGAAACTGGATGATTGAGTTCAGGAATTACTAAATATCAATATTACGGGCTCAGATTTCAACAGGCAGCTTATTTCCTCTTTCTACAACTATTAAACATATGACTTTGTAAAAAGACAGTCGATTTTTTGGAACCAGCCTAATGTGCACTATGATTGCAAAGTCCAACGCAAGTCTTAGCCCTTCAGGACATACCGGTCGCGAGAAATGAGACATCCAATTTTCGTACTTAGACCTAACTGACGTCAGAGTACGATTTTTTTTTTTAATGACGAGTAACTCCAAAGATAACCGAATGAACCTAACATGTTATTATTCCGTATTATTAGAAGACTATTTACCGATGTTCGAAATTCGTGTCATGACCACTCCATCACAAATCTCGTAGCATGGTTTCGAGTCTTTCAAAACGACATGGTTTTCTAAAACATTTTCAAATCCATCATCAAGATGGTCTTTGTCTAATTGAATGACCTCTAAAGATTTTTCTTTCGGTGGACACCCTCGAATACACGTAGAGATTTCCTGAAAAGATGGCGTCGTTTTGAAGAGTGCACGACCCAAAGCACCAACGTTTATCTCGCAATCCACGTAAACACAGTTGTTTGGTTTTTGAACGTGCTTCAAGTCATCTATGGTGAGGAGTATTTCAGCTCGTTGTCGATATGTCTCTGGTCGAATACCGTTTTTGAAAATCTTACTAACGAGCTTGAACAGTTTATTTTCGGTATGTTCGTTCGTGATTTGCTGTCTAATTTCAACCGAATTGTAACAGGCTACAAGTAAAATTTGCGCGATACTGTCGAAAGCGCAAGTATTTGACAATGAATATAGCTTTCCGCGTAATGATATCGCTCTTAGTGACAGAACGTGAGCATTCTTCAAGACAGGCACTTTCGTGCTGGCTTCACTTACGAAAGCGTCAGTAATCTTATAATTCTTTGATAGGTACTTTGATTTTCTTCTTTTTTTATTACATGTGGCCAAACCTCTCCAGTCTTCTACTTCTCTAGATGCCAATAGTGCAGGCAGATCTGCGCAATCTTTGCACGTGGGACATATTCTTCGTTGACCATGTCCTTCAGCATCATCGTATGGAATCGAGCAATTTTCCAAAACATGAACGGCTTTCTGACACACGACGCATGTGTGTGCTCCGGTAGGAATATCGCCATTTTTACAGGCTGGACATAACGAGTTGTTATATGTGGGATCATCAGTCGTTCCTTCGAGGATGCCGCTGTCAAATTCATTGACTAGGTCAACATTCTCAGATGGCTCGTCGTTATCTGTTGGTTTTGATTCCTGTGGAGGAATATATTCGGCTTCGTCATAGACTGTGAAGTCCACCACGGGACTGTCCTCGATATTCACACGATTGACTATCAATAATGGACTGCTCGCTTCTACCTTATCGTTATCGGATTGTGCAAATTCAGTTTGTGAATCACATGCATCAGCGATTTTCATTCGACCTTGTAAATATTCGACATGCTGTAGGATAAAGTCGTCGGCCCTCAATAAATTAGAGTTTTTGAAGAGATTATTCTTTATAAAGTTGAAGTCACTCTCTACGGAAGCACTGGAGGCTGGCATTCGCCCATAGCCAAATCTATTCCGTGAGATACAAGACCACAAGGGGTAGGTCGCCATATCTTTTACGAGCCGATTAGCCAGTGTAGGCATGTAATGTGCATTGATGCGGTTTCCTGGAATTGTGATCATCGTTTTCACGTCTTCATCGATTCTAACAGCCCAATTTGTCCACCAGTTCGCTATGAAGTCTTCGTCGTCTGTGTCCTCTCGTGGGTCATTTGACTCCGAAAACTCAGTTTCTGAGTGGTCCATTAACATGGCTGTTAGTTTTTCTTTTTGTTTCTCACACTCAGTGATCTGGCCATCTTCTGCAGCCCCTTCAAACTCACTGCGGGCAACTATCAGCATTGCTCTGAGTATTGTCTCCGCTGTATCCATATCACGGGCTAGGGTTAATTGTCCCATAACTGACAGGTAAAATCTTTTGATTACACCACGGATATCTTTCAAAAACGTTGCGTACATTTTAATGAAATGAGCAACGTCAATCCGAATGTAACATCTTAAGCAATCTTGACTCCTACAAGCGTCAGCATAAGTCTCGATGGTCAAGTGGCCTGTATGTATGGTGAAAACACAACTATAACTATTCTTCATTACATGACATCAATAAATTTTCAGTCTTATGCCCGGTTTTATAAACGAGGGGTACTCGTCGACCCCGGGGTGAATTCCACCCCAGGGGTAGCGCTCAATTTTTTCGCCAAAAATTGAGACATCGCAATGGCCGTGCATCTACCACAGGTAGATGCGTAGATGCATGGCCATCACGATGTTTCAATTTTTGGCGAAAAAATTGAGCGATACCCCTGGGGTGGAATTCGCCCCGAGGTCGATGAGTACCCCTCGTTTATGAAACCGGGCATACTGTCACACATTTTGAGCCGAACTCATAAGTTCCTACGAGGACAGAAGAATCCATGAAGTGGATTTTTTGGCATGAAACTTATTTGTTGAGATGACCTGTTCATCATTTTCACTTCAAAGGAATTTTGGAAATTTGAACAAAATTAGAATTTTCACGTGGAAAGCAAATGCAAAAATAATACAATTAATCGGAACCACTTGGACTCGTCCGAGGGGGCACGGACTCTGCGAGATTTTACGTTTTGAATAGAATTTTCCGAGGGGTGAATCACGAGGCAGAAGCACGTACACCACATCTCCCCCTACATTTTCCTAGCATTTCTTCAACTTTTCAAAATTTGCCAAGATTTTCGGTCTTTTACCAACATCCCCCAGCACTTATTTCCGTTTATTTCTTAATATTTCCCAAATACCTCCTGCAACTTGTACACCAAATCTCCCCTGTGATTCACCCCTTGGAATTTTCTATTCAGGGAGTAGCCTGATAGAAATGGAAAACAAAATTCTACACACCCTACCATAATCTATGTACTACATATTAGGCTCGACTCTGAAAAGGGAAATTTAACTACGAATTCGTCGAAATTACCTTGTTGGCAAAGAAATTTTTATATTGATTTATTGAAAATTCAAATTGCTTCGAAACAAACGTTGAGAATCCGCCCCCGGCATTGTTTAGTTTAGGTAAGGTTCGGTTAGGCTAGGTTAGGTCAGCATAGCATATAGGCGTACGTTGGCCATTGCCTACTTTAATGTATTACCTGTAAAAACTCGGACCGCGGCGGTCAAAAGTGCTCGCGAAGAGTCGCACACTACCTCCTTAGGGCAAGGAACTCCAGAACGCAACCACTCAGACAGCCACATATATATCGAATTTGTGTTGTGGCTTTCCGTAATCATCTGTGTGATAGGATATTGCCCGCTAGAGGTATTGATAACACCTTCATGTAAGAATACATGTTTGCCTTTTTCACCGTACGGCTTTTTGATTTTTTCAATTAAACCCACCGTTTCGTCAATGCATACACAAGGCATTTGCTCATTTTTCGCTTGCGCGCGATATACATGGGATTGTAAGCTGGTCCAATAATGTGCGAAAAATGGACAATATCCCAGACCATGAAGCACATTTTGCAAGTCAGTTTTTTAAGTATTCCTAGTGCTTTGATTGGATCAGCGTCCACGTGCTGCGATTCAGTATACTCATGCTTTGCTGTGTTCAAGACTGCAGCAGAGTACAAGTGCGGAGGTTCTGGTTCCCCAGGATCCATCAATTCATTTGCTCTCGCGGAACGGTAGACTGCAGTCGATTTGGTCATTAATTGTTTCGCGACCTCTTGTCTTATAGGAGCTCGTAGATATCGCTTACCTGCAGCAACGGATATTGGCATATTAGGAACAGTGTCCAAGAACAAGAATTATTGATTTGACCAAATCACTGAAACCTAACCTATATTTATCATAATTGTAATTCTTTTAGGTGAATATTAAGAATATTTCAGCCAATGGTAATGCAACTAGAACAATGGAAAAATTACTGCTATTATTCGTAACGCTCCCTATACAAATGAAATGATTTTCATTGATTATTGGTGCTTTCAACTAGAGTCAAAATTATTCCGAATCTGCTACCAATCTCAAGCTGTGAATGAAGCCCTCTGTTTTCATTATAGCTCATCCTCAAGTAGGACAGACCAGGGCACGACGGACCCCATCCAAAAATTACAAAAATTTGCAAAATCCAAGAAAATTAATCAAACCTATGCATACACAATATACATTACATTTTTCTTTTCTCTTTCAGCACTTCGAAAATATTGGATTTACAAAAATTAATCTCCAATATCTAAACATGATTTTAATTGATTCATAAGAATTTTTTTTTGCATTGTAGAATTATTTATCGACTTCTGTGTGAGACCGATTTTTTTATAAAAAGTAAAACGGGTTACTATATTTTTTCACAACGTCGAATTGTTCTAAACGTAATAAGTTAACAGACGTTTGAACAACGGGCATTATCAATTATTATTATTGCCGAATGTATCGATTCAAATTTCACAAAATCATTCCATCATTTTATATCAATAATAATTATGTCTATGTATAATAGTAAAACATTAATTCTCAATTTTTTTTACAATCGTCAAGCTTATTCAGGAGGTACCTATATAGGGGACGGTGGGGCAAAGCCGGCAGTGGGGGCAAAACCGGCACAAAAAAAAAGCTAAATCTTGTATTTTCGCGTTGAGGCGAGTAAGAAGAAGCTGTATCTAACGTATCTCTGCTGAAAACGATAAAATACGGGAAAATGGGGGAGAACCGGCCACTAAACAAGAAAAAATACGATTCAGCCTTTTTTCTTTGTGGTGCCGGTTTTGGCCCACCCTCTAAAATTTTCATCGCTTTCAGCGGCGACACTCGGTATGGTGTTTTGTTTTACTCGCCTCAATTCGAAAATACCAAGAGGTCATTTTTTTTTTGGTGCCGGTTTTGCCCCCACTGCCGGCTTTGCCCCACCGTCCCCTACTATAGCGCGAAGAGATCAATATACGGAATCATCGTGATTATTTTTCCGAAACATTATAAAAGGCATGACGATTGATCGAAAGAATTTTATATATACGTATATATCGCGTGACTAATGCCATAAGGTCGTAAGCGCCAAAAAAAATTTTTTTTTGCGGATATGCCCAAAAGATGTAATATTGCACGAAAAAGATTTTGTCACCAAAAAAAAAAATTTTTTTTTTTTTGGCGCTTACGACCTTTTGCCATTAGACACGCGATATATTAGGGTGGTTCTTAATTTTGGCGTGGTAGAATTTTCATTGAGACGCGCCTGTTCCAAATAATGTTCCAAATAATTGAAAAAAATGTGTGTAAAATTCCAATCCTCTCGAGAATCCTCTACATCAATGGGAACACGTGCACCAGCAAGTTCGGAATTTCCATTGAGGTGAAAAAAATTTCGAGTTTCGAGTGGAAAAATATATTACGGTGAAATGAAAATTGTTTTGTTGAAAAATTCCAATTATTCATTTGAAAATATAAACTATTTGCCGCTAAAATTTTCTCTATCACATGGTTTTTTTTCCGAGAATACGATGGTTATTGGACAAATTTTTTTTCGTCGCAAATTTCTTGTAGTTTCAAATAAATAATTTGAATTGCGTAGTAACAGAATATGGTTTCACACTAAAAGTTTTTTTACCCGAAAATCAACCTTCAAGGTGAAATTTTTTGTTACCGAAATCGAAAGCTTACGTGTCCCATTGACGGAAGGGATTGAAAATTCACACACATTTATTTTCAATCATTTGAAACAGGATAGGGGGGTGTCTTGATAAAAATTCTTTCAAGCCGAAATTAAGAACCAGCATAATATATATATATATACATACCGCACTTGCCACTACCCTCTGAGATCACACATTTGAGATCGATGAAGCCTTCTTCGCCATCGGTAATATCACATCTAATAACGGCACCACATCGACAAGCTCCGTTAATGTACCCTGAGTTTCCATCTTTGGTTATTTTATGATTTTTAAAATTAAACCCACATTTTATCTTTAAGGCGTCCCATAATTTCTCCGTAATAAAATCTTGCCATTTTCCCTGCTTTAACACGGTGCATTCTCTTTCGTAGTTGCGGCGCCGATCTTTTTCTGTTCTTTTATAGACTTTACAAGTTAAAAGATCTGTAAAGCCTGACTTGGGGACAGAAATTTTAAATTCGGTGGTAGACTCTCTAATGTCTAGGTCTGAAACGGTTGAGTTCATGCTCAAATTACCGATACTATCATCCACTATATTCTCAGCTTCTTCCACAACCTTTTATTTTTTTCCCGTTAACATATCCCGTATACCATGTCTATTACAGGTGACGAAGGCGTACACGGATTTGGAATTAATCGCGTTACGCAATTCTTTCGAAATGTCATCAAAGACTTTGTCATCTTTGGAAACAATACTCATACCGTCGTTGCACAATATACTTTCTTTTCTTAATAGTACTGACTCGATTAGATCATTTATATCCACTCTGCTAGGGCGCCCACGTTTCCTAGACATGTT
The DNA here is from genome assembly GCA_963992785.1 of Tenthredo livida. NCBI lineage: Eukaryota > Metazoa > Arthropoda > Insecta > Hymenoptera > Tenthredinidae > Tenthredo > Tenthredo livida. The sequence continues at coordinate 11,862,749 of OZ023072.1, read as the reverse complement.
TAATGATTGTTGATCTACTTTTTAGACCAGTTAAGCTCAAATTATATCTTTTGATACCAGGAGTACTGTGTAGCGAGCGCGCGAAATACTACGACTGGAGTGTCGTTAGCATAGATAGCTCAGACGCCAACTAACATTGTATCGAGAAATGACGCCCCATGCCATCAACGATTTTCATTCATTTTAATAGTTTGGCCAACAGACTTTTATTCAGAAGTTTTTTGTAAATCCACCAAAAATTATGGGCAAGGTGTCGTTTGGTTCGGAATGGCATTTAGAAACTTTTCGGAAGGGTCCCAGAAAGGAGAGCAAAAAATTGCAAAAGTTATAAACAATTTATTTCGAAATAAAGGGGGAGTTCGGTTTTTTTTGCGAATATCTCAAAAACTATTTGAGATATTCAAAATCGCAAAAAAGATCCTAAAAGAGCAGAAAATTTCCTACAAAAAAGCCCTACCTCCCCAAACTCTACAACCAATATTTATAATTTTAATTGTGCGGTGAAAAGAGGACTAAAAACGCGCGCGCGGCCGCCATATGACCCATTTTAGTCCTTTTTTTATTGCACAATTAAAATTATAAATATTGGTTGTAGAGTTTGGGAAGGCAGGGCTTTTCTGTGGGAAATTTTCTGCTCTCTTAGGATCTTTTCTGCGATTTTGAATATCTTAAATAGTTTTTGAGATATTCGCAAAAAACCGAACTCCCCCTTTGTTTTTACTAAATTGTTTATAACTTTTGCAATTTTTTTCTTCCCTTTTTGGGACCCTTCCCAAAAGTTTCTAAATGCCTTTCCAAACCTAATGACACCTCGCCCATAATTTTTGGTGAATTTATTTGTAAAAATTTTATTTGTTTTCAAACCTTGATCTTTTAGAATTTTATAACGACCCAGAAAAATCAAACGGTAGACAAATGAATCTGCGGGATTGAAAATACTTTTCACTTAAACATTTTCAATCTTAATTATTTTAGATCTGGAAACAGGTGAAATCTTATTTTATGAGAAAAAAAATAGTAAAATGAAAAAATAAATGTAAAAAAATAAAACCAGATTGAAACAAAACATTGCCGGCACCCCTGAATAGTGAGATAAAGCATTGAAACTTTGAGGATATTCGTTTTTCGAGGTGAACTCAAGATTTTTCAACTTGGAGCATAATAGTATTGTAACTAATTTAGCTTTTAAGGGATGAATGGTAATATTAAAAGGAAGGCTTGATTGCTAGTATTTAAAGGAAGACTTGATTGCTAGTATTTAAAGGAAGACTTGAGTGGAATTGAGTTAAATGAATGTGGGTCCTGAGCTGAAATAGCAGATTCAAGTCGAAGTAAATAAAACTGTAAGGAAAAATTGAGTTTATTGGGAAATGCGACAAAATGTGTGTTCACAGTTTGACGTGTGAAACAGCACTGATTTTTTATAATAATGCTGGTTGTTATTTTACATCATTTATTTGTATTCGTTTGTCTTTCATGACTGCTAGATGATGTGAAGTTTTTAAATTTAGAATGTAAAGGTGATTCTATCTTTGTAACAGTATATTGTGTACCAAGTGCATAAAGTGGGCTTTTTTAGACCGATCGAGTGTGGAGTTTGCAGTACGAGTCGGAGGTGAGCTAGCACGAGTCGAAGACGAGTGCATGTGCGAGGCGAAGACGAGTACTGCAACCACACAAGGTCAAAAAGCCCACTTAGCCCTTGGTGCACACCATATATTTTGTGACAGCACGATTTTCGCGTTTTTTCTTCGTTATTGATAATTTTCTTGCAAATATTGAAAAACATTTTAGCGGGCGTTTTCAGGTTATGAGCGCCCGCTTATGCTCGAGTAGCGGGCGCTAATAACCCAAAAACGCCCGCTCGTCTGAAAACTGTCACTTTAGACCCGCTTAATGGATAAAAGAACGAAAAAATCTGTTTTCGACGACGGTCATTTTGACCCCTATTCGAAAGTGGAAACTATTCTTCTTTTATTTATTTCGCTGATTTAAGAAAAAATTATTCCGCTGACGTAGTGGATAATGGCTCCCAGAATTTTTTCGATTTAAATTTTCCAAAACAAAATCAATCTCATCTTAAATGGTTACGACCCATTATCCGAAGGATTTAATTCATCTGCATTGAACGAATTCTGGGAGCAATTATCCACCACGTTTACGGAATGATTTTTTCTCGAATCAGCCAAAAAAATATAAGGAAAATAGTTTCCACTTCCGAATAGGGGTCAAAATGATCGTCTTTGGACACAGAATTTTTTAGATTTTTTTCAAAAAAATCAAAAGTGCCTCTCTGGTTGAATTTTCCAAAATCTATGAATAAATAACGGTTCATGAAAAAAATCTGAAAAAATTCATGAGTGGGTCTCAGAGTTTGGGTAACCCTAGAAAAAATTATGAAACAAATGAAAAATGGTGAGGGAAAATCATTGGTCAAGTTGGTATGGAATACCTCATATATATGAGTAGTTCCACGTCAAACCGGACAGCTCTCCGACCTCAATGTTACCGAATTCGCTCTAATTTTTTTACGGGTTCTATGGAACAAATAAACGGATGAAACAATTTTTTTTTTTTTTTTGGGCCCCATTTTCCAAGTTACACGGGGGTGAAATTCAGGAAAAAGAGCCCAAACTCGAAAACATACTCCCCTTTAACCGGTCATATCTTTGATTGCATTCAACCTAGAGACTTCGTCCAAGAACCATTTCAAAGCTGTTGAAAGACACTACACGGAGAGAATTTTATTGGAGAGATTCCCATACTACGTATAGTAATCTTGGGCCATACTTTCAATATGACGATCGTTCTTATACTTTTACCAAATGTCACCATGAATATAGGAATGTCTTTCTCATATTCATGGTAGATTATGTATAAGAGCGGATCCACGTCACTTCACTCGAAAGAAAACCGTCAAGTCACGGATCTTTGCGACATTCGACATATCTTAAGTACTATGAGAAAAAAAATTTGGTAAGTCGCTGTTGCACCGCTATGTTTGAAAATTCATATCTCCGAAAGTATTCACCGGAGCGGACTGATCCTGGAATCATTTGGTTCGTAAAAAAATGCGCTTTCATAGAAAAAATTTCGACTCAAAAAAAAAAAAAAATTCCATTTTTTTTCGTCGTTTTTTTTTTAATTTCGCTGCCATTTCCGCGGGACTCACAGAAATCCATGCAGATAATTTTTTTTTTATAGCCGAATCCTTCCCCTTCAACCGCAAAAAAAAAATTTATGGAGAACCTACCTGGGACGAAGAAAAAAAATGAAACGTCCAGTCGTGCGTCGCCGCGCACGCCGATCCACGTCTGCGTGCGGCGTTCTCGGTTCGAAAACTGCCTCTAAACAAAATTACAAACTCGGTTGTCGATCAGAAATTTTCTGAATTTTCCAAAAATGATGACAATTTTTTTTTCACTTGTCATTTTCAATGCGTAATTCAAAAAATGAAACTTAAAATGTCGATTTCACCACGTTTTCCATCGTTTTTTGAAAATGTTATTTGTTTTTCAGAAAGTTCAGAAAATTTCCGATGAAAATCATGTCCAAAAGTTTTTCGCTCGTTTACCTCCAAGTTATCATTATCGAGATAATTTCATTCTTAATATCGAAATGCACAAATAATCACACAAAACCCTCAAACCTTATTTGAACCGTAACTGTGCCTTGGAGGTGTCTTCATGCCTTAACAATAATGCAAGCCCTTGTGAGGGCCACATTGGTTGCTTTTCATATAGCGCGTAATTTGATTCCACAAAATTTATTGGAATAGAAGGTTTACAAAAACAACTTTCTTTAAATATAAAGATAAAAATATATAATTTCCATTTCATGCTATTTAAACGCAGTGAAACCCCATTTCGTAATATAATTTTGAGTACCTACTGTCGTCCTCAAAAAATACTTCCAATGTAGTAGGCTCGCGAAATCATCGGCCGAAAATTTGGAGGGCGCGTAATGGTAGTTGCTCGGCCATTCGCCGGGTTGTACTCGAAAACTTTCGACAGTTATTGTTATTTTATCATTAGTATTTTCATTATCATTATTCTTATTATTTTATTAATCATTTTCATAATTTTGGAGGTCTATTTCTTGTTTGGAACGGTGCAAGCAAATCATTTTTTTTTTGTAAATGTGTGGAAAGGATTATTTTACCATTGGGCTGAGTTTCTTCGAAATCTATCTCATCGTTTGGTTTTTATAGCAGAAAGTCTGATTTCGGCCATAAGAGCGCGTGTCTAAAACAGCGATTTTTGAATAATTAATCTTATCTTGACTTCTGAACGGTACAGCCCCTCCAAATTAAGTCAATGTTTGCATAGCACTCATAAGATCATCTATAAAAATTCGCATGAAAATCTATCTCAAAAAATCTCATGAAACTACTATACCTTAATTGCGGTTTGAACACTTCTTACAGAATGAGGATAACAATTAATATCATTATATTGTAAATAATCTGGAATACCTAGTTGAATCAGCGATATCAAAACTTTGAGGACTATTATTTGAATACAATTCTAACACCTAGTAATATCACAAATCGGGTCTTTGGTCCGTGTAACTTCTAAAAACTTGAACTAATTTTTTGACCCTATAGTTAGCAACCTTTTAATCTATTATCAAGTAAGACAACCTGATCAGGGCCTCACTTATCGTAGAAAAGGCTCGTGTCAGGCCCTGATCAGGCTGCCTTACTTAATGATATTTAATAATGACTCACTTAAGGGGAGACTTCGGTGAAATTTTTGGCAAAAACAGGTTTTTCAATTCTTATAACTTTGAAAAGACCTGTATAAAAGAATCCTTCTAGCAGTGTTTGAATAATGTCAGTATAGATAGTGAAAAAAAGTTTCAGCCTCCTGCGATGAAAGTGTAGACGCAAGGAATTTTTGACAGCGGTGAGAAAAATCTTCTTCGCAAGGTTCCTTGCGCTTACATTTTCATCGCAGGAGGCTGAAATTTTTTTTCACAGTCTATACTGACATTATTCAAAAACTGCTAGAAGGATTTTTTTATACAACCTCTAATAGCGATTGTCAAAATTTCACCGAAGTCTCCCCTTAAAATGAGGGCAGCTCACCCGGACCGTTTCTGGGCCTGATCAGGGCCCTTATGATAAATTTTTTATCAGGTAGCCTGATCAGGACCTGACACCAGCCTTTTTCGCAATAAGACAAAATAAGGCAATTTTCACACGGGTGCTTACTATTCGACAAATTAATTTGAATCAATTTTTTTATACATTTTCTACGATATTTCTTTCTCTACAAAAACGTGTGTTCACTTCATTTTTATCAGTTCAATGAAATAAAGTTATACAAATAAAACTGAAATAATAAAACAAATTTTGCCATTTGAAATACATGGAAAATCTTATTTTCAAATGCGCCGGTTCTGTGTTCAAGCTACATAGCTCGGCTTTATGGACAATTTTTCTTATATTCAACACTAACTATTTTTGAAAGGGCCCGAGCGTTTTTTGTTTTTTTTTTGACAAAGTCTAATATATATAGTAGGTTGGGATACGAGTGGGAAAACAGGGGGAATGTGCTTTCACGCGTAACATTCATCTAAACCTCGGAATTGATATAATTATTGAAATGAAAGAAGTTCCACTTTTCGAAGTGACTTACAATCATCGCTTCACAACACGGAATTCTTGCAATTTCTTTGATTTTTAATAAAAATGGTATGGTATGGTATGTACCTAATTCAGGTCTACTATAATTGTTCCATAAGTGATGGTTCGTCGAAGAAACAGAAGACATACTGACGGATGAGGACCAGAAGGGCGTAACCCACATTTGGTTGACTTTGAACGAATTTGCTGCCAGTAAGGCGTTACTTTATTCATATTAAAATTGGAACTACATTTCATTGGATCTTGATTCACCAAATATATGCAGCGACCGATTATATGTGAAGCAACAAATTCTTGGAGTAGTTTATTCACCGAATATATGCAGCAACAAATTCCCCGACTTCGGATATGTAGAGCAACAAATTCTTGGAGTAGTTTATTCACCGAATATATGCAGCAACAAATTCCCCGACCTCAAAAATGTGTAGCAACAAATTCTTGGAGTAGTTTATTCACCGAATATATGCAGCAACAAATTCCCCGACTTCGGATATGTAGAGCAACAAATTCTTGAAGTAGTTCATTTACCGAATATATGCAGTAACAAATTCCCCGACCTCAAAAATGTGTAGCAACAAATTCTTGGAGTAGTTTATTTACCGAATATATGCAGCAACAAATTCCCCGACCTCGAATATTTGGAGCATCAAATTCGGGAAGTCGTTCATTCAACGAATATATGCAGCAGCAAATTCTTTCAACATTAAGTCTTATGATGTCCATTCGTTGTCGAACTACATCAGAAATCACTCCTACCAGACTATTGGAGATGTGTGTGAATTTTTTTTTTTGTTCAATCGTTATATGTCGAGGCAGTCACCTGATTTAATTAGGTCGTAACTTATTTTTTCCGAGTCAAAAAAAATAATTGTGTATCTTATTTGGCAGTTGGAACAAACATAGGATGGGTGACGGAATATTGTCGAAGTTTCCCATCCGTTGTCATCACCTCAATTTCTCGTTTAGTTCAAATAGGAACGCATGTGACCAAATTCTTGACTTGTGAATCATAAACGTATGAAATGAAACTCAAAAATAATGCAAAATATTAATATATTCATGGTACTTCGTACGGCGTTAAAGGAATGTACCGCTATTTCGTGTAGAGCTCATTTTCCAATGAACGTAGGTACCGAGGGTCGATTCCCGAATTGAAGATGGTGGGGATATCTTGCATCGCGTAATCGAGAAGCATCAAATTAGCAACAAAATCCCGTATGATTGAAATTAGTTTGTTATAGCTTTTAATTGCTTTTTGTCTTGTGGGGGCGCTAACTCCAGATCAAGCTGGCACCCCCACAAGTTCTGACCAAACGGCTTGAGCAACAAAATCAAAATCATAGCAACAAATTAGCATCAAATGAGCACTAAATCGCCTTGTAGTTCAAATTTCATTTCGTCGGTAGGGGGGTGCCAGCTTCAGGGACGTGATATTTAGTGAGATTGACTAAGCTTCACGATCGGCCCACTATGTAGCGCTGTGGGTTTATTTTGTGTTGCCAACATAAATGTTTTGTCCAGAAAACTAGCCGTCTCATAATTAATGACCCCAAGTGTACCTGTAAAATAATAAAAGTTTGGAATTGAAAAATTTTTTCAAACTAAATAACGTTGTACTCGTTCGCTCGCTGCGCTCGCTCACTCGATTGGCTTATGATTATTGGTTGAAAAAAAAATTCGTATGAAGACATTGAAGAAGTCAACATTTATCCAAAAATATTCATAACGAAAAAATTATTTGAAGAAAATTTTTAAAGAAAATTTGGAGTCCGTGGTACATTGGCGGGCCAATGTTTAAATAACCATCAGATGACATTGACATGGTCGCGATCGATATTACATAGTTCTTTTTCTATAAAAGGCCCGCCGAGTGCCACTACCTCCAAATTTTCTTTAAAAATTTTCTTTAAATAATTTTTTCGTTATGAATATTTTTGGATAAATGTTGACTTCTTCAATTTTTTCATTCGAATTTTTTTGTCAACCAATAATCATAAGCCAATCGAGTGAGCGAGCGCAGCGAGCGAACGAGTACAACGTTATTTAGTTTGAAAAAAATTTTCAATTCCAAACTTTTATTATTCTACAGGTACTTGGCAGTTGTATCTGATTTCAATGCTTTCGTATGTTGTTAATCATCAATCAATCGAGTGAGCGAGCGAACGAGCACAACTTTTGATTATGTTTTGGTAGTCTACACATTAATGGACTTGGCGAAAGGTTTTTGCACCGAAGGTCCTTTTTGGGATTGATTCCACTACTTTTTGTAAAATTTTGCTTGACCACCTAATAATTGTGCTCGCTCGCTACGCTCGCTCGGTTGTTTTGTACTATTTCATACCGCCCGAAGTCCCTCGATAAGCAGGAACGTCAACAGCAACGAGCACGCGCGTGCTCATAATTTTCCCCAAGTCTCAAATTTGTAGACTGACGCGTAATGTACTTTCATAGCGTTTACAAATTGTTCCACTACGATAATTTTTTTACACCTACAACATCTAACCCTGCGTGCAGCCCTCCTCCTGTCTCATCTGGGCCTGGGACCGGCAATGGCGTAGTTACTTACACGCAGGGTTATAGTTGCTGCTCATGATTAAATATATATAAATATCAGATGTATGTATTGCAATTCGTAGGTAGTTTTTTTTTAATGCAACTAGTTCCTCCACAAAAAGAACATGTACGCGTCCCTTACTCATAACGTCAACTTCCAATTCGGGTCTGAAAAGCAGGTATCAAAATATTTAGAATTGAGCCTATTCATGTGTTACGGCCCGATTGTCCGTAACCAATTATTATTTAAGTTACCATATATAAATTAGGGATTATGCGCATTTCCTTTCTTTTTCTTTTCTCTCTTTCTTTAGCTAACTCTTCTGTTCTTTCTGTCAATTATGAACCAGGACGGAGATCATGTTGCTCATGGGAACTCTGGGGACGGAGTTTTTCTCACGCTAGTTTCAAGTACCACCTAAGAGTCCAGAGCTAAGTCACGTACGTATCGCTGTGCGAAGTGACACCGTTAAGGTGACGCAAAATTGTAAGCTCTGTTTGATTGAGGTTCTATAGAGCCGACCCCAGAGTTGCCTGAAGTAAGGGCCTATGCCGTCGACGTCAGGTTGCGTATACTATAGCCAAGCCGTAGAACAGTCGCGGAGTGCAACAAGTACGCGCACTTGTTGCCCCACCAATTAGCGATTAGAATTAGAAAAGGAGCAACCTGGTTGGCTACGTCCCCTGGCCTCAGGACCATGGGGGCGAAGTAAGATCAGGGAGCTGGAGGAGCAAGAGTTTGAATAGAATACATTCGTTCGACGACCCTTATTAAGGAGAGACGTGTGTCCGAGTATTAGAATCGAGCCAAGGGTGACGTGTCTTAAAGTTTGTGCCCAAGAGGACTTATAATATTCGTGAAAATTAAAGTGTCAATTCAATAAACAATAATAATAATAATAATTCGAATTGAGCTCTTGCTCCTCGTTTAAATAATAAACTCATTAGTGTTAAAATTCCATTATACATCAACTATTCAAAAGACAGTTATAGTGATACCTACGTCGGAAGCAGGAACACGGAGGGTGTAACCTTCTTTAACCACCTTAGGATTATAATTGGGTAACCCGAACGCACTCTTCAAAGAACGTAAAGTACCATTCTCCGTTTTCCTATTTCATTGAACAACAGGTATACTACCTTACTTAACTACATCAGGCCTCTAGGGATTATACCATTCAGTATTCGTTAGGTTGGTTATCCTGTTTTGGTTCATACTTATTTTTCTCTTAGTTTCCGATTAGTTTCCGATTATACAATTATAAATAGATAAAACAAATCCACCATCAACCGGCGTAGACCTTTATAACCAAGCGTGTTTCGGCACCTTATATTGATCCGTATTATCTCATGATCGTAGCTTCCGTATGAAGAAATCCTTGGAACCCCAAAATCCCCGTTTCTCAGTAAACCCCTCCGGGTTTTGAGGAACTGGACCCTGATACTAGAGACGTGGGATTGTGGGGCCCCCATATTCGGTTTATGGTGGATTGTGCTATTTTATATAGTATTATATCTCATACATTCCTTTGGTATTATATAATTTTGGGTAATATATGCATATATATATATATATATATATATGTAAATACCTCTTATATATATATACGTAAATATATCGTTACGGAATATACGTTACCTTCTACCAGAATTCTGAATCACATTTAATACCATCATACCCCTTTCCTAGACTCCAGATTATTTGCAGGTAAAACCTGACGGTTTGTAGCCCCAGTCGGGGTAGACAAGATACTTAGAACTCATAATAATAGCAATAATTAATTTGATCATTAGTAATTTAAATATCATGTATGTGGCGTGAAAATTAAGGAATAGTACCACCGCTCGGTTACTCGTACGTCACACATGCAAGACTAACGTAGAGCATGAAATGGAAGTTGATGAAGTCAAACACTCGCATTCTGCTCTCTTCGTCTGACTCTTGCCGTTTCTCGTATCAAATCACACTATACCGATACTTTGCAGCCCAAGCGTTATCTTTCATCATCCTCACGTCTTATACGGCGACCCGCTACAAGATTAAACAATCCATAAGAAAGATTTTTTTCCAATAATTGCATTCATAAATGATTATACGCTGAGTCTACAAATAATAAATAAATATAAATCAGAATCTCTATCATCTGAGAAAAAGGGAGTCGATCGATCATTTCTTTAATATTGAGTAAGTATTTTCATTTTCACCATTTGTCGTGATAGCACTAATCTGAATTTGATTGAGCTTCTGAGCGGAGAATCTAAGCTAATTGTAAAACATGGATTGAAGAATTATCTTCACCGAAGGTCAAGGCATTACGTTGACGTGGAGTGTAGAATAAAGCCTATCGTAGTCCAACACACAACGTCGACTTACAGTCTCGTTTGGACTAGAGGATACCGAGATAAAATATGGAACTCGTTGAAATCCTATACATAACGTTGACTCACAGTTTAGGTCTGAGAAGACAAGCCTCTAGAAATGAGCCTAAAATCGAGCTTGAAGTGGAATTTGTTGCAATCCAACGTTTGAACTCGGCTTTGTTGGTCTGGCTCCTTGCCGTTACTTATATCAAATCATGCTATCCGGATATTTTTCAACTTCAACATTTTTTCTTGATTGTCTATTGTCAGACTTCCTCAGGCGGTGACTTGCTAGAAAATTGAATCCCCAAAACACCGTTTCCTCCGATAATTGCATTCATGAATGGAAATCAGCCGAATCTACAATGTAGAAGTGAATAAAATTTAGAGGTAATAGTCAGTTAATAGTCATCTAACAGTCTTGTGTCATACAAGGTAAGCCTAATCGTAAAATTATCCGTTCACCATCATTGTTCTATTTATCACTATGAATTTTACACGTCAGTCGATTCGCATAACCTCAAAAGCTCAAGATCGTAGGATTTAAGATAATTAACCTATCGAAACATTTTTGTTGGTGGCTATCACTTAAATGTACTTGGTGTGAGGTTTTCGTACCTAAGTGGCTTTTGGGAGGTATTCACTAGTTTTTGTACCTTTAAATTTTGTACCAAGCATTGCTTGTACTTTCTTTCATTTCCGTTATTTGGATTTAAAAACATGAAATAATGACAACACGCGTCTGCTAATGTTTCAGACGGTTTCTGTCTGCGATACCAGCGCCATCCACCTCGTGACTCTCGTACTTACGCCACTCTATACAACTTTTGTGTAGTTTCCCGTCTAGTGATTTTTATGGGAACGGTTTGAATTGGCTGAATCTTGGTCTGAACAAGACGAACGACAAACATTGTATACGAGGAAACGGGGTATTAGAATCTGAAGTTAATTATATCTCAGCATCCGGACATCAATTAAATCGATCTAGGGCTCAAATGAAAGCTTTTCATATTTCAATTCGCGTATGTTGTGAGGTAGAAAAAAACGAAGATACTAGTTCGCGGTATAGGTTAAGGTAGTTGCCTCTCGGGTATGTACTCGTTGATAGACTCGTTGAGTCTCGCGCTTGAAAAAAAATTTTTTTCAATCTACTTAGCGCGAGACTACCGAGTCTCTTGATTAACCGTGCACCAAAAACGGGAAAAGGGACTCTGTAGCGCAACTCTATTGTCGATTTGGATCACGTAAGTACCAAAACGTATTCGTTTTACACTAAAATGGAGAAATGGTGTAAGAATTGAACTTTAAAAACTTGAAAACCTTGGAAACCTTGAAAAATGTTATTCCACGTATATCTCTACTACATATATGTAACTAAGAACAAATCATTGTGAAACATTTATCACAACTTATGAACGAAATCACGAGAGTGAACAAAATTATTCGGCTCTGCCATCCAGTATAATAATTTAACCAGATTTCGCCGCTCCGTATCGATTCTCAGTCTCATTCTCATTAGGATGAAGAGCCCACAGTCCGTCCCTGGACTACTTCCCAAGAAACCTGAAATGATCCTGACCAGATAAGATCGTTCCAATTTTATCCTTTTCCCTTCACTTTACTATATGTAACTAGGCCTTCAGCAACCCAATACCTTGACCTCTTAGCCCTTTCCCATGAAACTAACATTTGTCCTCCACTCTAGGGTGTGCAGTTTTGCTGTAATTTTTGGAATCCTCCTGGGAGCGGTTCATGGTTTTGGGTTCCCGTTTCCCGTTTCTCGTTTTCCTGCCTCCTGACGTCTTCCGATCGTGAACCGGTCTTACCCCCCAGGCGGCATCCAGTGTTCCAGACACCACTACAAGGTTGAATTTTACAGCGACCCTTCAAGACGGAGGATTGAACACTCTCTCTACTAAAATTACTCACCTTGATAAGACAAAGCTATTATCAGATTATTTCTGATTTATTTGAAGACATGATAGGTTTTTAACATCCGCAAGAAAAATGGATTAGAATAAAGAGCCCATAGTTCGTCCCTGGACTACTTTCCAAGAAACCTGAAATGATCTTGACCAGATAAGATCGTTCCAATTTTATCCTTTTTCCTTCACTTTACTATATTTAACTAGGCCTTCAGCAAACCAATACCTTGAACTCTTAGCCCTTTTCCATGAAACTAACATTTGTCCTCCACTCTAGGGTGTGCAGTTTTGCTGTAATTATTGGAATCCTCCTGGGAGCGGTTCATGGTTTTGGATTCCCGTTTCCCGTTTTCCTGCCTCCTGACGTCTTCCGATCGTAAACCGGTCTTACCCCCCAGGCGGCATCCAGTGTTCCAGACACCCCCACAAGGTTGAATTTCACCGCGACTCTTGAAGACGGAGGATTGAACACTTTTTATACTAAAATTACTCACTTTGATAAGACAAAGCTATACAAAGATATACTATACTATATGGTTTCCCTTGAGAGTAGGGACAAATGTCGGATAGTTTTTGGGAAATTTTTAAATTCTTGAGCCACAGCTCCAACTCCCACAAAAGAATTCACACACACACTCATTTTGCGACTACTGGACCGGTTATTTCTTTTTAAACCTTTTTCTGCATATTATTTTTTATTTGAAGAGTCGGGTCGACTCGTTCTCTAGGGGGGGGGGGGGGGGGGGGGGGATAGTGTTAAAAAAGGGTAAAGCCCGATATATTTAGCGCATACGGTCTAGTAGTCTCAAACATGCGAATTGTACTTTACACGAACAAATGATAACGGTTGCTAGACGAACTTCTGTTTTGTAAATAGTCTTGTTCGAGACCTAAAACTCAACAGTTGTATTTTCTCAAATATTACTAATTTTCTTCAAACCATTTTATTTGCACCTTGAGTCACTTTATTTCCCTCGGGTATCTACTGCCTTCTTTACGTTATAACGTACTTTATTACACATTAATGGACTTGGCGAAAAGTTTTTGCACCAAAGGTGCTTTTTGGGGTTGATTTCACTACTTTTTGTAAAATTTTGCTTGACCATCTACTAATTGTGCTCGCTCGCTACGCTCGCTCGATTGTTTTGCACTATTTCATACCGCCCGAAGTCCCTCGATAAGCAGGAACGTCAAACAACATTTAACCCTGCGTGCAGCCCTCCTCCTTTCTCATCCGGGCTTGGGACCGGCAATGGCAGAGTTACTTGCACGCAGGGTTATATGTTAGTCATCATAACAGTATTTCAATTCGAATATTATTGTATATGGACTTTAATAAACAATTAGGTTCTGTCCAACATTTCTGGAAGGTTACTTTTTAAGGGTCAATCATCATGTATTTTCATTGCATAGCTATCGTCAGACCCAAATATACCACAACCTTGAGTGTATTAAAAACTTAAACCCGCTTATGCTTAATAAAATGTCCATATGTATATGACAATTGTTCCGTCATATTTGTTGGCGCAGTTAGCTCCTCTGCAAAAAGAACATGTATGCATCCTTTGCATTTTTGATCCATTTCTGCTTTCTAATTTCATAATCATCGACATGTTGCCAAGCAGACGTTCCATCTCGAAGCATGCAAGTATAATGTCCTGTTTCAATATTCTGACCATGATGGAATCCAGCGCTATTGACTTTATATTTTTTCGCGCAAAAGACGGGTTGATCCGTAGGAACTGCTTTGATACCGTAATCCGTTATCTTCGTAATATTGCCGTTCTGTACGGAAGTCAATGTGAGCTGTAAAATTAGACAGCTGCTCGCCGATGATACATCGGTTTTGATGAGTATATTTTTTGACGCACAATTTTGATACCGTAATCCGTTATCTTTGTAATATTGCCGTTCTGTACGGAAGTCAATGTGAGCTGTAAAATTAGACAGCTGCTCGCCGATGATACATCGGTTTTGATGAGTATATTTTTTGACGCACAATTTTGACAGGACGAATCTTCGACGTTCTTCCAGCGCGAAAAATTGTGATTGATAATCTCTGTTAGACTGTGAGTCTTTTTCTTGCTTGGGGCTAAAGCAAGTAACAGAATGTAACCAGCTTCGATTGTCTTGCTCATGAAACCACAATCCTTGCAACGCCTTGTAAAGGTTAGCTCATGTTTTACGATATTTCTCAAGTCGTCGTATTTCCAGATTAGACTGGTTAAAAATTCCGGCGCATCCTGCTGAACGTTCGAAGTGAACTCTTCACCGGCAAGTCTCCTGGCATGAAAAACATCACCCGGTGATTGTAAATTGACATAATTTTCGATCAAGATTTTCATGACGTCGTCATTTTGTTGATTCAGCCAACAGTTTCTAATAGGTTTACTGTGAAATAGACACTGTATCTTAGCGTTAGCATAACAAGAAACACCATCTGTATTGCGAAAACCTTTAACTCGCCACGTTTCGCTAGATGGTTTTTCCTCGATTGGTTCCTGACATGTAGATAAATTTATTGGTAAAGACCATTTGCGATCTTGAACTTTTCTCGCCCGTTTTTTTGAAACGGTCATCGCCATAAGGTCCGGTCGATATTGCTTTCTCAACCTATTATACTCCAGAATAGCGGAATCATCTGCCAATACTGCATGCGGATCGTAATTAATCAAGTGGACTCCTGCTAAGGAAGTTACCCGCGAGAGGGCAACGTACACTTGTCCACAAGAAAATATAGAATTACCCGCATCGATCACGGCATTCTTCAAACTGAGACCTTGGCTTTTATGGATTGTAATTCCATAACTGAGGCAAATTGGAAACTGTCTTCGAATAACGAAAGCCCCTTCCATTGCCTCAAATGTTACATCTACACGCTCTATAACGTGTTCGACACCTGTCGCTAAGACAACTCGTATTGCTTCAATATCTTTCGTATCAATAGCTCGTGATACCGACGTGATTTTACCAATCGTACCATTCACAAGACCTAAAGTAACATCAATATTTCGTCTGATCATTACTTTTGCACCAATTTTTATGGTAATTAATTTGGCAAGGCCGGCAGTTCGAGAACAATCCTCATCTGCCATATCCAAAATTTTATGCACTTTCTTCTTGACATATGGGGGGCAGTCGACTGTATCATGGGCTATCAGTTCTATCTCTTCGCTTCGGATCTCGGCGAACATAGCTTCATTGAGAACATCACACATCCGACACGTGGGAAGCAGACAAACTGCGTCGTTCGGTAAATTATTTATGTATTCACATAGTTCACGTACCCTTTCACTGAAGGTTGAAGTTGTGAAGTTTGTGAAACGGATTGTCCTCGATGCAAGGATCTCTGTGTCTGAATCGATAACAATTCCTAGGCGTATTCTTGATAGTATCTCGCGATAGGACTCATCGTTTTTTTGCCGCATGTTAATCGTTAATTCATCGTAACTGAATAACTTACTCCACAAATTAACACTTCCCATTGCGCCCAGGAGTTTATTCAAAACTGTACTTGATAGCTGAGTGAACGCAGGTTCTTCTCGAACGGGTGGGAGTTGCAACAAGTCGTCGAACAGAAGAATATGTTTTTTACCGAACCAACCGTCATCGCAATCGGTGGTATCAATTATTTCACTCAGTGGGAGATGTATGTACTGTAACGGCGTTTCAGAGTGCAACTCCGCACCCTACGGCGTTCCTTCAATAAATTACTAATTAATAAAAACTAAGAGAGTGTTGGGCGCCAGACACGTAAGTGTCGTTTTCATAATAATCAACTATAGCGATATTCAACAAACTAATAAATTGCCGGAACGACGGCCTTGAAGCTAGGTTTCACCTTCTTAACTAATTAAATAAAATATAAAATACCAGATATTAATTCCTTCAGTGAAATCTGCGATTTCGTATATTGTTCCTTATTTAAATGTTGTACAGATTTAGCGATAATAAATTAATTAGCGATAACTAAAGATTCGACTATAATCGGAAATATAGAATTGCTCAGAGTTAGTTATCAAATAATAGATACGAATAATGCGAAAAAATAACAATTGGAATAATGCTTAGAAAAATACTGGATTTAACAAAAGAAAGAATATTATATTATTGAGCCTTACCGCGACGCAGCGGTACAAAAGAACGTAAACACGCCGGTTAGCTAGCTGTGCCGTAGAAGCGATATAATGCAAGCTACACTACTTTCCAGGCTACGTATCACCGAGCGATACGATACTCAATATCAACTTTTCTAATGCGGCACACTAGCGTTATTAATTAATTATTAGATGATGTAATGACTCAATAAATAACTTCAGAAAAGCTAAGAGATGCGATAAGCTAAATTAATAACAGATTTATACTAGAATAATCAAGATATCAGATCAAAGATACTACTTAGCGGTAGTAATCTTATTATAATGTAATATAGCGAAAGTCGGAATATTATAGCACAATTGAATCGCATAAATCAGAAATATCACATAGAATCAAAGGAATCAGATAGAATAACAGAATAATAGAAATCAAACAGAATAATAGATATCAAACAGAATGAGAAAATAATAAAGCAGATTACTAAATGAACAACTTAAAACTATGACTAACTACGTTCAGCCAACCCCGGGGAGTTGGAATTACAAGCGACACACCATGCGATATTATACTAATTAATTACTAATAAATTACTAAATCAGAGATAGCAAATGAATCAAAGCGTTAGATATTCTCAAAGCGAGAATTAGGCAAGAAAAAGCTATCAAATAATCTTAACAAATCAAAAGCAAAGATAGCAAAGAAATCAGACTAATAAGCGGAAAATTATCAAGCCAAAAGATATTCTTAATTACTACAGCCAATTTATAAAGTGCTTTCACTGAATTTCTGTAAATACAATAATAGGCGACTACGTGGCCCGTAGGCGGCACGCGGTACAAGAAAATCTACGATAAATGAACAAATAGAAATTCAGATCTAGTTTTTCTTTTTTGTGGCTTTACTAGCAGTTTACAGATCATAAAGACCTTACCTTTAGTTGAGCTGCTTTGAAGCACACACACTTATCTAACCTTTAGAACTTTAACTAAATGATATTAATGTTATCAGCGAGACTAGGCGAGAAAGAGGAAATTTAGGAGCACGACTTCTCAGGACTGAGCGGAACGTAGAAGTGATGAGGCTAGGCGATACCTCGGTGCGTCTCGACGATCCTTCCTGATTTTGAAATTCACGAGCCTATCAGGACCAGCTAATGAGCTGATTGGCCCTGCGAAAAACGTTCCATGAACGAGCAGCTCGTCAGCTGCTCGACCCAAGACGTCAACTTGTTGCCTGACGTTGGGCGTTAGGTTTCAGAACTTCGTTGCGTTAGATCAGCCGTTCTGCTGAACTTCGGTGGCGAGAGGATCTTCGGGAAGCTGCGACCTTGGTTCTTACGAAGCGATACCGTAACAGCGATACCAACCGCATGGGATGCACTTCACAGGTGCGATCTCTTCTGTAGATGACGCTGCAAACTTCTGGCAGATCTAGGTGTTCCAACTGGATCTCCACCTCTTCCGGTCTAGCCAGAGAACGCGGGACACTATACTTGTCCACTCTCACGTTTTACATCCGGTAGCGATAACGTTACGTCACTGGTCCTTATGCCGGACTCTGCGTGACGTCGGTGATGGCAGCTGGAGCGGGTGATGAAGCTGGTTGTGCAAGGCAACAACCAGATGCTGGGTGGTAAGATTCATCTGCCGGCAGGAGACTGCATCACAGCCCTATTCACCGCCTAGCGATATTGGACCAAGGTCCACAGTCTTCCCTCCGGTTGATTCGGTACTGTCCTAGTACGATTACTGGATTACATTCTGCGTGGCCGTCTCTTTAACACCAGTTCTGGTGGCGGAAGTTCTAGTAGCGGAAGTTCAGGATCGTCGTCTTCTTTATCTTCTTTCTCTCTCTCTCTCTCGCGGTACATTAACAGAAAAACACTTCAAATTAGTCTAGCTCTATTGCTTATTCTAGGTGTGTCACTTGTATCCCGAGGGTCTAGACGGCGGTAAAAACTCTCTCTCTCGCGATATAGCTAATAAAATATGTGGTTTTCGGAACCTTAGTGACGGCAGCTAATCTGCAACGTCACAGTACATGAGTGTTACATTAGAAATCATTGAGTCCTCGTCAATGATAATGAGCGCGACATTTCTAAGCTGTTCTCGGATGACTTTCAGAGCTGCATCAGAGAGTTGCTTGTATTTAGGAGTGCCCCCGTGGTCAGCAGGCAGTTGAAACAACCTATGAATAGTCAAACCGTTGACATTGAATGCTGCTATTCCAGTCGGTGCTGTTACGGCGGTATCTTTACCAGCATGTTGCTTGATCCACCATACGAGCGCTTCGATAAGATGACTCTTACCAGTTCCACCCTCTCCACTGACGTAATGTCGTAGAATTCTATCGTTCGAACTCACGGCAGCCGTGGTTGTATCAAATTCCCTATTTTGATCAGGATTAAAATCCGCAATTATTTGCGAACTGTTCACCGTTTCGACCTTTTGGACGCGTGCTTGAAATTCTTTCATCGCACCTTCTGCTTCGATTGGCCCACAATCTAATGGTACCACATCCGAAGTGTCGCTTTGTTGGGATTGAGCTCCTTCTGTCATACGTTTTTCGATTACCTCCTTGATATGCTCAAAACCTGTCTGTATTTCCGCAATGCGTTCGTGATACTGTAACGCATCTTCGAGCTCTGTTTGGACTGATTGGAATGCTTCTGCGTACGTATCGCATCCATTCCGCAGCTCATTTGTATCTCTCCACGGTTTGAAGAGTAACAGTAGCGCAAAGTAATATCGTTCCGGCTGATTATTCACATTATTTTTATAATGATTAATTAAACAGCCACGTTTCCTTCTTTTCAGGTACAATGATTTTCCGATCTTGTGATATTCAATATCTTTTGCTTTCGGTTCAACTTTGGTAACTTCGTACCATTTCACGAAGTCGTATAGGTTAGTTGATTCCAATTCCTCTGGTCGAGCTGGATAATTCGTATCAACTACTGAATCACAGAAAATATCAGTAGAATCCGCATCGAGGGCTTCAATTTCTTGACGAGTTTTGACTTTTCTGTTTCTTATTATATTCACATCTATCCATTTAATAGTTGTTTGTGAATCCGTGCCGTGCAACGGAATTCCTAATAGCGTATCAGCAGCCTCGAGCGCTCCGCATTCTCTATGACTTAACATACGTTGAGCAAAACTCCACAGACGACTGCAGAGCGATTTTGCCGAATTGATCAGTGTTGCCATGTCTTCGTCCATGTTGCTTTTTTCAGATTTTGACAGGTATTTAGTGATATACCACATGAGTATAGCGCTGAGCTCGCCAATGAACTGTATGTCCATATTGCCTTCCCAAGCATAAAGAATTGCTGGGTTGTAGTCATTGATATCCACCTCATTCTGACTTGGAGGGAGATCATACAGCCTACTTCTAGACTTGAGCTTCCGCCTGCCAGCTATTGAAACAGCCACGTCCCTGATAACAATGTTATTCGTTACGGGACGAGGAAACCCGAATCGACAGGCTCTGGACAAACCACCGTCGAAATCTACTACAGACCTTGTGGCGGAGCTCAGTGGCAAGGTGGAGACTCTTACTACCCAAAATCTTGTGCTCACGGCGAGAACTGAAAACCTGGAGGCAGCGCGAGCGGCGGATGCCGCTGAGATTGCTACATTGGCTAGTCGAGTAAAGGCTCTGGAGCAAAATGCGTTAAGTCGAAATTTAATGATTGCCGGCGTCCCTCAGCTGGCGGGCGAAGACCTCTCGGCTATTTTCCGCTCTGCTATGGCATTGCTTTCGGCCACTGTTGCGGATACAGATGTCGTCGAGATTGTTCGTGTCAGGAGCGATAGGGTCACAGACAAGCCACCTCTAATGCTAGTCAAGCTGCAGTCGGTTTACTGCCGAAATCGCATACTTGCAGCCAAGCGATCCCATGGCCATCTATATGCGGATGAACTCGGGCTGGCAGGTGAGCATCCGCATAGTCCGGTATTCATCAACGAGCATCTCTCTTCGGCGGTGAGCGCGCTTCTGGGAAAGGCGCGAGAGCGTGGCAGACAGTGTGGCTACAGTTATATCTGGGTAAAGAACGGGACAGTTACGGCAAAGCGTGATGCGGAGTCGGAGCCCATTGCCATTCAGTCAGAGGCAGATCTTGCCCGTCTGACACCCAACGCTTGACTACCTGCGAGGTCATCGGCTGTTCCAGTTGCTGGTATTCGTGTTGGTCCTTCAAGTTCCTCTGCTCATCAACTGAAGATCGCTAGTCTTAATGCAACCTCATTGTTAGGGCACATCCCAATAAACACTAGTTCGTATAAAAAACGTATGAATAGGTCATATACTCTACGTTTATTCCGAGGAAAAATGTTCCTCAGTTAAACGCATAAGCAGCGTTGATTGAAAACGTTACGTCTATACGTTTAACTTTACGCAATAAACAACGTTTAATACACGTGTACCACTTGAATTTTGACCAAATAATTGTTAGCTCAAAAAAAAATTGAGATATACGTAAAATGAATTAATCACAATATATGAGGCGTTGATCAACAACTACTAATCGTAAACAATCGCACTTTGTTACAAAGTAAGAATTTTGAGATTAGAAAAACTTCGCATTATTGTTGTGGTCGGGATTCGATCCGGGGACGCTCGCATTCGCTTGTATTACTGTTCGCACGCTCTATCGACTACGCCAAACTACTCATTGACAAAGTCAGTCACTTTCTCGTAATTACTCTGAATTTTGCATCTGTCTTAGTGATATCAGTGTTTTAATGTAGCTGAGATGTCTTAACTAAACATCCGAGTGGCAAGTAGGTTTTTTTAATTTAATTTCTTGCCTAGAGTTCCACACATTCTCACTCGATTTCATTATATTGCACGTTCATTATTATATTGGAAAAAACGTATAAATGACGTGTAGTTCCGAGCGTATAATTATGGAAGGAACTGAACATTGTTATAGTGTAACTCAAAATCCGCAAGGTATTCATTGATTTTTTGGTTTTCGAAGACGTTTTGAGGAAACGTACGCAATACGTATATGATATGTGTAACAGTATACGTACATTAGAGCGTTTCGTACACGCAATTAAATACACGTATTCTTGTCCAGTCTGATAAACATATAAACAACGTGTGAACGACAGGTTTCGAGGAAACGTTCGTAATACGTATATGATATGTGTAACAGTATACGTACATTAGAGCGTTTCGTACGCGCAATTAAATACACGTATTCTTGTCCAGTCTGATAAACGTATAAATAACGTTCGAACGACAGGTTTCGAGGAAACGTCTGCAATACGTATATGATATGTATAACAGTATACGTATGTTGGATCGTTTCGTACGTGCAGTTGAATACACGTATCCGGGTGCAGTTTAACAAACGTATAAATAACGTGTGAACGACAGGTTTCGCGGAAACGTACGTAATACGTTGTAACGTATCAGGCGACCTAGGCCTGACCGTTAGCATTTCAAACGTCAACCGTTGCGAACTAAAATATATTCTAGAACGTTCGAGAACAAGCGTCTTCGGCGTGACGTCACGAATGGTATATAAGTCGCGACAACGCAAGGCAGAGCAGCAATACACGGCTGATCGCCTGATTGACTCACTGTAATATCACTTCTCATACTTTGTTGTCTGACACTCGTAGCAAAGAGCTCGAGTGATCACCAAATTCGAATCTTTATTTTGTTTGGATATTAGCTATAGCAGCAATATACCTTTAGCATCACTTCGAATCCAAAAGCATAATTAGATAAATCAGAAATTTATTATTATAAAAATAGAATCAGAATCATATAAAAGTCACGTAATAAATAATATATTATTGTGCAAAATCTCAATTCAAAATAGAAAAGTAAAAGCAACTTTGTAAATATAATTTTAGTTGGTTGCAACCTTAGTTTAAGTTTATTAAATAAATGATATTTTTGTTTGATTAAGAAAAAGCATAATTTGTCGCAGCCTCCTTTCTTCGCCAATTTCCAGGTCTTGTAAATTCAACTTACTAACTATAGCATAGGGACAGCTTTGGCAAGGTATAACCTTGTGCAAGTCTGAGACAGGCTTTGTCTGCACTTGCAGGCACAGTTCTGAGCGTAGGTTTGTTTACTAACTGGGAAGAAGACGGTAGTTGCACGTCTGCGTGTACCTATTCGTCAGGGAGACGGCTGATAACGCAGTGCGTTTGAGGTCCGTAAGATTAGCGTCAGTAGTCTAATTGTTAAGAGTGGTCCCGAAAAACATTAACCGAGCAATAGAACTCACACTAACGGCACGGTTTGTGATATCTTCTATATCGCAAACCTGTGAAAAGTTACAACGTATATGATATGTATCACAGTATACGTACATTAGAGCGTTTCGTACGCGCAGTTGATTACACGTCTACTTGTCCGGGTTGATGAACGTATAAATCACGTAAATTTTCAACGTATTCGTTGTCCGAATCATACGTGTATATTAAAGGTACAAGAAGTTATTTCTTCGTTTACAAAGCGTGATTAATAAACGGATAATATTGGACCACTTATAAACGTGTATGATATACGTTTTATAATAGTATGATGATATATGGATACCAAAAATCAACAAAAAAGACGTGTATAATACGTATAATATACGAACTGGTGTTTATTGGGATGGACCTGATCAAACAGCAAATTGCAGAAAAGTCTTTTCATATCATAGCGGTTACGGAAACGTGGTTGCGTCCAGACATTCCGGATGCCGCTGTTGCTATTAGTGACTATTCCTTTGTGCGCAACGATAGGGTGGGAAAAAAGGCTGGTGGAGTAGGAGTATATGTGCATAGATCGCTGAAATGTAAGATTCTTGCCTCCTCACCCCCCCTTTTCTCTAACGCTCCTGAGTTTATAATGTTAGAAATTAAGCATGGTCGCGAAAAGATTCTGTTTGCGTGTATTAATCGTCGGCCTAAGGGTATTCTGCTCGATGACTTTATTGGCCAGTTATCAAATTTTTCCCTTGGGTACAGCAATATCGTTATAACCAGGGACCTAAATTGCGATCTTTCTGGGGTAACCTTTGAGCCTAGATATCTTCGTGACTTTATATTTAGTCATTCACTCTTTCTTGTTCCCCATGGTAACACCCACCATACCACAAGCTCCGATACCTGGCTTGATGTTGTAATTCTCGAGTCACCCGACAGCCTGGTTTCCTTCACTAAATCCTCAGTTCCTTTCATAGCAGGCCATGATCTCCTCGAAATTGTCTATAAATTCCCTGGTCCTAACATCACCAGTAGTAGTTATAAGTGTCGGGATTTCCGAAATTGCAATGGTGCGGCTCTTGGAGACGCTTTAGCCCTCAATATTGCTGGTTCTGTACCAATGGTACTTGACAATTTGGATCTCCATGCTGAGGCGCTGTGTGACTCTGTCATCATGGCTTTAGATATCCATGCGCCTGTACTCTCTCGTGTTGTCAGGAAGCCCCCAGCTCGGTGGCTTACCTCGGAAATTAAGCAGCGTATTAGCCTGCGAAACAACCTCTATACAAGGGCGAAGAGGCTAAATAGTAGTGTTATTTTTAGTCAATATCGCAGTTTGCGTAGTGCTGTCAAGCTAGAGATTAAGCGTGCGAAAGACACCTATTTTAAGAGCTGCTTATGTAACTTATCGGATGCGTCGGGAGTGTGGTCGGAACTTAGGCGTTTGGGACTTCTAGTTAATGCAAATGCATCAGCCTCACCGTTTTGTCATTTTTCGGCTCAGCAGCTAAATTCCTATTACGTTTCAGTGACAAGTGCTCACCCATCTTGTACCCCTGATGATTTGTCACAGGTTTTAGCGCAACAATCGGCTGTTCAATGTGAATTCTCATTCGCACCAGTTCAGGCTGACAAAGTCCTTCAGATCTTGTCTACCTATATTAGCAAGTCTCGTGGGCGTAGCCCAGACGGTATAAAGTTGAGCTATATTAAAGATCAGCTGCATGTTCTTGTTCCGCATATTACGGCTCTGTTCAATGCATCATTAAGATTCTTGTTGTTTCCCGACATCTGGAAGAAAGCCTACATAATCCCTATAAACAAGCTGACACCTCCGAGTTCCGAATCTGACACTAGGCCGGTAGCCAATCTCTCGCACCTTGCTAAGGTGCTTGAAAGAGTCGTGGCGAATCAAGTGACCTCCTATTTGGAGCAAAACTGTATTTTTGACCCTGCGCAGTCTGGGTTCCGTAAGTTTCATAGTACACAAACGACCTTGCTTAGAGTCCTTCATGATGTGAGGAAGGCCATCGACTGTCGCTGCGTTACTGTGCTCCTTCTATTTGATTTTAGTAAGGCTTTTGATAGCATTAAGCATAGTTTGCTGCTGACCAAGCTCAAGCGTTATGGGTTCTCTAATGATGCAGTAAAGTGGTTCTACTCTTATCTGACTGGTAGGTCACAGTCGGTGCGGGACCCAGATGGTGGTCATTCCAGCTTTCTTCCCAACCTCTCTGGAGTACCGCAGGGCTCTGTTCTTGGTCCTCTCCTCTTTCTCCTGTTCATAAATGACATTGGGCTCTGTCTGAGGCACTCTCATCACTTGATTTTCGCGGATGATCTACAAATTTATTTGCATGTACCGCCTAGTGAAATTCTCTCGGGTCTAGCCAAAATAAATGTCGATGCGGAGGCAGTCTCAGACTTGGCCGGGGAAAACGGCTTGCGGCTCAATGTTGGAAAGACCAAGGCGATAAATCCCGGCAGTTCAGCATTTGTTGACCAGCTGCGTCGCGCGAATTTACCTCCCATTGTCATTAAGGGCATGGTCGTTCCCTACGTCGACACGGTTCGTAATCTGGGTGTGATGGTCGCCGCTGATCTTTCCTGGAATGCTCATGTTGCGCTGGTTTCCAAAAGAGTGCATGCGGCGCTGCACAGGCTAAAGCGTCTCAGTGAGCTCCTCTCTCCTCAAGTAAAGACTACGCTGGTCTATGCTCTTATCCTACCGCACCTTGACTACTGTGGTCTGGTGTTTCATGATGCTACAGATTATTTAGATGTGAAGCTACAGTGGCTAGTAAATTGCGGGATAAGGTTTATTTTTCGCCTGAGGAAGGACGTGCATATAACTCCCTATAGGCATAAGCTTAAGTGGCTGTCCGTTGTAAATCGGAGATTGTACTTTATTGGCTCGGTCCTGTTCCAGGTCCTATTGACATCTTGTCCGCAGTACCTACGTGAACTATTTGTAGATTTGGACGCAGACATCCGTCGCTCAGCCAGACTAGAGAGTCTGGGAAACTCGTCAGCGGTTTTTATCCCTGCCTGTCGTACATCGGCCTATCAAAACTCTTTCGCGCTATCGGCAATCCGCTTTTGGAATAGTCTCCCGGACTCACTAGTCTCAGCCTCTTCTTTGAAAGTCTTCAAAATGAGACTCCTGACGCACCTACTAAAGTCTGAGGGCTGCTGTCTAGAACCTGTTGTAGCGGGTAGTGTGCAGTAGTGACATCTGCGAATGTCTTACTCGCATCTAGCTAGCTCGTTTGCCTGCGTCCTCAGCAGTATTATTAACTGTGTTGTGTCTACTATTAATTATTATTAGCTTGTACTATTTTTCCCATCTTAGACTATGTATGTTTGCTATCTGCATTTCTATATCGACTGTATTGTACTGAATGTCAAATTAATTTGTAATCTTTGATTTGCCCTTTGGCCTGCATGGGCCCCGGCATAATAAACATTGTTCTATTCTATTCTATTCTTCTTTCCGCTTACTTCGCAAGCAATAGGCATTGTGCTTGTGCCGTTGATGCGTATTCACGCGACGGTACAAGTCAGGTGAAGCATGTTTCGGTGGCATTCTGCAAGTTACATATTTCAGAATAATACTCGCTATTTCTTCGTTCGAAGATTTCCCAATAACCGGAGCATCTTTGATCCAGATTAATAGGTGGAAATGCTGCATTCCCCTGCCTTGATATTCGCGCCTCCAAAAATAATGGGTCACCTCTCCGATAGGATTATCGGGAGAGCATGTTATGAAATCGAGCATAGCGCGAAACTCGTTTTCAATGAATCGAGATGCAGACACTGTATTCGCCGCGACCAATTGACTCGGAGACATCTTAGCGGCAACAGGGCCACCGACTTCGCGAAGGTATTCCGTCATATCTGACCATAACCATTCGCTCGGACTTAGGGTGAGAAACCATGTTGCTGGACCGTAATGATGTGTCATACAAGATACATCATTTCTGGGCCGACTCCAATATTGCGCCGTGTTGCGCAGCCTCGAAAATATTGTATTCAAATTCCCTTCCAATTTTTCCCTGGAAAGTTTTTCTATATAACTCGCAGCGGTAAATCGTTCGCTTGGATTGGTGATATTGAGTTTGTGATAAATCCCACTATTCAATTGCCGAATATTCGCGTCATTCAATAGATAGAACAAGTATTGCTGATCCAGCCGGTACTGCGAATGCTTTGACATGAGTCTCGATTTAATAAATTCGGCTTGCGTCAGACGCGTTGATCTATCCTCGTGCTGTCCATTGCAACCATACGGATACAAATGCGGAAAACATAGCAAATCCAGGCTTTTATGACGATTGTCTAATGGCACGTCTTGGATTTTCAACATTTGATAAAGATCTGTGATAGTTTCGTTAGGCCTCTTTTCATACATCGGATGTATAGTGAATTGTTCGTAAATTTCATCCGATTGAGACACTTGAGTCAACAAGGCGCCCTTGTTTGCGTCCACTGTATTATCCTGGCATTCACGCTTTTCATCGTCATTATTTCCGATTTCACTTGCGGAATCTATTCTATCAAGACGTTCGCGTTCCGTTGAATTTCTATTCTCATCGTTGTCTTCATCTACTAACTGAAACTCAATGCCTTCGATATCAGCTAGCAAGGCGTCAGCCGTTGCCGGCATCTGAATTTCACAATATTAAGGATTGTTCGCCTTGAGCCATATTAATGCGTCCCATACTTTATTTATGTCTACCAATTGTTCCCACACCAACTTAGATTTTGTTGGGATTCCGCGAACTAATATGTATAGCTCGTGATCGAGATTAATTGGATCTGCAGGGGGACAGATTTTCTTCAAAGTCTCCTCCATAGGTAAGGGCAAATGAAACGTCCTGCCTTTTACTTTCTGTACCATCTCTGCGTGCGGTAGATTCTTGTTTGCTACGGTATTCATCCTTTGAACAGTTTGAAACGCTTTAGCTCTTTGTATCAAAATTCGTTCGAAATCATTCAACGCTTGTATAATTTCCGGTACTGATTCGGTAATAAGTTTATTCAGTATGCACTTAGGTGGCATGGTGTTTTGTCTAAGTTTAGGAAGGCAATAGTTGCAAACATATTCGCAATTATCATCTGTACATTCCACATACTCCATTAAATCTGTCCAAATTTTGGTTGTTATGGGTTTTCTGAATTTATCCACGCTTGTGACTTCTCGTTTGAAACAAAGTTTTTCACAGGATACGCAGACTAAACGGGGAATGTCTATAGAACGTTTAGTGAAAGCATTGAATGCACTTTTATACTTATTTCTGATTTCTTCTTCAACCAAATTAATATCATTTGTGATATTATTAGCGACGCTATTAGCATTTTGCTGCGCAAGTTGTGAAATTTCATTCAGTTTCTCGAGATCACCGTCGTTCAGTGCCTTGTCGATGGCGGAAATTTTCGCGTAACCATTCATCAATTTGTATACTAGCCTCTGTGTATACCGAACTGATGACAAATGTGCGGATAACATTTGCACAGGCAAGAAAATTGATTTGCAGGTAGCATCGTCCATATAACAAAGCTGCGAATGGCCTAGCTTACTATTCGCGTGTCTAGCTGTACACTCCAACTGGTATAGAAACTTATGTATAGATTTCAACGTGCACGTGGATATAATCCGAAGAAACTCTACGTATTTCGCGAGTAATGTAATATCTTTCGTTTTACACATTTGGTTACAAGGCCAACTCTTGTATTTGCTTTTTACACTTTTATTTTGTTTTTTTTTAAACAATGGCAGAATGTTGGCAGCTTGCCCTGTTGTATTGATCGCAATTGGTTTATCAAACTGAACAAGCTCATACCCAGCTTCCGCGTAAAATAATTCAGCTGAGACGATGTGCCTTGATGAACCACAAAGAACGCTCAATTTATCTTCGAATTTATAACCAGCGCATTTGTCAACCTTAGTTGAATATATTTCTGCTCTTTTATTTAGAACTTGTAAAGTTTTCTTAATCGATTTTATTTTCAAATCTCTATCACGAATGCACCATTTGATGATCGATTCGGCATTTATTCTTCTATCACTTTCGATTAGCTCGTCAATCTTTGGCGCAATCCGTGCTATATATTTTTCCTTGGACTGTATTAATGCTATAGTATTCGCATTTTAAATACGATGATATTTAGCAACAATCTTAGTAGCGGTGCTCCTCTTGAGCTTTGCTAAACGATTTAAAGAATAGATAGTACGCCTAATAGTTCGCTGCTTCTCAGCATTCGATCCATAATATGCGCGCTCTATATTTCGCTTTTTCTCAGGGTTCAAATTATAGATAGTACGCCTAATAGTTCGCTGCTTCTCAGCATTCGATCTATAATATGCGCGCGCTCTATTTCGGTCTTTCTCAGGGTTAAAATTATAACGTTCGCGCTTCTCACTTTTTCGCGATTCAGCATTCAAATGATAACGATTGCGCTTTTTCTCTCGCCGATTTTCAACGTTCGAACGATACAGTTCGCGAGCTCGACCTCGCAGCCTCTCAGCGTGAGAAAGGTATTTCTGACAGTTTATAATACTCCGTTCCGTAGCGACACTACAGTGCTCCGACTTTTCGGCACCAGAATTATTATACGTATATTTGTCTCTGTTTTCAATACCACGTTTTATCATGGCATCCACCATAGATGTTTTTGGTATATCTTGGTGTAGCTGTCCGCGATTAATGATGTCTAATCTAACATGGTGCATAGATTCTGGATCTATATTTGGCATCAGAAGCTGTTGTTTATTATTAAACTCTTGATCACATTTAGTCGTTGCATCTGCCTGAATGTGCTCGCCACAGATTAGCGGATTCGGGTACGTTGCAACATTTGTTTCTGATTCTAATTTCGGATGCAAAGCTTCCTCTTGTTCTGTGTGCGCAACGGATTCAGCTCGTTATTTTTTAACCCCAACAGGGCATGAGTTCTCTTGTTCTATTTGCTGCGAGTTCGCAGTTTGAACGTTTTCCGACAATACTTCACGTTTACAAGTGAGAGTTTCACTTTTTCTAACCGTGCGTTGCGTTTTACGAGCGTGAGGAAATTCTTCGAGGACGTTGTTTTCGGACAATTTCAATAAATGTGGACGCATAAGAGGAACATCGTATGTTATTTTATCCGGCCTGTTACCATTAGCGAGCGAGATTGCAAATGCGATGGCAAACACCCCACAATCCGAGCCGTTGGTTTGGCCTTGAACTGTCGGAAACTTTATGCGTTTGCTGTCAAACTGATAGAAAGGAAATAATTGTCTCAAATTTATCTTGTGCATTCTATGTAGCCTTTTGGAATTGAATGAATCATATATGAATATCGAATTGGTATCATAATATGCGCATACCCAGTGCAGTTCATCGCTGTGTAGTATTTGGACATGCTTTCAAGTGGGAGAAACTGGCTCGATGGTAAGTGGCATTTGTACCCGCCAGGTTTCACGTGGTGAATATTCTGTACAGCTTCTTAGGAGGTACGCAAATTGAGTCATGTGAAGATCGGTCAACAACGCGCCTGATGTAATTATATCTTCAAATTCCTCGTCAAAAGTTGGAGGGGCGTTACGCCTTTCTCGCCTCCGTGATTCCCTATCATTCACAGCAATAGATAAACTGGCAGTTACCTTGTGACCTTGCATTCCGGGCGAACTTTCACGCGCAAGATTACCTAGCCGACTATTCTGTGCACCCACTTTTTGCGCGTGAACTGTATCTCGTCGTGTAATTTCTGACGTAATTCTTGAATGTTCATGAAACAATTCGCAATTTTTTACATCCGTTCCGGGTGCACCAATAACTCTTTTTGGTTGTTTAACAATTACAGCCAATGATCTCACTACAGCTTGTTGCGAATGTTTTTGCTTGGTGCTATTGCGAGGCGCTTCGTGGATATTGATAGCAATATTTTGTTTTGTATCAGATACTTGCATTCTAGTAATGCAGGGGAAGTCTTGTATCTCGTTATTTTTGAATATCTGTAAAAGATGTTTTCGCATTAGCTTAACATCGTAGATAATTTCGTCTGGCTTTTGCCCGTTCATCAATGAAATTGCAAATGCGATTGCAAATACTCCACAGTCAGATGAGTCGGGCTGACGCTAAACTGTTGGAAACTGTACTGTATTTTTGTCCACTTTGTAAAATGGAAATAAACGTTTCAAATATAGTTCATGTTCTTCACGGAGATCTTTCGAATTCAACGAGTCGTATATGTAGATCGACTTCGTATCAAAGTAGGCGCAAACCCAGTGCTCATCGCCTTTTTTCTTACAAGCGCTATACTCGCCGCCGTTTTTTTCACCACCGTTATGCAATATTTGAATATCCTTGACGGTCAGTAAAACAGGTACGATTGTATCTGGCAAATATCGTTTCCACGCCTCTTGAAGTGCGTAGTTGGATGTACGGTTGACAAGTTGGGCAAGGCGATACATATGCTCATCCCCGAACCAATCACCAGATTCGATAATCTTCACAAATTTATGTGGTAAGGGGTTTGTATTCAGCTTCTCCATATTTGGCGCAAAGCTGCCGATCTGTTTCAGGCGCAAAGCAGCCGATCTGTTTCAGGCGCAAAGCTGCCGATCTGTATTTAGTGCAAAGCTGCCGATCTGTGGCGCAAAGCTGTCTTTTTTGAGTTGCGAGAAGCTGATTCGGTTTGTTACTATTATCTAACCTAAAAAACTTAACCTGCCTACTTACCTGAATGATGATAACTAAACCGTCGAACCTAATTATTAAATACTTTCCTGTGCTTGACACGCCAATTCATACGCTTCTTCTTCTTCTTCTTTCTCCTGAGGCCTAACTAACAATCCTTAACTAACTGAACCAGTTGACACGCTGATGTCGAATGATTTGAGAGATATGGCCGAATTATGTCAAGCAACAGGACTATTCTGTACCAACATTACAGCAGAACATTAACAGTTTCTAGATTTCATTAGTTATTTTGTTCTACCTTTTTTATTATGGTGAAAATGTTAGCAATGTATAGGACATTAAAGGTGCTATTTCATGGGCAGTTAACTGCAATAGCAGTTAAGTAACTTATTAGATTTTCCTAGTAAAATCTAGTGATTTCTAGTAATTCTACTAAAAACATCTGATGAATTACTAGACTGCTGCTGCAGTTAACTGCCCGTGAAATAGCACCTTAATGGCGCTTTCTATCAACAAGTGTGATGATTGCCTGGTTTTCAGTGCTTTAGCCACGCGACAGGTGTAACGATCCTCCTGATTGGTCGATTCTGAAATAAAGTCAAGTTACGGCGCTGCGTAAACCAGGTATTAAATTATTAAAATTATCAGCTCCAGAGATTTTCATTTTATTAAGTTGTCAAATATGAGTCCTGCCAGCTCGGACAAAATTGGGTAGGGTGGAGGGTAGGAGTAAACAGCGCCTGATTCTGCTGTTGCTGGGCTGAAAGTGGAAGCACACAGAAGTCCATAAACCATAAGCAGAAAGCATAAGCCATAGCGCATCACTTCGCTCTTGAGGCCCGGGCACGCTCAAATCGGATCGCAGTCGCAAACGCAGTGATCTGACGCTCTCGATTGGCTTAGCTTGGGACAAATTTTTTCAACAACCAATCAGGAGCGTCAATTACTGCTTTGCGTTTGCGACTACGATCCAGTTCGATCGTGCCCGGGCCCTTACTGCAGATCTTATAGCTATCTATTGTAACATTGCATTTTGCAACGCGTGTTACAAGTGACTCCCGAACCCTTAGACGACCGTAGTTACGAAGGGTGGATGCATGACAGAAGCATGAATGCGTTTTGGTTAGCCCCGAGGCTATAAACTCTCCGAGAGGCGACCGTGACCGATCTGAGACTGTAGAATTTAGTTCTTATTCTTTTTGTTTGTTTTTACCTTTTCTCTATTATGTGGGAGACGAGGCCCAGACGACGGCTAAAAATTGCAACGGAGACCCGATCAGACGAACGTACGACGCCAAATATCGACTGTTGGGATCCTTTTCGACAAACGCCACCTAAAAGCTCCGGAGGATAGTACTGGTCAGACTACCTCCAACGATTAAACGAGAGGACACGGGGGAGTGCCAAGGGCATTCTGCAACGTGGGAGATCGGTGGTGGAAGAGATTCCCGCCACCAAGAAGAATCTGCAGCCCGTGATCCTCCGATTTAGCGAGCTACAAACACCGTGGTGAACTTCGAATTTTGCGCGCCGCGACGATAGGTCGCCATATTTGAGGATCTCGCAGTAGATTTGCAAAATCGATAATCGATCGCCTATTGAGGGCGCTAAGTACCGGCACCATGCCGTCTGATCACTCTGCCGTAGGCCTGCCTCGCAGGTAGAGCCTCGAGCTCTAGGGCTCGCTCAAATTGTAGAAATTATATCTTGTAGTAGCCACGAGGCTGAATTTGGTGTGAATTTCCTGCGGGAAAGCGTTTGAGTCTGTTGAGTTCGAGTTGGTGCATCCGAGGGCTCGTAGTCGAGCCGCCACGAGGTCTTGCATTTTGGCTGGAAAACGGTAAGCGTTAGCCAATTTGACTCATACGAATTTGAATTCGGCAAACGGCCATCAGCCATCTTGCCTCATTTCCTGAGCCACGAGGCTTTTAGAGATTCTTGGGAAATCAAATTAAGACGACCTCCGAGTCGGTAGGCCGTCACCAGTGTCTCACGCAATAATAGAGTTTTGAGTTTTGGTCTTGGAGTAAGATTTTTGAGTTTTGTGTCACGTAATAGTGCTTTTTGTAGAGCCGTAGGTTTTCGCACGTGAGTGCAAGAAAGATAGTCTGACTACATCACTGTCGCGCTCTCTTCCTCTCACGGAGAGATTCAGATCGTTATTATATTTTGAATTTGGTTTAGTTTTTTTTTTGTTTCGCCTACGAAGGCAGAGTTAGTTTAAGTTAAGTTTAAGTAATAATTTTGGAAATTAGTTTTGTTACGCCCTGCGGGCATATTCCCATCTTTCATTGGTAATTTTTGTTTCATGAGGACCTAGTTTGTCGAGTTACTTAATTTTTTTGCATTATTTTGTTTTGTTATTGCTCTCCTACGTGGAAGCTAGTAGTTTATTAATTATTGTAAAACTCGTCAAGCGTGGCCAGGTCGCCTGTACACGACCTGTGGCCGTTCTTTATCCGAGGGGAAATATCCCCGATTGTTTTATTTATTATTTCTATTATTATTTTTTTTCCTATACTATTTTTATTGAATAAATTCTAATTTTCTTTATAAAATTCAAATTTACGAGTCGTTAGTCAACGCCCTGCTAATCCTTCACTTAATCCCGACCCCTTTCCGCGGTACTGTAGCTAGCCGACGGTTATTATTTTGTTTAGATTTTTGAAATCGGCGGTTATCCGCCTGGCGCCCAACTTTTGCTATTTCTTTGTTTTCTTTTGGCCAATTGTCGAGTGGATTGATCTCGGAGGCTGGCTATCCGGTCCAGATCCGAGGTCTGAATAAAATCCACGTCACACTATATATATCTTTTTTCATTCTTGATTCCTTTTTGAATAATAATGCGCAATGTTTAGATCATCCATTATTATATTTTCAATATAAGTAATGCGTATCACAAAATTACTTCTTCACTGATAGGGAAATGATCGATCGACTCCCTCTTTCTGAAATGTTATAGATTCTCATTCATAGAATAATATCATTTTTCGTTCCCCGAAGTGCCCATAGTTACGGTTATTTAGTTTTTATTCATCCTATTCCCAGTTATATCTGCATCTAGCAATCTTTTTCCCTTGTAAGTGAAGGCCTGCATAATTCGCTTAAAAATAATGAGTAAAATATCATTTTGAATAATGAACAGAAACTATGAAGGAAAAGCACAGATATCACTCAAATATCTCAAGTCCCTCGGACGGACTCTATAATTCTTGTGTATTTCTGACTAACTTGACAACAGAGTCCTGTCCCAGAACCGAAAAAACTACTAATCTATTCTACTATACTTTCTCAATTTTTTCACAGTTACTGGAGCGACGTTTATTGCTAAGCGAGATTGTAACGAGTCTTGTGCTTGTGATATAATTCAATAAATAAAATGCAAAAAATGTGGGAAACATTGAAAATAAAAATGATGATCTTCATAACTCAAGTGGCTTTATTTTTAAAACAAATCTTGGAGAACAACCCCACCGTGATGGCGGTAAGGGTAAGGGTAAGTGAAAAAATACATTGGTATGTTTCACCCCCTTTTGTGGTCATCCTTTTTCTTACCATTACCCTGACCGCCACCGCGGTAAGGGTTGGCGAGATCATAAAGTAGGGCCACTAAGTTACGGCGCCTTTGGCGCCTGACCTGCCATTGATGATGGCTGGCCCTCTGCCCTCGCGGGGCAACATTTTCTTCTGAAAAAATTAAAATTACATCATTATTATGAAGAGTTTTGTAGCAAAATCAGGTGAAGCAACTACCGGAGCTTAATTAGACTGAATGAATCATAGTTCAGAACATTTATATGTATACATCATCAAAGATGATGATGACTGACTCGTAGCAGTTGCTCGCATACCTCAAGTCAACTGTACAACTCCGAGCTCGTCCCAACTTACATGACGCAATGATAACAGAAAATTTAGCGAAATAATTATTGTCATATTGATAATATGGATATAGATATATAAGTGCTTCCTCAAGATATGATTTTACGCCATTTGATGAGAATGCCTAACGTTCTTAACTATACCTCCAGCCACTCCGGCCGCCCCAGCCGCCTCGGCCGTCCCAGCTGCCCCAGCTGCCCCAGCCGCCCTGGCTGCCCCGGCCGCCCCGACCGCCCCGGCTGCCCCGGCTGGCCCGGCCGCCCCGGCTGCCACGGCTGCCACATTTGGGGCTTGTTGGGCCCCTATAAGCACTTCGTCCTCTATAAATATAAGCATACAACCATATTGATGAACTGTATAACAACATCGGGCGAGTTTTCCAATTGTTTGTAATTAAAAGCATTGGATGGTTCGACTAATGAAATACATAATGAAAATATGAAATTCCTTGTTCAATTTGTAGAAATCTCAAATGGTAACTAGTTCGTTCGAATATGAGTTGCCATCATTTATGCATACTTTCTTCTGTCAGATATTGAGTATTCATGCATGGGGGACTCTATCGAACCTTCAGCTTTGAGTTTATAATTAATTACTGATTCAAGTCTAATTATTTAGAAGGGCATGGGATATATGAGAATTTATACCAGCCACATCTGGCTTATTTGGGGGGATTGGGGGGATCTTCGCCGCCGGTCCAAGAGGATCGACCTCTACGATCCCCTGATATGGTGGATCTATGAATCAGAACACGAAATTTTACCACAGTGACATGACAGGTTTGTGTATAAGGTGAAAGTGAATGTTTCGTAGCCGTTTCGACAGATGATTCTCCGGATCGAAATTGGCGAAGATTCCTCCGCAGAATTTATTAGAAGGTTGTTTGAAACTAGGGTCGAATTTTTCATCTCAAAAAATTTCACTCGTCAAGAGGAAGATTTGTCAGAGAGGTCCACGGGTCGAAAATGAACCCATCAGCAGGAAAAAAAAATAATAAAGCTGAAAAAAATATAGAAAAGAGGATTGATCTGCGACCTATGGACCCTTGTTTGTTGACCTTCATGAGTATCATGTTTTCAAACGATGAAAATTTGGAACTGTAATTTACGGGACCACGTTTGGGGGTTACTTTCACCAAACGCGAAGAATCACCCGGCAAAACGGCAGCACAGAAGCTAGTCACAACCTGCATAGTACAATTTGTCACACTTACGGACGGGATACACCGGCAAATCGCCCAGATTCACCGGCGGGAACTCCGCGTCGAACTCCTCGTCGAATTCGACATCACCGTCTAAGTTGCCTTCGTTTAAATTGATGCCGTCAAGATCGAAGTCGATCAACTGTTCAACGAAGATAAAATACGTGCATGAAATTTATCGAATTTCAGCAGAATTAATTATATTGTGCTAATAATATAAACTTACGCTATCTGGCGACGCACGTGGATCTGACTCGGAAGACATGATTGCAATGACGAACTATTCCCTGGGATTCCCAACGTAGCTAAAACCATAGACAAACTAGATGATTGAAAAATAGGAGCTCTACCAGGACGCACTGAATCCAGATTCCCTAGCCTCCAACCAATTAGCGACTGAACTACTATGAAATCTGTACTCAGTGCATCCTGGTAGGGCTCCCATCTTTCAAAATCCTCCATTTTTTCTATGGATTTGGCTACGCTGAAAATCCCCGGGAATTGTATCGTCATTGCGGCCATATCTTTGATGAACTTGATGCCACGTGCATCTTCTCATCGTCTACAGATACCGTAAGTTTATATTATTAGCACAGAATATTATTGATTCTGCTAGAATATTATTAATTCTGCTAGAATTCGAAAAATTTCATGCATGTATTTTTATTCGTTGAACAGTTGACCGACTTCGAAGCGGTGTGACAAAATGAGTGGAGCGAATCCTATCCGTAAGTGTGAAAAATTGTACTATGCAGGTTGTGACTGGCTTCTGTGCTGCCGCTTTGCCAGGTGATTCTTCGCGTTTGGCGAAAATCACCCCCAAACGTGGTCCCGTAAATTACAGTTCGAAATTTTCCTCGTTTGCAATCATCCTACTCATAAAGGTCAACAAAAGTTTAAAAGGGTCCATAGGTCGCACATCAATCCCATTTTCTATATTTTTTTCAACATTATTATTTTTTTTCATGCTGATGGGTTCATTTTCGACCCGTGGTCCCTTTTTCACTTTTTTTTCCCCCTCTTTGGTTCCTCTTGATGAGTAAAATTTTTTGAGCAGATAAAAAATTTGACCCTAGTTTCGAACAAGGTTCTAGTAAATTCTGCGGAGGAATCTTCGCCAATCTCGATCCGCAGAATCATCCGTCGAAACCCTGTACACAAATCTGTCACGTCACTGTGATGAAATTTCGTGTTCTGATTGATAGATCCACCATACCAGGGGTTCATAGAGGTCGATCCTCTTTGACCGGCAGCGGGGATCTCCCCAATCCCCCCCAAATCAGCCAGTTGTGGCTGGTACAGCAATTCTCATATATCGCACACCCTTCTAAATAATTAGACTTGCATCATTGATTAATTATCAAAGGAGAAGGTTCGATAGAGTCCCCCATGCATGTATACATCAATATCTGACAGAAGAAAGTATGCATAAATGATGGCAACTCATATTCGAACGAACTCGTTACCATTTGAGATTTCTACAAATGAACCAAGAATTTCATATTTTAATTGTGTATTTTATTAGTCGAACCATCCAATGCTTTGAGTTACAAACAATTGGAAAACTCGCCCGATGTTGATATACAGTACATCAATATGGTTGTATGCTTTCATTTATAGAAAACGCAGAGTTTGTAGGGGCCCAACAAGCCCCTAATGGGGCAGCCGGGGCGGCCGGGGCAGCCGGGGCGGCCGGGGCAGCCGGGGCGGCAGGGGCAGCCGGGGCGGCAGGGGCAGCCGGGGCGGCAGGGGCAGCCGGGGCGGCAGGGGCAGCCGGGGCGGCCGGGGTAGCCGGGGTGGCTGGGGCAGCCGAAGCGGCTGCAGGTATAGTTGACAACGTTATGTATTTTCATCAGATGGTGTGAAATCATATATCGAAGCACTTATATATCAATATTATCAATATGACAATTATTGTTTCGCTGAATTTTCTATCATATCATTGAGTCATGTAAGTTGGGACGAGCTTGGAGTTCTACAGATTACTTGAGGTATGCGAGCAACTGCTACAAGTCAGTCATCATCATCTCTGATGATGTATACAGTATAAATTTTAATAATCGAAGAAATATCGTAGTTTTCACAATGAAGTTTGATTGAACGAGTATAACGATCATTGTTCTGAACCATGATTGATTCAGGCTAATCAAGCTCCGGTAGTTGCTTCACCTGATTTTGCTACAAAACTCTTCATCATCATGATGTATTTTTTATTTTTGCAGAAGAAAATGCCCGGCGTGGACAGAGGGCTGGCCAGCAGTGGCAAGCCCGACGACAGAGACGACGTAATCTCATTGAGATGTTGTATGAGATGGCGAACCCCTACCATCGTGGCGGTAAGGGTAACGGAAAAAAAAAGAACGGTGACAAGAAGTGAGCAGCAAGACATGAAAATATATTAATCCTTCTTACCCTTACCGCCATCACGGTAGGGGTAGTATCAAAATAAATAAAATAATTGTGTCTTATACCGCGTGATTCCTCGATTGCACCTCAGTGATTTGGGTAGCAGACCGTCAGGTATAGTCGGCATGAAAAAATCATCCGTGATCGTAGCGGCCAGTTCTTGTTTGTTTTATCGAGTTTTGACGGGTACGGTAAAGTGGTGTCATATTATTACGGAGAAGAATTATTACACGCTCAAAATATTCTTTGTGCACCGAATGATCGTTATCCAGGGGGTTGCGACTGATTAGCGTGTCGATAGATGAGTAAGTAAAACTATTTTTCATAATTACGAGTGCATCTGTAAGAGCGTAACCTCAAAACGGCAAGTAATCTCAAGGGCAAGTGACCGTTCTCAGGTAGGCCGAGGGGCTTTACGGTCCTAGTAATTGACACTTAGAGTCCGCGGGGCTCTGCGAGCCCGGGCGTGCCGACCTGGCACCACATGACCCAGAACTGGCCAAAGTCAAAAGTTAGTGCAATCTGTCGTCATGATTATGAGCATTAGGTTGAATCTGTTCTTGTGGTTACTTACGTATTTTATCAGGGTATACAAAAATGATAATAACTCAAAATTCAAGTTTTTTGACTTGTCCTAGTTTAGATCTAGGTGTGCGATATGTTTAACGAGAAGGACATCCAACTGGGACGTTGGTTGCACAATGCTGAAGAGTTGGGGCATTTTCCACCGCATACCAATTGACACGAGTAACATGAGTAGATATAATGAGGGGGTTCTGGATATGACTTCTTTACCGGCCGAGTTGTGTTGGTAAGTTACCGACCGAGCGGGGTGAGTTCCCGACAGTCGGATGGTAACGATTTGGGTACCGATCGTCGATCTTTGTTACCGACAATCGAATGGCTGCCATTTTCCGTCGTGCGATGGCGCCACCGCCGATTGTTACCGATATTCTGATGGTAACGATCGAGAATCCTGCATTGCCGATCTGCGCTTACCGACAATCTGATGGTTGCGATTTTCGCAATACGATGGCGCCACTATGGATTGCCGATCTTCAGTTATCGATAGTCTGATGGTAACGATTCTGAATCATGCGTGCCGATTTCCCGATACCGGCAATCGGACGGCTGCAATTTACCTGCGGATCGTTGATCTTTAGTTATCGATGGTCTGATGGTAACGATTCTGAATCATGGTTGTCGATTTTCTGTTACCGACAATCGGACGGCTGCACTTTCGAATTCTTAGCTTATATACGAATTATACTAGCTGAAATGAGTGGCGGGGTGTTTAATTATGCTATCAATAACGCGAATCATCTGATAATGACATATCTGTTTATTTGTTGCTACTTAAGTCTAACCTATTATAAAAGTGATAATTTTCTTAAAACTAACCTAAACTATATGTCTTACGTATAACCTATTCTAAAGTAACAATTTTCTTGAATTTAGCTTGAAACTATGCTTATTTTACAATTTT
Source organism: Tenthredo livida (assembly GCA_963992785.1). Classification (NCBI taxonomy): domain Eukaryota; kingdom Metazoa; phylum Arthropoda; class Insecta; order Hymenoptera; family Tenthredinidae; genus Tenthredo; species Tenthredo livida. Next base: position 11,822,279 of record OZ023072.1, on the reverse strand, counting down.
CTTAACCTAAACTCAAACTATATTAGAGTGGTCCTTATTTTGGTCATTTTCGAATTGAGATTTCTTCGCCCCCTAGAAAGGTTCCAAATAATTTAAAAAAAACACCCTCAAAATTTGAACTTCTTATCTCAATTTTAACACGTGCCGCAAAACATCTGAAGTTTTACGCTTGATTAACATGGCGTTTTCACTGACCATTATTCAGAATTTTTGGCGCACCGTCAATAAGTGCGAAAAAAATCTAATTCTTGTAGAAATATTTTCAGAAGACCCGATATTATTTTATCAGATTGACAGAAATTCAAAATTCAAAATGACGAATCCAAAATAGCGGCTGTAAAACATAAAAAATGTTTAAATCGAGCCGCTATTTTGGATCCGCCATTTTGAATTTTGAATTTCTCTAAATCTGATAAAATAATATCGGGTTTTCTGAAAATATTCCTACAAGAATTAGATTTTTCTCGCACTTATTGACGGTGCGCCAAAAATTCTGAATAATGGTCAGTGAAAACGCCATGTTAATCAAACGTTAAACTTCAGAGGCTTTGCGGCACGTGTTAAAATTGAGATGAAAAGTTCGAATTTTGAGGATATTTTTTTTTAATTATTTGGAACCCTTCTAGGGGGCGAAGAAATCTTAATTCAAAAATGACCAAAATAAGGACCACTCTAAACTATATATATATTTATTTACAACTAGGTGGCGGTAAACGCACCGGGGTTTACACACGCGGATCTGGAACATACAGGTATTTCAATTGTCGAACGATATATAATGACAATTACGGGTACTTACCGGGTAATATGTGAACGTGTGGTTCGAGTGGAATCACTCTTGGCGGCGGAGGTATCCCCAGAGAAGATGATCTCGACGATGACGACGATGGCGAGCTCGGACCCGATCGCATCGATGAAGCTGATCTGATCGATGGCGATCGGCCTCTTTCTATACTCACACGCACCGTCGTCGCATCCGAATCATCCGCATCTTCTTGCACGGAAGATGTTACATCCGTGCATTGGATGGCCGATTGTGTAGAATCTTCGGCATCGGTCCTACGCATCGCCCAGTAATCGTTTATCTGATGCTGCCGTGTAAGGTTTTCTATCAGTTTACAATAGGTATTTTCGGTTTCGGTTCCGAAGCGCTCATCCACATGCTCCTCGCGCAAAATACGCAACACCATCCGAGCGTTTCGCAGAAATCGTCGATTTTTCATTCCCCATCCTCCTCCGCCCCCTCATCCTCATCATCCTCCTCCTTTTCCTCCTCCTCCTACTTTTCATCATCCCAATTTTCCGGCACCTCTAGCACCTCTACTACCGCCGGGACCTCCTCCTCATCCCAATTTTCAGGTACCTCAGGCACCTCCACTTCCGCTGGCACCTCCTCCCCATCCCACCTTAGTGGTTCATCCTTAAGCCACACCGGTTCACCATCAATGTAATGGGATGTATAATACACAACCCCATTCACCTCCATCTCCTCACGATGACTTGCAGAACCATCATCGTCAGACATCCGACCATCGTCCACCAGCTTGATGATATTAATTGGACGATGAGCCATCTTCTGTTTTAATGGGAAATATCAATTACAAACTATATCCATCATGAAAAAAAAGCTATGATATCGAAGAATAACGATACTTACTTCTTGTTTTCAGAATTGTGAAGATTTCTTTCACGATTTTTTCTGTTCTTCGGTATGGTTTGCACTTGTTGTGAGGATTGTTCAGTTTTCTTTCACAATTTTCTGTTCTTCCGTAGGGTTTGTAGACTGTGTAAAATCCCGAGCAAACTCGCACTTTTATACCCAACTAGAAACTCTAAATACGCCTACAATATCAGAGGGGCTAACTATTGACACACTTGGGTAATATTTTTTCTACATAAAGATGCATAAGATGTAAGCCTCCCTGGTACAAAATCTCTGACCGATCATTGGAAACGTTTGAATTTTCATGGTATTTGAACGTCGATGTGGTGGGAGGGCGTGTGCATCTGAAACCCCAAGACCCACGGTGGGTCTACACATTCGTACAGTGTCAGTTTGACTACCCTGTTGTAAAATTCGCGTAAGAAAAAAAATGGACAGCGCCGTGTATATGAATCTTGTTGAGATGATGAAAGATGCATACAAGTTACTGTGTACACTACCCTCAGAACAGGCGAACGAGGATATTTTTATTCATTGGCGCGATATCGCCCTCGAAAATATTCAATTCTTGAACAATATTTTAACGCAATCTGAACCAAGTGTGAGTGAAATACAACGACTGCAACATATAATTTCACTTCTCCAATCGTGGGTAGTGAAATTTGAACAACATCGTGCGACCATCGTTAGAGGTGATATCGGCGATGATATTCATAAACGTGTTCGATGGAATGATATGGAGAGTGCCTTCAAGTGTCGTATACGCACCGGAGCCGTGACAAATCTCCAACATAAAGATTTGGCTAGATTTTCGACTGACGTTGAGGTGGTGACGATCGAGCGTCTGAAAAATGTGCTACGCGAAGAAGGAAGTATTAAGGTGAATGTGGGGGTTTCGTGTAAATTTGAGAACGTCAAAAACGATGAGATCAGTGTGGAGGTGAAGAACTTCAATACACGCAACGCCACGATTCTTCCATCGACGGATCTGGAAACTTGGTTCACCGATAATGTAACAAATCCTCTGCTAACCATGGTAGAGGATTTCGAGCAGCGTGATTCTGGTTGGAGCATGATTGAGATCATAAATGCTGTGATCTGCATCAACCGATACGAGCCTCTTCGCGGTGGACTCTCGACGTTCGCACCGCTACCCGAGGATATTCAGCGAAAGAAGGCGGTGGTCAACGTGAAAAACAATGATGATCGATGTTTGCTGTGGTCTGTTACCTCAGCCTTCCACCCCGTAAACTTTAACGCAACTATGACATGCAGCTATCGACAGTACATATCGGAGCTAGATTGTACAGGTATCAAATTCCCCGCAACCCTTCATACTGTAGAAAAATTCAAGAAGTTGAATAATTTGAGTATTAACGTATATGGAATCGAGTCGGAAACTTTTGAAAGCAAGAAAAAGTCGAATGATAGTATCATTACCCCACTATATTTGAGTAAAAATGTAACAGGAAACAAAACAATCCACCTGCTCATGATTGAAAGTGGGTGCGAACTAGATAATGGTAATTTAGATAATTTCAAACCACGATTCCACTTTGCTTGGATCAAGAATCTTTTACGTTTGGTTAGCATGCAATTGTCAAATCATAAATGTGCACAATTTTTGTGCGATAGATGTTTGTGTCACTTCAACGTACAGAATGCTTATGAAAATCATAGACAAGATTGTCTGCGGTTGAATAAAGTGCGAATGCAATTTCCCAAGGAGAACACTTTGGGATTTTCCAATTTTAAAAATCAGAGCACTGTACCCTCCGTCGTATATGCTGATCTTGAATGCATGATGAAGCCCGGGGTAAAAGAATCCCAAGAGCATATTCCGCATAGTGCGGCGTATTATACACACTGCGTGTACGATGATACATTATCGGAATACGAGGCTCGCCGTGGATCTGATTGCATTGAATGGTTAATCGAGGAGCTTCGCGAATTAGCCGTAAAAGTAAAGTCGCGTATAAAAAATGTAATTCCAATGGAGGTGTTGAATCAAACGCAGCGTGATCGTCATATGCGAGCGGAAAATTGCTATATCTGTGAAAAGCCGTGTTTACCTGAGGAGAAAAAATGTCGCGATCATTGTCATTTCACGGGTAAATATCGCGGGGCTGCACACAATCGATGCAATCTGAATTTGCAAGAGTCGCACACGATTCCTGTGGTTTTTCACAATTTATCGGGCTATGATTCTCACTTCATCATTAAATCTCTGGCTACAACTTTTCCCGATGATATTACACTGCTACTCATCAATAAGGAAAAATACATATCATTCACAAAAAAAGTCGACGATACCATGATTAGTTTGAGGTTCATAGATTCACTTCGATTCATGGCTAGCAGTATAGAGAAATTAGCATCGTACGTCGACGATGCCGATAAGCAAATAACACGAAAATTTTACAGCGATCGAGATGAATTCAGTTTGATGATTCGTAAAGGTGTCTTTCCGTACGAGTATATTGATTCTTGGGAGAAACTTGACGAAATAAAATTACCCGATAAAAAAAATTTCTATTCGAAACTCAGTGCCGCGGGTATTACCGATGCGGATTACGAACACGCGAAAGATGTTTGGGCCAAGTTTGATTCGGAAACGTTAGGCGAGTATTCCGATTTGTCTCTGAGAACCGATGTACTTTTATTAGCCGATATATTTCAAAATTTTCGCGATAGTTGCTTCAAAACGTACAACTTGGATCCCCTGCATTATTATACCGCGCCGGGGCTTGCTTTTGATGCTATGCTGAAGCAGACGAAAATTAATCTTCAACTTTTAGACGATCCAGAAATGATATTGTTCATTGAAAAAAGCATAAGGGGTGGTGTGGCACAGTGCTCGAATCGCTATGCTAGAGCAAATAATCGATTCATGGGTGAAGATTTTGATCCCAGCAAAGCGGAATCATATTTAATGTATTTCGATGTAAATAATCTTTATGGTGCAGCTATGAGTGAGCATTTGCCGAGTGGGTCGTTCAAGTGGAAGAATAATGCCATTGATGTGATGTCCCATCCGGATGATGCACCAATTGGTTATATTCTAGAGGTGGATTCAGATTATCCCGCAGAGCTCCATAAACAACATGCCGACTTACCTCTTTGTCCCGAGCATTTCACACCGCCGGGTAGTAAAATTAGAAAACTTGCGACAACGCTTCTACCCAAGAAAAAATATGTTCTGCACTATCGCAATTTGAAACAGTGCATCGAATTTGGTTTAAAGCTGACGAAAGTGCATAGAATTCTAAGGTTCGCACAATCGCCATGGTTGAAGTCATACATCGATCTCAACACAAATATGCGAAAGCTGTCAAAAAACGAGTTTGAGAAAAATTTCTACAAGCTCATGAATAACGCTGTATTCGGCAAGACCATGGAGAATGTGCGTAACCATAAAACTGTGAAACTAATCACGAAATGGGAGGGTAGGGGCGGTGCACGTACTCTCATTGCAAGACCAACATTTCATAGCTGTACCATATTTGATGAAGATATGGTGATTATTCAGCTAAGTCGAACTAAAGTATATTTCAATAAACCTATCTACATAGGTGCTGCTATTCTCGATCTTTCGAAAATATTTCTATACAACTTCCACTATGATTATGTAAAAAATAATTTTTCAAGTACTGAATCGAAATTAATGTATACCGATACAGATAGCCTGATATATCAATTTACCGTTCCAAATATCTATGAAATCATTAGGCGCGATGTTGCGACGATGTTTGATACATCAGACTATCCGCGGGATAATACCTATTGCATTCCTCTGTTAAATAAAAAAACGCCTTGGCCTGATGAAGGATGACAATAATGGAAAAATGATGACCGAATTTATCGGTTTGCGAGCAAAACTCTATACATTCAGAACTCGTGGCGATACTGATAAGAAACGTGCAAAGGGTGTAAAGGCCTTGACATTAAAATCCATCACGTTTGATGATTACAAACGATGCCTTTTCGATTATCAAAATTTAGTTGAACAACAGTGTATGATAAAAAGAAGTCGACACACGGTTAGCACTATTATGCAGAATAAGTTAGCTCTAAGCTGGTGTGACGATAAGCGAAAGTTGATACCTGGTAAAACTGATACTTCACCATGGGGTTACCAAGATGCTGAAAACTTGTAAATTTTTAACATTTTCTACATTTTCTAACATTTTCCAACATTTTCTAAAATAGAATAAAATAATTTTCCATTTACTTTACATGTTAATATTAGAAAATGTTAGAAAAATGTTGGAAAATGTTAGAAAATGTTAGAAAATGTTAGAAAATGTTAGAAAATGTTGGAAATTGTTAGAAAATGTTAGAAAATGTTAGAAAATGTTAGAAAAAGCTAGAAAATGTTAAAAAATGTTAAAAAATTTGAGAAAATACTTCTTGTCCTCGATGATCATGTAAGCTAGCATTAAGATTGAGGAGGGTGAAGAAACAAATGTAAATATGTTGATAATAAATTTTATTCATAAAATAGTATATTATGCTACAAGTGCGTAAAATGCGATTTTACGCACTAGTAGTGATCGCTGCGCACGAGGGCCGGCGAAGCCGGCCCGAGTGTCGCATCGATCACACGAGTGCGTAAATCGTACGCACGCGTGGCATACGCTATTTTTTGCAATAGTGTGCGTAAAATTCGGAACAAATGTGCATAATATTATGCATTTTTATTCAGATCCTACAACGGGACGGTGCATATCAAAATCGAAAAAGATAGTAAGGCGTAGAAAAGCAAGTCCAGGTGCAGTCCCCAAACAGAATACTCGACCCTCAATAAATACTTTCAATTAGTTTATATTTACCAACGAAATGGAAACTGACCTGCACGCGGAAACTATGTTTCATGCAAAAGGTGATTGCTACCGGCCGCCGGGGGTCCAGGGGCGCAGCCCCTGGTAGGGTCCAGGCGCGAAGCCCCTGGTGGGGCCCAGGGGCGAAGCCCCGGTAGGGGGTTCGGGGGGCGAAGCCCCCCGAGTACCGAAAAAATGAATTTCATTTGATACAATAAGAATAGTCAACGTATTGAGAATAAAATCTAAAAAAAACACGACGGATCTTGCGCACTCAGTTAGGAAAAGAATTATTTACAACTCTATGGATGAATTATGCAATAATAAGTATTGGTTAAATCAACAAAAAACGTTACGAATTCGGGAATAATCAAAACTTCATTTTCTTACAATTATTAGCACTTAATTGGTCTTCACTTGCTAACAACAGATATCGTACTGAACGTAAGTACTATGTAGTCCGAGATGCCTCTTTTAACATTGTAAACAACCTGAGGATACACTATTAGGTCGATTCTATTGTTTATTTTCGTTACAGCTATGGTTACAGTGTCGGACTGTATCAAAAAGTATCATTTTACGCACTGAAAACAGCAAGAGACACTGTATCGAAATGTTTCATTTTACGCACCGAAAACAGTGCGTAAAATCGAATTTTACGCACACTATTGCAAAAATTATATTACATATCCGATTTATTTATCCAACTATTATGTGAACCATCGAATCCCAACCATTTTACATAGAGTTGATCACCACGCCTTCGCAAGACCTTTTCTACAAGATAGCCATCGGGATATTGCACCCTGCTGAGCTCCTCCTCATAAAAACCGCCTTCAATGGGCTGATTCAGGTAGTCCGGTGAGTTTGTAAGTGGGAGGGTTGGTATTCTTCACCTCATCAATTGTAAATATTTCTGTTGTCCAATTTGGCGTATAACCCTTTTCGAACACATTTTTATATTTGCTAATTCGAACTTTATCGCCAACCTTAAATTGACGTTTTCGTTTGCTTCTTTTGATTTGACGCGGTTTATACACACTTCGATACAGCTGTTTTTCATTGGTCGTAGTTACATCTTTCGGTTTCATTCTAATCGTGCGATGTTTGGTGTGATTATACGATGCAATTGAATCTTGTAGAATGTTAGTCCACTTATGAGAACCTTGAACTGTGAATTGCTTCCACATTCTATTTTTCAGTGTACGATTGAAGCGTTCGCATATCGATGCCTTCAAGTTGCTAAATGTTGAGTACATGTTGATTCCATGATGTCTCATAAGAGTTTTGAATTCTTTGTTGTAAAATTCCTTGCCCTGATCGACGTGTAGATGTTTCGGTATGCGGCCCAGAGTTAGCACAGATTTCATCGCAGCAGTCATATCTTTGGCATTTTTACTCTTGATCGGTACGGCCCACGCGAATTTTGAAAAAATATCAATCACTGTGAGGAAAAATTTCGAACCCTTGTTGACTGATGAGTATGCAGACATATCGACGAGATCGGCTTGCCAGGTCTCATCCAGACCGCGTATATCGACATAACGTCGAGGATAATTACGTCGGGCGGGTCTATGAAGTTCGCTCGCTATTACCGACTTCATGTTAATGCGTCTTCACCCAATTATCAACGTATATGTTGTCTAAAAATTCGGGTGGGATCGGAATTCCGTGGATGTAATGCCGGCGAAGTGTTTCAGCGTTATTCTCGACTATCGCCAACCGTTTCTCCAGAGATTCATTTTCATCCTTGAGGACCGCAATCTTTTCTTTTGCTTGGGCCCGAATACGTTGATCTCCTTCAAAACATTCGCTATGTTCTCGTGCTATGCGAGCATCGAGTTTAGATTCAAGAGCTTCGAGCGCCTGTTGCATGGATTGTTCAAATGTCTGCTTTATCGTGCGTTCGAAAGCATTATACTTTCGTTGTGTAATATCCTCAAGACTTTTCAGAGAAACGGCATCGGTTGGTTCTTGCGGATATGCGATATTACACAATCGTTCATTGTCTATGTCGTATTGGTTATCGATGGTGATTTTAGATCCAACACCAGGAGGTCCACGACTACTCACACTTTTGATTTTTCCACTACCCAACCGACGACCGAATATGTCTATGCTCATCGTTAAACGATCTAGCTGGATTTGAAGCGAATTCCTCGTAGTAGCCCGTTGTGACTGAATTCTTCAAGATTAGATGCTATGGCTGCCAATCGAGTCTCTAGAACTTCCGTCTTTACCGTTAGAGCGTTGATCTCTTCCTCCATAAGAGTCCGAATGTGTTGATTCTCGTTGAAATTGTTGGTATGCTCTCGATCTAGACGTGCATTAAGTTGAGATTTAAACTTGTGGACTGCTTGTAGCGTAGAGTTAGCAAATGATTTTTAAAAATTGGCGCACGTGTACTCGGTAAAGAGGTTTTGCGAAGTGGTATGAATTTCATGTCAGACCTAGACGGTAATGTACCGTGGAAACAGGCTTTCAAAACACGAGCCAGTGAGACACGGGAGAATCTGAAGCGGAAGGCCCAGGAGGGTATTGCAAAGGTTATGAAAGGGGAGGGCTATAAACTCAGGTACGGAGAGTCGCTGGGCCAGTCTGGACTTGTCCGTGCACCGCGACTATCGATAGCAGCTACTTCGTCTGAATCGCTTAGAACCCGTAAACCCTCCTAGAAAATGAAGCAAATGAAAACGGCTTAGTCCACTTCCAAGAAATAGTCACCGAGTACTGATAAAAGATCACTTGGTAAGGGTAGAAAGAAGATTTGTTGCAAGAAGAGGGCTATTACGGATATTTTCGGTCCTTTGTGAAGAAAAAATCTGAAGTGAGTAGTGTTATTCGAGTTAGCTACAAAAATGGCCTACCTACATGCGCATTCCTGCGAATGTTTGAAATCTGAACTACATCTCTTCACTCTGCCGCCTACACAGACCTCTATCGAAGGTGGGCGATGGGTGCAGTACAAAGCCGTGTCTGCACTAACAGATGACTCACCGATTGAATTCATCGTGCCGGGCCAGGGTGACGAGTACCTAGATCTCTCACAGACAATGCTTAGGGTATGTGCACGTGTACTCACTGTCCGAACGTCTTCAACTAGTCCAGGTTCTCCAACAACAGCAATAGCAGCCCCGGTGAACAATTTCTTGCATACTCTTTTCAACCAGACGGATGTATACTTCAATCAAAAACTGGTCTCCCCGAGTAACAACTCATACGCATACAGAGCTTACATCGAAACACTGCTCAACTATGGCGAAGCAGCTAAAAAATCGCATCTCACATCTGGCTTATGGTATTTCGATACTCCCCGCCATTTTGAGGAGACTACGGGCGCTAACAATACGGGATTCGCAAGTAGATGTAAATGTTTCGCTAATAGCAAGCCCTTTGATATGCTTGGTCGTTTGCATTGCGACGTCTTCAACCAGGAAAAGTTTCTGTTGAACGGGGTGGAACTCAGATTGAGGCTAGTCAGATCCCGGGACGCCTTTTGCTTGATAGAGGCTAACGATCATCATAAGGTGGATATTATGGACGTGACCTTATTCGTACGGCGTGTCAAAATCAGTCCAGGTATTCTCTTAGCGCATGCAAGAACCCTAGCCAAGACAACAGCGAAATACCCTATGACGCGCGTAGAGGTCAAAACAATGACAATACATAGCGGTGTGCAGGCCGAGACCCTCGATAATGTTTTCCTTGGTCAACTACCGAAGGGGTTAATTATCGGATTTGTCGATAACAAAGCCTATAACGGTGACAAAAAACTCAATCCGTTTGATTTTTCATCATTCGTGCTCAATCACCTATCCTTGTATATCGAGGGTACTCAGATTCCCTCGAAGCCCTTACAACCCAATTTCGAGAATGAACTATTCGTGGATTCCTACAACACTCTGTTCACGGGGACCGGTATACACTTCCTCAACGAGGGAAACTCAATTCCCCGTCAGGACTATGCATATGGATACTGTCTTACCGCGTTCGACCTCACACCTGACCTCTCAGCCAGTGATAACGGACATTGGAATCTCATCAAGCACGGTAGTGTTCGGATAGAGACACGCTTAGAGGAACCCCTGACCACGACTATAAACTGTATCGTGTATGCCGAATTCTCTAACGTAATAGAGATCGATTCGATGCGTCAAGTCATTACAGATTTTGGTAATTAGTTGTGAAAGTTAACCATGCGACGTCCCGAAATCCTGTCGGAATCTGTATTCCATGATCTGCAGTTGAAGCAACCCTCTCGACAAACGTGCTGTGACCATCATAAAACCTGATAGAACCTGCTCACTTCCTCCAGCTCACTGTATTCGGAGGGGCAGAATTGCAACCATAAAACAGTAGAGCTTAAATACCTCAGGCTGTCCAGTCTTCTCCTCAGTCTACTAGTAGTGTCTTGAACGTTTGAAAGTACCAGCTGTTCAACTCTCAAGATCACCATGAATTACATCGTCGACATACAAGGTTTCACTGGTGAAAATGGCGAGTTCATACCGAAAGAGGTTGCCGTCGTTGGATACGAGTGTAAGACTCTGGCTCACTGGATCATCGCTCCGCCGTACTCCATCTCTAATCTCTGCTCATCAGACCGCTCACGGATCAACTGGCTGACCAATAACTACCACGGGTTGGAATGGTTCGAAGGTGATGTGACACTCAAGCAGCTACACACGAATTTACGCACGATTACACTTACGGCAATAAATATCTTCTGCCGCGGTGTGCAAAAAGCTAAATTTCTTCAAGAGGTGACGACACGTGAAATTGTAAACCTAGAACGTGGTGAATGCAGATGCCCAGCGTTCAGAGATATGTCAGCGGACGAGGTATGCTACGTACACTCAACCGTTGCAGAATCCCTCAGCTGTGCATTACGTAATGCTATGAAATTGACAACATGGTTGAAGTCCCAGGGGTTATCCGCAAAGAGTTGTCTGCAATTCCTTTCCGGACTGAGGTGCTGTACACTCGTTGTCTATCAGAATTCAACGAGAGCCTTGAGCAGAAGGGTACCAACAGCGTCAGGGATATTAACAAGTGTGGTGATACGGTGCAGGAGCTGGAGAACAAGAGATTACGCGAGAGGACCGTGTCATCATTTTCATACGTTACTAAACCCTTGAGGTCAAATGATCAATCGGAATGTTTCAATAGGAGATATTTGTGCTACGACGAGATAGATACCTGTACAAGTCCAACCGACATCAATAATCGTCGCAGTATCTAGTTAACCAGGATACAGAATGGACAGTCTTCGAATCTATAAAGCGCTGGAGATGATCCCTAGCCGTTCCAAGGGGGTGTTTGCAGCCGACCAGATACCTCTGCTATGGTCGTACCCTACAACGATTGTGGCAAACACCGATGAGCATACCAAGCCAGGATCCCACTGGGTGGCTTTTTATGTGTCAAACTCTGGTAATGGAGTATACTTCGATAGTATGGGTCTGACACCGATCATACCGCATTATCTACGCGGCCTACGGCGGAACTGTACGACCTACCGATGGAATGACAAACAACTCCAGAGTATTTCATCCCGCGTATGCGGTCAATTCTGCATTATGTTTCTGCACTATATGAGTCAGGGTTTCACTCTTCAACGGTTTACAAGTATCTTCAGTGGGAATCTCGAGTCAAATGACAGACTGGCCGAATCTTTCTACAACCGAATAACCTGCGAGTATGAAGGAAAATGTGATGGAAATAACTGCATGCTCGGATGTATTCAACGCAGCTTACCATGTAAACACTAGTCTCAAATTACTATAGACTGTTCCAAGCAGAATGAATCGTTAAAGAGTGGACCGGTGGATATTCGTTTGGAATTCGAAACTAGCGTTGCATTTCCAGCAAATACTACAGCCTATTGTATGATTATACATGATCGCATTGTTGAATACAAACCCATTAGCGGTACCGTCAAAAAATTAGCAACATTTTAAGGGATCTGCATGTTCGAGAACTATACCGGGAAGAAATCTTGATAGTATACAGTCGATTGCGCATGCGCCAAATAATTTATTTTCATTGGTCGGTAAGATCGACTACGTCATAATACTGCCGCGGGACGACCTTACCGACCAATGAAAATAAATTATTTGGCGCATGCGCAATCGACTGTATACTATCAAGATTTCTTCCTGGTAGATTAAGCTTATTCTAAGGGAACAATAAATAAATGTGATTGCAATTTCATTGTTATTTATTCAACCCTCACCCATTCCCATTACATATATCTCTCTATATTATAAAGATATATCGCCGCCGCCGCCGCCGCCGCCGCCGTGTCAGACTTTTTGATCCACGGCCTCCTCGACCCCGCTCGGCTCCCCCCCCCCCCCCCGAGCGGAGTCGAGGAGGCCATGGAATAGCGGGGAGGGGTTCACATGACTCAAAGCAAGGGCCCAAGGATCTAGGCCCTCCTCGGCTCCCTTCGGCTTCTTTGGGTTGGGTTGGGTCAGGTTGGGTTCGGATGGGTTAGGTTCGGCTGGGTTGGGTCAGGTTGGGTTGGGTTGGGTCAGGTTGGGTTGGGTTGGGTGAGGGTGGGTTGGGTCAGCGTGGGTTGGGTTAGGTTGGGTGGGGTCAGGGTGGGTTGAGTCAGGGTGGGTTTGGTTAGGTTGGGTGGGGTCAGGTTAGGTTGGGTTAGGTTAGGTTGGGTTGGGTTAGGTTGGCTAAAGTAAGATTAGGTTAGGTTAGGTCGGGTTGGGTTGGGAGAGGAGGGGATATTACCCATAATATGGGTTAGGTTGGGTGGGTCAGGGTGGGTTGAGTCAGGGTGGGTTTGGTTACGTTGGGTGGGGTCAGGTTAGGTTGGGTTAGGTTGGGTTGGTTGGGTTAGGTTGGCTAAAGTAAGGTTAGGTTAGGTTAGGTCGGGTTGGGTTGGTAGAGGAGGGGATATTACCCATAATTTCCTGGAATACTGACACGGCGGCGGCGGCGGCGGCGGCGGCGGCGAGATATGTTCTCAATATGAAGAGATATCTCTAAATCCTAATTTTTAGTACCTAATAGCCAATGTGAAGAGAATATATAATCGCGAGTCACAAAACATTCACTGGATTTCATTGAAAATTCGGTCATTCTTCGAAGAACATGAAATCCACGGATTATTTGGGTCTGAAAACAACTGATACGAATTGAAATTTATGGGGTTGGCGCGCGAAGCGCGCAGGGGGGCGAACCCCCCCTAGTATATATATATATACATCTGTATGTGTGTGTGTGTGTGTGTGTGTGTGTGTGTGTGTGTGTGTGTGTGTGTGTGTGTGTGTGTGTGTGTGTGTGCAGACGTTTCTGATCCGCCTCGTTGTTCAACCGATCCAGTTGGTTGGAGTCGTTCTCCAGGGCCTTTCCAACTCTCGCAGGCAGGAATACGATGAATTCATCGGCAATCGTAGCGATGATTCTAGAACCGAATTTCGTTTTCACTAGCCTCAGTTTTGAGATGTCGTACTTTTGTCCAATCTCCAGCTCGGACATCTTTTCCATCTGCATATCATTATCCATACGGCTGGTGTTGTTTAGGCTGCTGAAGTCCATCTGCACAAAAATGAATAATTCGGAATTAGTTTTTCTATATATGTATATATATATATACTAGGGGGGCTACGCCCCCCTGCGCGCTACGCGCGCCAACCCCCCATGTTATATGCATTCATTAACGTATTTTTCATTCGGTCCCAAAGTAACGGAAATTCCTAACGGACATTAATATTGATCATTGTACATCATTTATAAGATGCATACATATTATTAACAAATGATAATGAAAAGAGAAAAAAAACACGAATTTAAGTTCCATTCGAAATTTTCCGAAAATTAGATATGATGTTAATCAGTTAATTATCCTAATAAGTTAATGTACGTATGTAGAGTATAGAAGTGGTCTCCAAAATTCCCGGAAAGTATTCTAAGAATAATTTTAGGCACGTCGAAGCTTACGGGCCTGTCAATGGATCATGTAATCCCGAAGGGTAGCGTAACGGTAGGTAATGAAAAACCTGAAAATAATAATATATGAATGAGGATAATAACAATTCTTCGAACAGTTAATGTTTCTACACCACTCTTCAGTAGGTAACCCGGTGCGTTTTTTCTAAGTGGTATAACTATTCCATAAATATTATATCATATAATTGACTAATTAATATTAATATCCTATATATAACTCATATAACTCATCGATATTAATATTGAATATTTCATAGTCGGTATATTTTAAATAGAACAACCTTAAATTTTTTTTTAATTTTTTGATATTGTAAATTTACAAATGATTTATAAATGATTAACATTATAATTGTATTATCATGACAGTATTTATTTATTACAAAGAGTAAAACTGATTTTTAATAATTTTTAAGTCATTTTGGTTTGTAATGAATTATTGCTGTTATCTTGTCCAGGTCTTCGGTATTCCATACTCTCCGTTTCGTAGTTCTCATAGTACCAGTCTTCTGCTTTATACATTATGGCGCAAAGCTTCCATATATCAAGGCGCAAAGCAGCCACTCTGGCCCACTGGTGGTAATGCGATTAATCCGCGCTGTTCCATCTCTGTTTCGAGTATTGTTAACGCTTCTATCAACCCTACATATATCGTGTCCAATTCTTCGTCTGTTGGTTCGTTTATTGGTTCGTCTATTATGATAATTTAATCAATTTTTAGTTAATTCACATTATGTCACGGTTTCCTATCGGTTGAATATCACATACTTCGCGCTACTGGTGCCGATATGACTGATTCCCCTTCCAGCTCTGGTCGCAGCTCTGCTTCTGCTTCTACCAAATCCGCATATAGGCTGCCCATTTCTTCGTCCGTTAACCTATCTATTATGATAATTTAATCAATCTTTCATCAATCAATCAATGACATACATATTTATATTACGTACCCTGGTTCCATTCGACTGGTGCCATTATTCAAATCGGATTGTTTAATAAGCCTATGATATTGCGGTTTTGAAATTTATCCACGTAAATTTATTTATTATAGGATACTAAATGAGGAACTTTGAAACACAAACCGAAATCAAATGAAATCAAATGTAGAAATGCGAAATGCAAACCGTGACTATATTCATTCAAAAAATGAACAATTATCTAAAATATATCGAATATCGATTACAATATGTCGCGAAGTCAAACGGAAAAACACGAAACGCAAACCGTGACTATATTCATTTGAAAAATCATTTGTTCATGTTGCGTTTGGATAAATTTTTGTGACTGACGCATATTCATCTATTTTAATTTCTCTTCGAAATCAATCCTTCAAAATGTCTCGACGCGCCAAATCTCGTAGTCAATCAAATGAACGGCCGAAATCAAAAAGACCTAAGATTGACGACAGTATTCCTCCGTTTTCTACTACCGAATACATCAAAAATATTGAGATCGGAGATAAATTCGCGTAAGCAATAACTTTACCATTATTACTATTATTTCAACTTAAAGTCTCATTATCTTATCTCCGTTATTGTTTTTGTGTAGAGCTATTATTGGATATGTCGATACTATTCAAGCCAGCAAAATCAAAAGGAAAACTAAGCCAGAGTTGGACTTATTTAAATTTGTGTTGAATAACAATAACGGTACCAGAGTATCATGTTACAAATGGGGCGATGAGGCCCCTCAATTCTCAAATCAAATCAAACAAAACCAAGTAATCATATTTGCACCGTTCCTCTATATTACATCATATTGTGGTGGACACATTTTTTGTATGAAAACTGTACATATCTTATTTTCAGATTTACCTCCTCCAAAACGTAACCGCGAATGTCGCCTCATCGTACAACCTTGGAAACGTCAATTTCGAACTACAATTAAAATCATTTTCAAAAATAAGTTGCTTCGGAGTATTCCACGTACTTCAAAATTCGGATCAAATTAACTCTTGTGACTTTCCAGACATCCCTCACAAAACTGGAATTATAAGTATAATTATTTTCGAATAACCGTTATCCAAAAACTTGCTAACCTTAATAACCTTAACTGTAGAAATCAGAGGCTATGTGAAAGACGAATTTATTAGGCCTTCCAAACTCCGAACCGACGAATATATTGGTACAATAACTGACGGTGAATTCAAAATTGAAATCCTTTTATCAAATGCCTTGAAACTAAGTCAAATCTCTGCTGGCCAGCGAATCGAAATTGTAGGCGATGTTCAACAAAACGGTGAATAATCTTTGATTTAAGCCTTCAATTTAATTAGGAAAATATTCTCAATTTTTCAATATCGAACCAAACTGAAATAGTAAAGAAAGACTGTATCACTATTTTTGATTAAATGTTTGTGCTTTTAATCCGTCTTTTCAGACTTCCATTTCTTCCTGCACGTGCAAACTTTCGATAACATCAAAATCCTGGATGACACCCCTATGCCCCTCGCGAAATTATTAGTGGTTACCAAAATGTTACCAATATAATAACCTGGGATACTTGGTTACCGATAATTTTATTTTTAATTTTGTTATTTTTCTTGATTTTTCTAAGTATTCTTCATGTGTTTTCAGATCGTAGATTTTATCATAATCGTTTGTACTCATATGTATTAGAAATATATAGTGGATTAGGCTTTCTGAGGAAACCACTTTAAAAAAAACGCGCCGAGTTATCTACTGCAAAGTGGTGTGGAAACGGTAACTGTTGCAATAATTGTTATCATTCTTATTGACGTACATATATTATGGTTTTCAGATTTTTCCCTAAAAGACAGGTCTTCAATTTAGGCCTCCAGATTAGTTCGACGCAGTATTTCTAAATTAGTATATTGATTTGGTATGTTGTATTCTATCCTATATATTATATTCTAGTTCATGTATTATCAAATTTATAATATAAAGTGGACAGGGCAAAGGTCTACAGAGGATACCACTGTAAAAAAAAAAATGAGTATATCAGGAATCTAACATGTCTAAAGAATTGTATGTGTGTCTCTGTTCTCCTCAATATATACAAAGAAATAAAAATTGAAATTGAATTTTGAATTAATAATATATTCGAAAGTTTCATTATTATTGTAAATGTAAGGTTCGTATGTAATTGTTAAGGTTTTTCAATAAACTTAATCCACCAGATATTTTCGATACGTATATAAATACAAATGAAAATACGCGTCGAATTACCTATTGTGAAGTAGCATGCATTCCGCCATCTGTCGGTTATCCTGATAGAGTTATATGACAGTTATATATCGGTCGATCACTGACGTCAGTGCGATCGATCGAGTGAAGGCTCACTTTTCAAAAGTCAATTTTCGCGCTCACGTTTTGTTCAGCGTTACCATGTAACAAATAAATGAAATTTGTTTCATTCACAAAGCAGCTTTCAAGCAATGTGCGCCTTGCCCGATAGCGTAAGTATTGATAATTATTAACTACGTTTAATATCAATTTCCCGAACTTTATTCCTTTTTTACTAATTCTTATTGATTCATGGAGCAATTATTTATATTATTATATACTATAATTATAATTATTCCTTAGTTGTCTGACATGCAAAACTCCTTGGAGGAAATAGCGGAGAACCCTGTGATTAATCAAAATGGTATGTTACATGATCACCGACAATTATTATTTTTTTTTCATGTATTTTATTCGATATATCCGTACGCCTATGTATGTATATATAATAATTAATATGATTCCGTTTTTACGTTTTCGTTTCAAGAACAACAACAGCAGCTACCGCGACCGCCACAGCAGCTACCCCGACCGCCACAGCAGCTACCGCGACCGCCACAGCAGCTACCGCGACCGCCGCAAGAGCTGCCGCTACCGCAGGGTCAGCAGCAACAGCGGCCCCTAGAGCAACAGCAGCCACCTGCAGACGATGGTACGGATAAAAACGTTGCATATTGTTATTCACATTAAATTAGTTTCAATTCGCATTTGTTTGATTTATAATTTTTGTTTTCAGCGCAAGGACCTCGTCGGCAGCAGCGGGCGGGACGGCGGTACTGGGCACGGCGGGCCCACTACCGCCAGTCCAACTTAGTGAACCTAATGTTCCAGATCGCCAACCCGTACCAGGGTTGGCGACGGGGCCGGGGCCGGGGCCGCGACCGTGGGAACGATCGGGGAGCCCCCGCCTAATTTGTGTTTTGCTTATTCTTGTGTATGTTCCTGATTTGTTTTTGATTCGTTACGTGTGTTATATGTTCTGTTATAAAAAAAAATTATGAAGTTATATGTTCTTTGTCTAATTATTATTATTAATTATTTATAGACTATGTTATATTTTGGTAAACTCTGTTAAAATATTCTTTTTTTTTATAATTTATCGATCCGATATTAAATATTACATTTTAATATGAGCTAAGGCTATCGACTCGTATATAAATACAAACAAAAAAACGCGTCGAGTTACTATTGCAAAGTGACATGCATTCCGCCATCTGTTGGTTATCCTGATAGAGTTATATGACAAATAACTCCACTATATATTTTCGATTCGTACATAAATACAAACAAAAAAACGCGTCGAGTTACTATTGCAAAGTGGCATGCATTTCGCCATCTGTCGGTTATCCTGGTAGAGTTATATGACAGTTATTTATCGGCCGATCAATAGAGTCATATCATAGTTATTTATCGGTCGATCATTGACATTAGTATGTATAAAATAATAAAAAATTATAAAATTATATGCTATATGTTTAATAACTATATGATATTGTCTATTTATTTACGGATTTTTTAATTTTTTACAGAATAAACATGAACACATATTACAATTGTACCATCATTATAGTATTTATTTATTTCCAAAGAATAGAACTGACTTTTGATCATTTTCAAGTCATTTTAATCCTCATAAAAATCGAAATGAAATTGTCTAAAAGCTTGACTTATCGCGGACTTCATAGATCCCGTACTATATTTATGTACGTGTATTATGTACGTGTTGCACTTTCCGTATAATATTTCTGCAAGTTCCGTTTCACCTGCAATTAATCGTCCGGATTGTTATCTTTGTCTTTCGCTTCGTAGTCCCGTAGTCTAGGTCCTCTGCTTTTCAACTTTTCTTATAAAAATCGACCTAAAATTGTCTAAAAGCTTCAACGAACAGCATTCCCTCAATATCTACAATATTTTTCAATAATAATATAATTGGGATGAATAATTATGAATATAATCTAACCAATCCTTAGTGCCGTCACGCTTTTCCATCGTTCGGTTCAGTAATCTTTGGGGGGGGGGGGGGGGGGTGGAAATCCCTTTGATAGGGAGAAATCTGCAAATAATAATATATGAATGAATAACGATGATAGCAATTATTGCAACAGTTATCGTTTCCACACCACTTTGCAGTAGATAACTCGGCGCGTTTTTTTTTAAGTGGTTTCCTCAGAAAGCCTAATCCACTATATATGCTTAATACATAATCTACAGGAAGGAAAACAGTAAGATATCGCGTTACTAAAGCCAAAAGGGCGTATCTCAAATTATACGAAATAGGAATATATTTCCTTATTTCTAACATTTCTAGGTTGATGAGAGATTTTTTTTTTATACGCCCTTTTGGCTCTGCAGAACCAAAAGGGCCTATGATTCGAGATACGCCCTTTTGGCTTTAGTAACGCGATATATCGAAATATTATTAGTATAAATATTATATTAAATATTATCATTATTAAAAAAAAAAAAAAAAAATTAGGTCTTCTGCTTTATGTATCATGGCGCAAAAGCAGCCGTATACTACGGCGCGAAGCAGCCGTATACTACGGCGCAAAGCAGCCGCATGCTACGGCGCAAAGCAGCCGCATGCTACGGCGCAAAGCAGCCGCATGCTACGGCGCAAAGCAGCCGCTTATTTTTGCGCAAAACAGCATTATCTTCCCATATATTTTTCGGAATCTAACAATTATAATTATAACGTCGTGCGTTTCAACCAGCCACGTATTATATTCATACGTAAAGCAGCATGTTTTTACTGTATTTCTCCATGAATGAAAAGTAATTAGTAAGTATAGTAAACCGAGTCGCTTGACTACATCGGTGCGTTCTTTTTAAGTGGTATCCTTAGTAGATCTTATCCACTATTTTTTCGTCTCTTTATCGAACACCTCTTTCCATACAATATTTGTACCATATTACCATAACTGATGTAGATTTACTACTTTGCGCGAGACTCCTTCGAGTCATACGAACATATAACATGAATTGATGACATGTTTTTGAATTATAGCTAATCCTGTAAATATGTTTACTTCAAAATTTCTTTCCAGACTACATTTTTAATTTCTTCTGAATTTTTCGAATTGTTTTGTATGTATATTTGATTTGAATCTCGACATCTAGAAAGAGCTACATATAATTGACCGTGACTAAATAAATCTCTACCAAAATATAATCCTACTTTATCGAAACTCTGTCCTTGAGATTTATTAATTGTAATCGCGAATGCCAATACTATAGGGAATTGTCTACGATATAATACGAAAGGTAAGCTCGAATGCTCTCCTGTATCCAGTACAATTCTTGGAACAAACACAATATTTCCAACATTATCTCCCGTTATAATTTTTGCTTCAATATTAAATTTGAACAATCTAAGTATTTTCAGTCTTGTTCCATTGCACAAACCATCATTTATGCTTAAATTTCTGATGAGCATTACTATAGCACCGATTTTCAATCATAATTTATGTACTGGTAAACCGGGAAAATTCAAAGAATTTAAATATTCGACGGGATAATTTAAATTCGCGTCAGTTTCAGTTTGGTCCACTCCTTTATATTTTGCTCGATCAATACTAAAATAAGTTTTTTCAAAGGTTTTCATCTTTTTTAATATCTTATCGTTTAATTTGTAAATGTCCTGATTATGACTTGCTAAAATCGTATAATTGGACAAATCCGCCATGTTATCGTTAACGGTACCGTAAATTTTTTCGCAAATATCATCAGTTTTCCATTCTTCAGGGATTTTAAACGATTCTGTCACTCCTTCTCCAATGTTTAATAAAAATGATGAAAATTTCATGTTACTATTTCTCATATTTTTTTTTAATGTTAAAATTTTGAAATCTTTCCATAAGTTTGAATATTTAATTGTCTCTTGAATGATACTTAACCGCGAACCATTTTTTACGACCGGTAGAATTTGACGAAAATTGCCACCTAGAATGATTAATTTACCTGCAAATGGAAGATTATAAATATTACAGCAATCTTTCAATGTTTTATCGATAATTTCCAATGCTTTTTTGGGGATCATTGACGCTTCATCCCATATAATGATATCACATTCCCTCAATTTTTTTTTATCAGAATCTAACTTTAAAAATGAAGTTTCGATGTTTGATAAGTCTAAAGGTAGTCTAAATGTTCGATGACTTGTCATGCCACCTGGTAATAACACAGAAGCTATCCCTGTCCACGCCATAGATACAACTTTTTTGCCTTGACTGATATAATAATGAATCAACGTTTTGTATAAAAACGTCTTTCCGGTACCTCCAGGACCATCAATAAATATCAGACGATTTTTAATAGTATTCGTTATATAATCAAATATATGTTTTTGATCTTCATTACATTCCGTAATCATTTCCTTAAATAATCTTTCATTATTCATCGTAAATATTTGTTTTTCTTCGAAATTTTCATTATCTATTATCGGTTCTGGAAGTTGAAAATCCGAGCATGTCATATTTTCTGAATTTAAAATATCATTTATTTCTTTCAAAGCTCTGCCTTCGTTATTGTCTTTAAAATCTTCGACAAAAAATTTTTTATACTTATTCCAAATTTCTTTGGCAAATGACACATTGTCCGAAATAAGAAACCACGCGAAGAATTTACGTAATTGTTTAGGCATTCCGACACTGCATACTTCTTCAAAAATTTCAAAAATGTGTTCGTCACTTTCGACTAATCCCATCGCGATAGCAGTTTCTTTATAAGACGGATAGATATTATTTTCATGTTCCTTTAAATCGTTAAAAGACATGGCTCCTTTCTTTCTATTTAAAATTAATTTTAAATGAAAACGTTCCGAATCTTTAGGACTCACGCTGTTGATACGTCCTACCACTTTTGAAAATTGTCTACGTTTTATCCATTTCTTTTTGGAAAGATCAAATAGATAACTTTTCGGTATGTTAATGTACAGAATTTTTTTTGCGATATCGTCTTGTTGATTTAATTTAAACCAAGCTGTTAAGGTGGTTTCATAATTTTTCAATGCAACTTCTTCTTTATTTTCCTCAAAAATTATTCTTTGTTGGTTCTCGGTATGGACTGCTAAACGAATAATGGTATGAGATCTAGCAGAGAGGGGTAATTCTTCTATTCGCCAGGCAGATTCCATTGGACTTAAATACCGACTATCAATATACTCAGAAATTTCGTCATAAGTTTCGTCATTTTTATCAACCTCTGTCTGCGGACCCTTCTTTAACTTGACGTATGCCCTATCATGTCCTTTATGTAGGTATTGATAGATGTATTTTATACTCATAACCGAAGCACAATATTCTACATTTATATGACATTCATATTTTCTCAATAATTCAGGATTATAAGGTACTACCATCGAATTGTCTACGTTAATAAATTCACCGTTAATTTTCTTATTGTACACATATCCTTTATCGCGATTATCGGTACGTCTGTAAATTGGAAAACCATTATCTTTAAACGCAGTATGCTTACAAAATGCTTTTGGAAAATTCTTTGTACAAATGTTTTTGTTGGAATCATAACATACTGAATAAGATGTATGTGGACCATGCAACATATGTTTGATTACTAAATTTTGTAAATGGATATCATTGGAAGGAATTTCCGCACTGATAAATTTATCTACTGCTTCCGGATTCGACAATTTGTTAGCGTAGTCCAAGACACATAAAATATGAGAATGGGGTAAACCGCGTTTTTGAAATTCAATGGTATAAACAAATGCTAATATCTTTCCAAACATTTTTCCACTAATAATGTCAGACATGATAGATTTAAGTTTAGAATAGAATAGCCTTACGATTAGCGTTGGAATATCGTTGCAAGTTGTTCCAGGTGGAAAATTATTTAATATCCTCCTAATTTCTGGCCAATTCGGATTGCAAGTAACAGTTATGAACAAATCAGGTCTACCGATATCCCTACAAATAGCAACTGCATCTTGATATAATTGATACATGTGTCGCGGACTACCTATATACGAAGATGGTAATACAAACATATTTCCTAACCTTTCTTTAATTTCGAAATTACCTGATCTATTCATAGCACTTCCGGCAACGTGGTCCACTAATCCCTGATAACACTCGATTCGTAACTGTTTTTGGTTGTACCTGATGTAATTCAATCTATTATTTTCGATTATTATATAAGCTTGAATTATATATTGTTGTGTCAACCTTCCACAATACAGAACGGGATTAAATTTACTTTTCGGTCTGTACGCTAAACGATATGAGTAATATTGAAGTGCTGTTGATCGTTTTTGAACATCTGGATTTTGTGTGAATATTGAGCTCCAACCTAAATCACCACATGGGAACATCAACGGGAAAACCATAGGGTCGATATGAAATGATAATTTGTTCAAAGATGTATAACTATTTACACCAGGTGGAAGATCTTTTGGATAAACACACATATCAAACGATGATGGTATCTGACCATCTTTGGATATTATTACGGCAGCACATTCCGCAGTTATAGGAGTATTGTACCTATTTTTATCTAAATTTATATCACGGACAAAATATAAATAATATTCTGGTAATGATTCGTCTTGACTGAGTTGATACAAATATTTATATTTTTTGGCATACGGGTTATTATTATTCAACAAATTTTGTATATGCTCAATGTGACTTTGTACTAAATTATTATCCTCCTTTAGGCGTTTTTGTGTTGCTTCATAATCGTCATATATATAAATTTGTCCAAAATTTGGAATTTCATCATTTGCCGAAATGATACTGCTCGGTATTGTGTGACACACCTGACCTTGTATTTTCAAATTATAAACACCTTTCTTTGACTCGCTCAGCACATTTACACTGAAACTTGCGAATGAAAAACGATTATTATAATATCTAATTAGGTCCCTAAATTTTTTGTCATTTAACACTAAATTTTTTAATATTTCGTCGTAATCACTCATCGGAGGAAGTTTTATTTTCCCATAATGACAGCAACTTTTTTTTGAAAATTCTACTGACCAAAATAGTGCTGAACAATGTGGGCACGTATAATTTAAATCCCCGAAATCGAGATACCAATTTTCTCGAGGTAATGCTTCTATTTGATTATTTAATTTTGCAGCTTGCTGGGTTATTCTTTTCTTATTTAATCTATATTCCGCCATATTTGTCACTTTATCTTTGTTTCTTTTCTTATCTATACGCTTTTCGTTCATTGTTTCAACTAAATCTTTCTTCCGCTTTTGATCTAAACGCTTTTCATTCATTGTCTTAACTAAATCTTTATTCCGCTTTTGATCCAAACGTTTTTCATTCATTGTCTCAACCAAATCTTTCTTCCGCTTTTGATCCAAACGCTTTTCATTCATTGTCTTAACTAAATCTTTCTTCCGCTTTTGATCCAAACGTTCCTCATTCACTGTTTCAACTAAATCTTTATTCCGCTTTTGATCTAAACGCTTTTCATTCATTGTTTTAACTAAATCTTTATTCCGCTTTTGATCTAAACGCTTTTCATTCATTGTCTTAACTAAATCTTTATTCCGCTTTTGATCGAAACGTTTTGCATTCATTGTCTCAACTAAATCTTTTTTCCGCTTTTGATCCAAACGTTTTTCATTCATTGCCGTAACTAAATCTTTCTTTCGTTTTCTATCCAGACGCTTTTCATCCATTGTCTCAACTAAATCTTTCTTTCGCTTTTTCTCTATTCGCCCTTCGCTCATACCTCGAATAGTATCCCTTAACCTTTTTTCATTCAATCTATTCTCGGAAAGATTTTCTACCCGTCGTTTTTTATTAATTCGTTCCTTGTTACGATAGTAGTGTAGGCGATTAATTCTATCTCCACCTGTTAAACTTGAATTCTGTGAATTTATAATGTCATAGTGACCTTTGTCTAAACAGCCAGATAATAAAAGAATTAATTTATTTATATTCATTTCATCCCCATATTTTCTTGGATCCTCAAAATGATTTATATATACCGATACGTGTATATTATAAATCGTGACGAACGACTGCATTTCTACTTCCCCCCCGAAAACTCCTGTTCTAGACATATGCGATTGGTATGTATATTTATCTAAAATTTCTGAATTGTATGATTCATCGCCCACAATAAATGATTTATACACTGACCAGTTGTGTACTACATTAGAAACAATTTGCAACCTTATCTTATGATACTTTTCTTGATCATTATATAAAAAATACGAAAAACATCTAAATAAACAATTACCGTCTCCAACTATGCGTACTGTAATAGCCCGGTTATGATTCATTTCGATTAACTATCTCCTTAGCTAAGTTTTCAATTAACGATCTCCTTAATTATTATCCGCAGTTGAATACCTACACTTCATAAAGTAAATACGCAACGAAAAAATAAATCAACCGCAGTAAATAATATGTTTATTCTACTCTCACCTTGACTATTTCACGTGATATCCGATCCACGGAATCTCTTCAGGATTCAGGATTCAGGATCAGATAATCAGATCTATTTTTCGATATCCCTTCAAATCTGTCAAAACTCAAAATCTCAAGTTTTATCGAACAGTTGGCTTGCGTTGTTCCTCTATCTATTGTTTTCCGCAAACTGTCAATTTGAAAATAGGTTCGTCTCCCGTCGCTCCCATTGGAATAGGTTCGTTCCCTTAACATCAAGGCCCGATTCCGAATTCTCAATTCATATTCTTTTCATGTCCTACGTGTATCAAAAAATGTTCTCGGGATCCCCAAGATTACCCAATATATTTTTTCAGATATATCAAATCTCCAAATGTCGAAAAAAACATACAGTGAGTTTGCGTGGATGAGCGACATGCCTGGAACCGAGGATGCCCGAACAGGTACGCATATGACAAGAGGTACCTGTCCGGGTATCTTTGGTTCCGTGGCCTTATTCTGATTTTGTATCATGCGCGATAATAGAGATTTCCCATGTAAAGCGGCTTCAAGATTGGCCTAAACGACGTTTATCGAAGGTTTATATATATATCTTCGTATATATATATATATTATAATATATATATATATATTCTTCATATTTTATGTTTGTATGAGATTACAAATTTATAAATATACATTTATGATGGTGATTATCGGTGTGAAAAAAAGGTGTATCGCGTGAACATCGTATCAACCGTACTCATCTGTGGCACTGGCACGGACGATTTTGGGTAAACCGCGAAAATTATAAGGAATTTATGAGAATTCTATGGGATGCGTAAATCCTGGGAAATCACCTGAAAACCCATTGGCAATCCGCGGATCCGTTAGCTCGAGAGAATCCCCGGAAAATCTGTGGGAAACCATGGCAAGAGAGAAACGGCAGGAAAACCGGCGGGAGAAACGGCGGGAAACGGCAAAGAAGGGAATGGGTAAGGGGGAGGGGAGGGAAATGAGCCGAGCGGGGTCGAGAAGGCCGCGGGCGAGGGAGGGGGGATTCGAGGGGGGTCGAGGAAGCCCAGGGAAAGAGGGGGGGGGGGGGCGAAAAGAGCCGAGCGGGGTCGGGGAGGCCCAGGGCATCAACCAAACCCAACCTGACCCAACCCAACCCAACCCAACCTGACCCAAACCAACCCAACCCAACCCAAACCAACGAAGCCGAAGGGAGCCGAGGAGGGCCCAGTCCTTGGGCCCTTACTTCGAGTCATATGAACCCCTCACCGCCGTTCCATGGCCTCCTCGACTCCGCTCGGGTGGGAGGAAACCGAGCGGAGTCGAGGAGGCCATGGAATGTCTGACACGGCGGCGCCGGCTTTGACCTTTGACCTTTGACCTTTGACCTTTGACCTTGAAAAGTCTGACACGGCGGCGGCGGCGGCGGCGGCGGCGATATATCTTTATAATATAGAGAGATAATTGAATATGATTATCGTGTAAAAGAGTTCTTACCTTGATCGAAAGAGTTTGCGGATTCGAATATACTGGGAAGATGTATTGGTGGTGGGATGTCGAAAGAGTTTGCTGGTTCGAATATACTAGGAGGATGTATCGACGGTGGGATGTCGAAATGCACGAATGCAGCTCCCTGCAAGCCCTTGGCTTTTAAGCCATCATCCCCCGCCCTCGAGACATGTGGGGAGGATTTTTTACGGCCCTTCTCCAAATACCAGTTTTTCAACCGCTGAACGTTCTCGAAGGCACAATGGTAGTCTCCAGGTACAACGCTATGACAGTCTTCATACGGAAGACAACGAAATACACTTGATTCCAATCGCAGTATTCGAAGATTCGGACACCCCAGCTTATCCAAATCAATCACCGATTTCGAGTCGTCATTGAGGATTTTTTCGATCCATTGTTTCTTCTCCAATCCCTTCACATAAATGCGACTCGCATCTTGTGCAAATTTCCTCACAATTTTCACTGCATCTATATACGGCATTCCTCCATCACTCCAGGGTATTCCATGATGATGCCATGTTTGCAGCGAATAAAGATTTTTTAACTCGCTTGAGAGAGTCACCCAGGAGCATGGTGCCTTGAAGAGGATGCGTCTGAGACCCTGCTGATATTCCTCATGTGTGCGAATGTTTATTACGGCCAGCTCTTTTATCACAAATTTATCACTGAATCGGCCAAAACCTTGTAGATCCAATATTAGCTGCATGTTCACAGTTGTATGTGCGGTCTCAAGCAAAGCCGGAAATTGACTGAGCTGGGCATTTATTGCATGGGATCGGTGCACATGCAGGTGTGCAGATGGCACCATGTGAAAAAAAAAAAAAAAAAATGCCCGAAAAATGTGGGAAAAATGCAGGTGTTCTAAACAATATATATGTTCAAGAAATTCTAACATTTTCGATGTGTGAAAAAAAAAAAAACTTCTGAATGATATTTATTGCTCTATCCTTTGAGACTTGCCGATTTTCATAGGCTGAGGTGTAATCTTGTGATTATTGCAATCTTTGCGTTTCCAAAATTCTCGCGTTTTCGAGCCGCGAATAACGTGTGAAAAAAATTCGGAAATGATATTTATTGCCCGACCCTTGAGAATTCCCGATTTCCGTGAGCTCAGGTGGGATCTTTTGATTATTACAATCTTTGTGTTGACAAGAATTCTTTAGCATTTTCAGGTGGTGGAAGGATATGAAAAACTTTTGAATGATATTTATTGCTTAATTCTTTGAGGCTTACCGATTTTTATGGGCCCAGGTGCAATCTTTTGATTATCGCAGTCTTTGCGTGTTTGCAAAATTCACGCGTTTCCGATATTGCTTAATTCTTTGAGGCTTACCGATTTTTATGGGCCCAGGTGGAATCTTTTAACCATCGCAGTATTTGTGTTTGCAAAATTCATGCTTTTTCGAGTGACGATAGTATGATGAAAAACTTCTGAATGATTTTTATTGCTGAAACCTTGAGACCTGCCTATTTTCATGAGTCGAGGCGGAGTCTTTTGAGAGCCGTTCTCAGGTTGGTGAGGGTTGATTTTATTTTGGGTTGGGGGTAGTGTGCAACCCATAGAATTGCAGCTCAATCCCCACCAGATCGGTTCGAGAAGAGAAAACAGTTTTCAGATTGAAAAGATCGGTGAATAGTGGAAGTTCATAGAATCGAAGGAAAAGCATTAAGAAGAAGAAGAAGACTGATTCCAAAACAAAACTTGAAAATAAGGTATGTTATCTGCATCGGATATTCGAATTGAACAGATTCTAAAACATGAGGATGTGTGATTAATTCAGATGAATCCTGCTCATGGACGAATTGCACAGCGAGCGGCTCAGCTGCGACGAAGGACCGAGTCGAGGGCACGATTTCTGCGAAACGCTCGGATGGTGTTGCGTATTTTGCGCGAGGAGCATGTGGATGAGCGCTTCGTAACCGAAACCGAAAATACCTATTGTGAAGTGATAGAAAACCTTACACGGCAGCATCAGATAAACGATTACTGGGCGATGCGTAGGACCGATGCCGAAGATTCTACACAATCGGCCATCCAATGCACGGATGTAACATCTTCCGTGCAAGAAGATGCGGATGATTCGGATGCGACGACGGTGCGTGTGAGTATAGAAAGAGGCCGATCGCCATGGATCAGATCAGCCTCATCGATGCGATCCGGTCCGAGCTCGCCATCGTCGTCATCGTCGAGATCATCTTCTCCGGGGATACCCCCACCGCCAAGAGTGATTCCACTCGAACCACACGTTCACATATTACCCGGTAAGTACCCGTAATTGTCATTATATATCGTTCGACAATTGAAATACCTGTATGTTTCAGATCCGCGTGTGTAAACCCCGGTGCGTTTACCGCCACCTAGTTGTAAATATATATATATAGGGTAGACGTGCCATTTGTGGCCACTGTACCGTTTGTGGCCATGCTTGACTAATGCTTTTCTCCTTTCTGGCATTATAAATCTATTCAATTATTAGATTGATCACGAAAACATACCCTACAGCAAATATTAAACCCAACTTTTCCAGTACTTGATTGTTTAAAGTGAAGTTCCTAATTATTAAAGCTGTTAAAATAGTTTTGTACCGTTTGTGGCCAGGCTTTGATTTACATGGTAATGGGTATGGCCACAAATGGAGCAAGTGGTGACCACAAACGGTACTAAGGTGGCCAAAACCGGTACGTCTACCCTAGTTTGAGTTGAGGTTAAGAAAATTGTAAAATAAGCATAGTTTCAAGCTAGTTTCAAGAAAATTGTTACTTTATAATAGGTTATACGTAAGACATATAGTATAGGTTAGTTTTAAGAAAATTATCACTTTCATAATAGGTTAGACTTAAGTAGCAACAAATAAACAGATATGTCATTATCAGATGATTCGCGTTATTGATTGCATAATTAAACACCCCGCCACTCATTTCAGCTAGTATAATTCGTATATAAGCTAAGAATTCGAAATTGCAGCCGTCCGATTGTCGGTAACAGAAAATCGACAACCATGATTCAGAATCGTTACCATCAGACCATCGATAACTAAAGATCAACGATCCGCAGGTAAATTGCAGCCGTCCGATTGCCGGTATCGGGAAATCGGCACGCATGATTCAGAATCGTTACCATCAGACTATCGATAACTGAAGATCGGCAATCCATAGTGGCGCCATCGCATTGCGAAAATCGCAACCATCAGATTGTCGGTAAGCGCAGATCGGCAATGCAGGATTCTCGATCGTTACCATCAGAATATCGGTAACAATCGGCGGTGGCGCCATCGCACGACGGAAAATGGCAGCCATTCGATTGTCGGTAACAAAGATCGACGATCGGTACCCAAATCGTTACCATCCGACTGTCAGTAACTTACCCCGCTCGGTCGGTAACTTACCAACACAACTCGGCCGGTAAGGAAGTCATATCCAGAACCCCCTCATTATATCTACTAACATGCTAAGCTAGCATGTTCATAATCAAAAAACAAGGCGGATTAATTAGGTATGCAGAGAAACATCAACGGGGGTATACCCACCTTGAAGATAATTTTTTCAAATCACTGCTACGCTCTGATAATAGATTTTAGTCACTCAGTTTTTTTATAGTTGATTAGTGCTGTTTTGATACAGAGTTTATGATTTTTCTCAGATTTGCTGTCCTTCGCTGAACATAAATTCAGTCCATCGAAGAAAAAGTAGTTATCGTAGGGTACAGTCTGCTGCGTTGCATGAAATTCCTTCAACTTTGAAGGATATATTCCGTATGAATGTAATTTAGGGCCAAACCAATAATATTTCATGAATTTGAATTTTAGACATCGAAATTTTTGCTGGTAAGACTTTTTTCCATCGTTTTGGAAAAAATGATTTGAAATCAAAAATTTCCATGTCTTCAAATTAAACTCATGAAATATTATTGGTTTGCCCCCAAATTACATTTATACAGAATATTTCTTCCAGAGTTGAAGAAATTTTATGCAACGCAGCAACCTGTACCATACGACAACTACTTGTTCTTCGATGGACTGACTTAGTTTAGCGGAGGACACGAAATCTGAGTAGAATAAAAACTATGTGACAAAATAGCACTAATCAACTGTAAAAAAATTGAGTCACCAAAATGTTTCCTCAGAGCATGACAGTGATTTAAGGAAAAATATTTTCAAGGTGGGTATATCCCTTAATCCAGCGAGGGGCATATGTGTGTATTTGATAGTTATTGGATATGTATTCTATTTCAAGCAATATATTAGGTATGTATTCTATTTCAAGCAATATTCCACTCACAAAACCTGTAATTGGATGTTACGTCGATGTAGTTATTCCGAATGAATATATTTGAAGAAACCAATATCTTACCAAATATTTGATACTATTTACAGGAAATTGAAAGTTGAGAATGTTATGGCTGATTACAGCAACTACGGAACGATTGATTTTCCGTGGAAATATCAGGGGAACAAACAAGAATTCGGAACACAGCTGTTGATGGCTTTAATATGGATGGACTAATTCCATAGGGGCGTAAGGAACAAAAAAAAAATTTTTTTGCGGATATGTCCATAAGATTCTCCATTGCATGAAAAAGATTTTGCCACTATAGAAACGAATTTTTTTTTTGCCGCTTACGCCCGTTTGGCGTTAGTCCATCGATATGATTTAATTGCAGACTGCACGAGGCTCAATTAATACAAAGATAATACATGACCTTTTGCAGAATCTCAAAACTATGACCAGTTCTGTTGGACCAAGCTAGCTCTATTCTACTGTATCGGTGGCCTGAATCGCAGCTTGGAGTTTCACCGCTGATCACAATTAAAGTTGAGGGGAGCCATCTGTATCGTGTGTAGGTGAATATATTTTTTTTTATTGAACGTAACTTACAGGTGCTGTGCATCTCTGCAGTATACAGGATTATAGTGTATTGTAATGTATTGTCACCGCATGACCTGATTAGATAAATCGTTTCGATGAATAAAATAGATGAATATACACAATTATACAAGTATACAATTATTATATTTACTACGAACTCCAATCCCAATCCGTGCACCTTCCGACGCAGTCATGGTTGACTTAGCATGTTACTCGTGTCAATTGGTATGCGGTGAAAAATGCCCCAACTCTTCAGCATTGTGCAACCAACGTCCCAGTTGGATGTCCTTCTCGTTAAACATATCGCACACCTAGATCTAAACTAGGACAAGTCAAAAAACTTGAATTTTGAGTTATTATCATTTTTGAAAACCCTGATAAAATACGTAAGTAACCACAAGAACAGATTCAACCTAATGCTCATAATCATGACGACAGATTGCACTAACTTTTGACTTTGGCCAGTTCTGGGTCATGTAGTGCCAGGTCGGCACGCCCGGGCTCGCAGAGCCCCGCGGACTCTAAGTGTCAATTACTAGGACCGTAAAGCCCCTCGGCCTACCTGAGAACGTCACTTGTCCTTGAGATTACTTGCCGTTTTGAGATTACGCTCTTACAGATGCACTCGTAATTATGAAAAATAGTTTTACTTACTCATCTATCGACACGCTAATCAGTCGCAATCCCCTGGATAACGATCATTCGGTGCACAAAGAATATTTTGAGCGTGTAATAATTCTTCTCCGTAATAATATGACACCACTTCACCGTACCCGTCAAAACTCAATAAAACAAACAAGAACTGGCCGCTACGATCACGCATAATTTTTTCATGCCGACTATACCTGACGGTCTGCTACCCAAATCACTGAGGTGCAATCGAGGAATCACGCGGTAGATCATCATTTTTATTTTCAATGTTTCCCACATCTTTGACATATTCTTATTAGTCTGGTTTTGACGAAGCTATAACATGAAGCTTGTCGACGTCTAACTCATAACGTCAACTGCAAATTCGGGTCTGAACGGAAGGTATTAAAATGTATAGAATTGAGCCTATTCATGCAAGACTAGCGTAGAGCATAAAATGGAAATTCATGAAGTCAAACACTCGCATTCTGCTCTCTTCGTCTGACTTTCGCCGTTTCTCGTATCAAATAACACTATCCTGATACTTCGCAACCCAAGCGTTTTCTCTCATCATCCTCTCGTCTTATATGGCGACCCGCTACAAAATTAAATAATCCATAAATGAGTAATTTCATTCCATTTGTCGTGATAGCACTGATCTTAATTTGGAGAAAGCTTAATAGAGTCGAACATACAGACACAAGTTGCATACCAGAATGTAAGAAATTGATTGAAATTTGTCATTAAATTATGAACATATTATGAATATACATTATCCATGGATTAAAAAAAACTATCTGCACCGAAGGTGAAGGCACTACGTTGACGTGGAGTGTAGAATAAAGCCTATCGGAGTCCAACACACAACGTTAACCGACAGTCTCGTTTTGACTAGATGATAGGGAGTTAGATTATAAAACTCGTCGGAATCCACGCATAATGTTGACTCACAATTGGAGTCTGAGCAGACGAGTTTTCGGAGATGAGCTTAACATGGAGCTTGAAGTGGAATTCGTTGCCATCCAACGCTTGAACTCGGCTTTATTGGTCTGGCTCCGTGCCGTTCCCTATATTAAATCATGCTATACTCATATTTTTCGACTTCATCATTTTCTCTTGATTTTCTCCTGTCAGAATTCCTCTGGCGATAAGTTGCTAAATAATTGAACCGAAAAAACCGTTTCTTCTGATAATTGCATTCATAAATGAAAATAAGCCATATCTACAATTTATAGGTGAATCAAATTTAGAGGTAATAGTCAGTTAATAGTCACCTGACAGTCTTGTCCGTTCACAATTGTTATTCTATTTATCACCACGAATTTTACACGTCTGTCGATTCGCATAGCCTCAAAAGCTCAAGATCGTAGGATTTAAGATAATTAACCTATCGAACATTTTTGTTGGTGGCTATCATTTAAATGTACTTGGCGGAAGGTTTTCGCACCTGAGGGGCTTTTAGTGGGTATTCACTAGTTCATGTATGTTCAAATTTTGTATTAAGCATTACTCTACTCTCTCTTATGGATTTAAAAACATGAAATAATGCTAGTGTTGCAGACGGATTCTGTCTTAGACTTAGAGCATATAGACATAGAGGGAGCCAGTCCTATCTTGTTCCATAAGTGGCCAACGCAGGAAGGATAGACATAGCGGTGTGATATCCTCTCGCTCTCTCTGGCAAAATGTGATTGGTCGATTTAAACTAGTCACGTCACCCACGTCAGAGCTATGCCAAGCGGTACGAGAGAGAGTGGTTATCACACCGCTGTTCCCGT
Organism: Tenthredo livida; assembly: GCA_963992785.1. Taxonomy (NCBI): domain Eukaryota; kingdom Metazoa; phylum Arthropoda; class Insecta; order Hymenoptera; family Tenthredinidae; genus Tenthredo; species Tenthredo livida. The sequence goes on along the minus strand of OZ023072.1, from coordinate 11,787,422 downwards.
CTTTGTCATCACGCTTTTCAGCCAGAAGACTCCCTCCATGTCTATATGCTCTAAGGTCTCAGAGCATACATTTCTAAGGTTTCTGTCTGCGATACCAGCGCCATCTAACTCGTGACTCTCGTACTCACGCCACTCTATACAACTTTGGTGGGTTTCACGTCTAGTGATTTTATATGGGAATGGTTTGAATGTCAATCTTGGTCTGACGACGACGAAAACGAAAACGAAAAATTTCACGATGAAATGGGGTATCAGAATGTGTAGTTAATCATATCTCAGCACTCCGGACACCGATTCAATCGATTTAAGCCTCAAATGAGAGCTTTTCATGCCCACATCCTAGATTAAATTAGTTTCAATCTGTGTATATTGTGATGTGAAAGATAACAAAGATATTGGTTCGCGGTATAGGTTAGGGTAGCTGCCTCTCGGGTATATAGACTCGTTGTGTCTCGCGCTTAAAAAAAATTTTTTTTTAATGTACTTGGCGCGAGACTCTACCGAGTCTCTTGATACTTCGTTCGCCAGTCAGCCAAAGCGGCGGCTGAGCACATTAGCTTCAAATTCCCAAATTTTGATCTATTAGCTAAAGCAGCAGTAGAGTCTAAATTCAAGATAAGATTAAAGGGGTATCGCCACCTTTAAATGGGTCAACATTCTGAGAAAGAGATTATCATTTTACAGCGAATTTGAAAGTCTGATCAAATCCAGAAAAATCACTAAGTTTAGGGAGGGTTTGACCCTCATTATCCATACCTAACATTCAATATTACTTTGAGTCTAATAGTAGTTACGCTGAATATAGAAAAATACAAAATTACTCGGTTGTCGTAAAGAATCAGTAGTACCGGTGGATCGATTCTGGCATTTTTGGTCTTCAATTCTTCAAAAGAGATCCCTCTATGATATGAACATAGAACTTTTCGATATCGCGAAAATTGCCTGACTCGCTTAGTTTTCACTGAGCTTTTTCTAATTCTTCAATTTTTTTTCTCTAATTTTTCTATTATCTCAACCAAAAATAGTCATTTCAAAAAGTTCTATGTTCATATGATAGAGGTTTCGATTTTACAAATTTGTAGACCAGAAACTCCAGAATCGGTCCAACGATGCTCCTGATTCTTTACGACAACCGGTCAAAATAGTCATTCTCCAGAAATCAACTTTCAAACTTTTTTGTTTAAATTTTTTTTTATTTCCTACTATTCCCAGAGAGAAAAATGTAGTTACAGGAAATCAAGTTTTAAGATTTTGCTTATGACTCATATGCTGGATCCGCAGCTGCTCTCGTATCGATGAGTTATGAGTCGAGTCGAGTCTAGACACATTTGCCAGGCGGAGGGTTGTAGTGAGTTTTGACCTGTTCTGTATAACAACAGTGTCCGTTAGGTGTCCGGTGAGGCTGTTGGAAAAATAATGAATTGCTTTAGAAAAAAATCTGATCAAAATTTTTCAAAACATAAAAATTCTCTAAAATTTTTGATCTGCAATATTTTTGAGATTCAGAAGATGCTAGCACAATTTTTGTCAATACTACGAAAATTCTTTCATCTTTTATCAATCATACCTTTTTTCTTATAATATTTATTAAACTCTTGCAATTAATATATGTATTATAGAAATACTCATCTTTTTAGAAATCCAAATGTCTAGTCTCCTGGCATCGATTTCAAACGCACTGTTTGATGGATCATCTTCTTTCGATTCCGAAGTCTGCTCTCAGATATATATATAAACACGATGTTTATTCGATAATGGAAATTACTATTGGTTTGAATACGTAATGAAAGCACGACAATATTGACAAACAAGTGGACACCTAACCTCGGAAAAATGTAGATCGCAGCCATGTGTACTGTCAATGATCACAATTCAGAAGAATATTGAAAATTAAATATGTGTAAGAATGATAATTACACAGAATTAAAAGATCACAAAATCGAATTCAAAATCGAAATATATAAAAACGTCATAAAAGTACGCAGTGGTGTTGGCGGTGTTGTACAATACTTATAGCACCAATCTGAGGGTTCGCGCGCCGCGCCACGGCGCTTTTTCGTAATTTGGCGCTGTCATGGCTCTCATTTTTCAAATCGTCTAGATATTTTGACACCGATTTATTTGCAGGTAGAGTAGGTCACTAGCATTCCAAATAAATTATACAAAAAACGATTTTTTGAAAATTCGAAGGTGTAGATACCCCCTTAAACTCGTATAATTTGTAAAACACAATTATAACGTAGCAAGAAATCAATTAAATTCAATATAAAACAAACTACTCAATCCCACGATTCAAATCTCACATTCAATCTTCAATCTCAATTCTAAACAAAATGGACAAACGCAAAATCGCAATTCTATTAGAATTGCGTACACAAAATTCGATTAAGGTAATTTTAAGTATATTTCTTTTTTTTTTTTTGTATAAACTCAACATCATCTTTCATTTCATTGTAAAATTTCAGACCATCATATTCGTTATAATTTTGTTAAGACTTTCGGAAAATCATTCTTGATTCAAAATATAAAATTTCGAATAAATTTAATTACGACATTTGGGCATAATTAAATCAAGAAGCTAGGAATCTGTTCTTTCTTCTCCATCTTCCTTGCTTTCCATCATTCAAATCTTTATTTTCAAGTAAACTCGTTTTAGCTAGTTACAGCATTGGTGCGGGAATTCATACAGTTACGATAGAGCTTTCATAGCTATCGTAGTCTGGGAATTTCCAATCTTATGTCTGAAGTACAGCCAGAGTGCGTTTGGTTGAATCAGCTATAATATATCTTTGATAGCTATTATAGTCTGTGAGATTTAAACATAGTCAAGGTCTGTGGGGATGCAGCTAGTGTAGAATAAAATCTACAATAGTCTGTATTAGAGTTTTATGGGTTTCTTTAACTTTCCCCAGGAGGAGCTCCGAAAATCACACCCGTGACAAACAACTCACGCGGACTTGCATAATTTCACCAGCCTTCAGCTGGTGAAACAGTTGCAGTAAGTTACAATATACTACGACTATCAACTGAAAATTAAACTCAATATATACGTAAAAAATTCTTGCTTTTATAAGCAATATCGTGGCGCAGTGGGAAGGTAAGAGCCTACGAAGTCTAAGGTTCTGCGTTCAAGTCCTGCAGCACAGAATTTTGTCTTTTCTTCTCCAAACTGTTTCAGTTTGACAGGAGATCTGACAGGAGATCTGACATGAGACTCATATGAGATCTAGTATGAAAACCTTGTTTAATTTCGTTACCACAATCTGAGGAAAGTGCTTATCAGTTCTCGCTTAAGCTGATATCAGATCTCATATAAGCTCACATCACATTTTATATGAGATCTCACATCAGATCTTATGCCACGATTTTCAGTAGGATAATATTTCCATACTTATTTTTCACACAATTCATAATCAAGGTTGATCATTTTTGAATGATATAACTAACAGCAATTCGTTTTCATGATAACCAAAATAAAAAAGGACTCAGAAAAGGCAATACATCAAATTCGACCACAATTAGCAAGATGTATGATTATTATCCCAATAGCTTTTTGCTTTAATAATTCAATCGTATGGATCAAACCCACGGCTCATTATGAGGGTTGAATCTTCGAACTGAAATCGTATTCGTCAGACTGAGGGGGCAGCATAAGAATTAACACGTATGGGCGAAATCATGGGGAAGAACGAACGAAAGTGGAACGACGGGACAATGCATCTGTTACGTGCGCAACTTTTGAAATCCTTCAAAACTCTATTAATTCATTCTTAGATTATCCTTCGAAATCAGATAAATATTCTTTGCTTCATAAACTAATTTTATTATTTTAAACGCGCAATAGTTACTCTTTTTATTTCTGAACGTGATTTAGAGCACAAAGGCAAAGCATAACGAAATATAATATTTCAATGTAACGAATATTTATCCCTTCTTGAAACGGCTATAAGTCACGTAGGTGTAGATAACGGCGAGGCAAGACTGGAACCCCAGTATTGCTGACCCTTCGATTTCACACTACTAAAGTAGTGTACGTAGATGTAATTTTCTCTCTCTAATTTTCCAAAGAAATAGGAAAATTAAGCTATATGGCAAATAGAATAATAAGATATTAAATTGGGCATTATCAGAATCTCAAGAGCAATTGAATGAGCCATAATTCGAGTATAAGATTGAATTAATAACGCAGTTTGAATATATTATTATATGAGCTAGTGTGAGTAGACTATAGGTGAGGCATGGAATAGCATGGGACCGCGTAACGTCACCAGGGCCCCACTCCTACGCCTAACTGCAAGTAGTCCCTCAAACCAATCAGGCGACAATTAGCCACTAAGCAATGCCCTAATTGGCTAAGCCACGCGCGTAGTAATACATACATTGTTGCAACCGCGGGGACCTCGTCGCCTTTGAACTTGAACTGGCGTCTTTCTTCTGTCAAGTCGCAAAGTGCGTGGTCGTAAAGAACCGTGTGTAAATTCGAGCCACGAGTTGTATTCAATCTTCTCTTAAAATCCAAATCTAAAGTCAAGTGTTAATACAAAGGACTCTACACCCGTTAAACCCAAAGTGATAATCGTGACATAATCCACAGCGTGGTGGTCTGATTATCCATCCTTAAATTCAGTGCAGAGACACAAGTTGATTATCTTTATTAATCACCTTTGAACAATTTAATGTTTTCGATATTAAAACCGTAACTTCACGTTCTGCCTTATACTCACTCTGAGTATTTGTAATATTAAGATAACTTCAAATCTCTAAGAAACGAATCAATTTCACTTTCATCGTTACTATTTCACATTGACTCCTAGCAACTTCATTCACTGTTCTAAAATTTCACTTATTTATAAATCTAGAGTCACTCAAATCTGTGCATCGATCCGTTTACGAACAATAGACATTTGAGCAAATAACACTAGCTTCAGTTCAGGAGGCTTAAAACAGTTATAAACATTAAAAACAAAATTTAAATTCTACGCTAGTAAAAGGCTTCGAGGTTCTCAAGGTGAGGGAGGCATATACCTAAATATCGAAAGTAGCCCCATGCTACGCCATCTCAGCCAAGGATAAGTAAACACAGTCGCTCACAAATTCGCTCATTTATAATTTACTTTTCATATTCAAAGACCGTTATATTGTTTTCCAGAATTCTCTAATTATAAGGATTTTGCATGGCTATAAATACATTGAATAAATTGAATGAGTAATAAGGGAACGGGAATATCGTTCTAAGCTAATACCCACAGGGGTTACGGGGATATCCCTTGCTTATTAACGAGACCACCCGTCGAGCTTGACTATCACTCATTATTCCAATTCTGAATCTTATATCTCTTTACCAAATAACCATATAATATAGTTAAGGATTACACTATAATAATAGGTCAAGATTGGTATTATAATAAATTGGAAAACCTACTGGGATAATCTTTTAGGATTTCGGGTAATTCCCTAATCCCGTAGAGTCTTCCTGTTAAAACAATATTGAAGCTCAAGTGAATAAATGTTAGTTCTAATTCAAGTCATTAGGACTCAATATACCAATCTCGACATGTAAAGATATATTTCCTTTATTCAGGAATACCTCATTTTCACTATGCATAAATCCAGATCGGTATGATAATTAGCCTGATAGACCAACTGGGATAATTCTATAGAATTTCGGGTACCAGCCTAATCCCATTGGGTTTCTTTCTTTTTATTATTAGATGCATAAGACTCAATAAGATCCTGACTACCGATCTTGCATCATGTATCTCGTTATAATATTACTATAATTCAGGACAATACATATACACGCATATATTTATCTATATTCAATTTCCTTATTGGAAAATTAAATTATTATTCTTTCATTTTGAGCCAAGATCAGAATCATTGCTAATTCAATAAATCGCCTGGAATAATTCCTAGAATTTCGGGTACCACCCTAATTCCAGTGCAAGATTTCCTCTAAATAGTATCGAGACTTTACTCCAATAAGTAGTCGCTGATCTTGACTCAATTTATATTATTCCTGTCCGAGAGAAAGAGGGTTTCTATTTCAGTATTTTATTATATTCTTCATATCAACGCGTGTGAATCGTGAAGAGCCTTTTATTAAATTCATTATTATTCTTCATGAATAATTCTTATATAGTGACAAGCCTTCACGATCCCCACGTCGAAGATCATTATATTATCATATTGTTTCATTATTTTGTGAATTCATTATTTTATGTTATTAATTTGTTCAACCGACAATCATTTGTTAGTCGCTTGAACTACATATTTCATATCCATAATCGTTGAAGAATATATATTTGATTTTACCAGTCAATTTCCCATTACCATTTGAATTACCTTTTATTCATTTATTTAATTTTATTTTATTTCAATTATATTATTATTATTTCTATACCAATTAGCCTCACGACAATATTTAAATAAATCAATTGAGACCTGCATAGGACTAGGCGGCAACGAATCCTATTTACCGATCTATTTCAGAATAGATTTCTTTATAATTATTTATATGTAGATGTGACGGGATGATCAATTCCATGGGTTCTCGTTGTGAATAAACCATAGGGATTAATAACACTCTACCCATACCGTCCGTCACACATCCCACAGGACAGAGTGTAGAAAAAACGCCTTACCGTCATGAAATTGCACTTTTTTGATAGTGACTCATTGTGATATAACTCATTGTGATGAACGCATAAAAAATTGAAATTGTGTCTGTATCAACCCGCATAATGCAGAGTTTTTTGTAAGCGTTGTCAACGGGAAGGACACAATTCGTCATTTATTGATATTCACTCTCATCAATAATTCTGTTAAGCGCATCAAAATACTAAAATTATAGTCATACAAAGAGGGTTTGCTGCTAGGTAATTGAATTTCAATAGGGATGTCCCGGATGGGAAAAACTTGCACTATAGAATATTTCAACGCAAAGATTGTTTAAGAACTCGTTTTTGACTGACGTAATTACCAGGAAGTTTTCGACAGGACTGATAATCAATTTTAGGTAATGAAATGATTTTAACAGGTGTTTACTCACTGTTTCATTGGCATTTAGATTGATGCGTTTCCTACCTTTGTGGGGTCCTTCTTGGAACGCTTCCTTGACTGCTGTTTTCATGACATCAACTGACAGTTCCATGCTCAATTTACCACGTTTGCTATCCTCCTCGTATTTCCTCTTTTTTCCTTTCAGTTCTGCGTTTTCGTGAAGTAACTCTTTCTTCTGCTCCACCAGCGCCTTCAGCTGTAGTGAAGGAAGATTGATACTCTTTGATGCGTCACCATACTTCCTATGCCATGGGCATTTCTGTGTCCATTGAAAAGTCCAGTACATCGTATCACTGGGATTCATATTTTCAATAGTGTTAATTACCAATATGATGACGATTATGAACAAATAGACAGCACCAGTTTATTACAACAACGGTCATCACAATGATAATACTACTCACAGTAGTTCTGAAGGGTCATTGAATGCCTTCAAAATGGATCCAAAATCGGGCTGTGGGATATGTTTCCAGGTCATTCGTAGCTCCGAAATTCAAAAGAATCAAAATTCTAGCTGCTCCCTTTCTCGAGAAATCGATATTTTCATGTTTTCAACGTAAATTCACGATTTAGGTACTCCGTATTCGTTTGATATCGATAAAATAATCACAATGTCGTAAGACTTATTAGAAAAGCTACTATTTCTTTCGCATGTTTTTAAGTTTTTCATGTCAGAATTGGAGTTTACATGTTTTTAATAAGTCATAACTTTCTTGAATATTATTGGATTTCAACTCCTCTAAATTTCAGAAAAATTAATATCAATAATACTATTTCAGAATTTATCGGACGAAACCAACCAAATTTTTGAATTAAGTCTTCCAACTGAGGAAAGATTCTTCCTCCGTATAAAGCGTGCAAGTCTCAGGAAGACGGAAAAAAAATTATTTTTATTCGAAAATTTTTTATTTGAAAAATAATTCTGATGCACTTCCGTTTCGTTCCGTCTTTCTGAGGATCGCACGTTCTATACAGAGGAAGAATCTTTTCTCAGTTGGAAGACTTGATTCACAAATTTGGTTCGTCTCGTCCGATAAATTCTCATATAGTATGAATCAATAGGATACGAACGATAGAGTCACTAATTAATAAAATCAATTAATATTTAAAAAAGTTACGACCGATGAGGAAGACAAAAACTCCAATTCCTAGATGAAAAACCTGAAAACTTGCGAAGAAAATAGTAAATATTGAGATCCCATTATCATGTCATGCTTACAAATCATATTTCAAATCATGAAATCGGTGTGAATTTTTTTAGATTTTTGAAAATGGCGTTTTCGGAACTGGCTTTTTGATTTTTTAAAAATTTCGCTGGTGGTTAATAAAATCTGAGAATAATTCAGAGACCCTTTTGGGTGCGTTGCAACATCATACTAAAAAATTATCAAAATCGAAGGGGGTGAGGTACATGGGGTGCAAATGTGACGTGGAATGCCCCATATTGGGATCCTTAGAATTTCGATACGCCAACTAGTGGCAGAAAATAAAACTGTTGAATGAGAGCTGCAGTAACCAGCTGTAACCAATGAGAGGGCTTAAAACCTCGATACGCTAAGTAGTGACGAAAAATAGAACTGTTGAAACTCGTCTACTTTTACGAAGCCACGCCCATTCCAAGGATCCCAATAGATCGAACAGCTTTTTTAATAGGTCCTACAAGATTGTAATCATTTGGTCGATACAAAACGGATACAGAGTAAATCGTGAAACCACGTTAGAACATGAAAATATCGATTTCTCGAGGAAGGGAGCAGCTAGGATTTTGATTCTTTCGAATTTCGGAGCTACGAATGACCTGGAAACATATCCCCCAACCCGATTTTGGATCCATTTTGAAGGCATTTGATGCCCCTTTAGGGCTACTGTGACTACACTGAGGAAAAAAAGTTATTGGATTCATTAAATATTAGTTGATCCAAGAAAATGCGGCGTATCCGGAGGTGCGATAGCATATTTGTTTAAAAGAACGCGATATTCAATTTTGAGCGAAACAAATTATTTTTCAACAATAAGTAAGGACAAATTGAATCAACTAAATCTTTATTCATTAGCACAACTCATTGAATTCGCCATACAAAATTACATCTTGAATCACACAGCTTGTCCTTCGATTAGAGAAACTGTATTCACCATCTGAACAATATTCAGTTTATCTGATTCGAGATTCTTTTCATCCAACTAAATATACAATTGATTCAAAGGAAATATACTCGAAAGAAGCAAGTGCCAGGTTGAAACAATAACGTGAAAGAATAAATTAACATTGTACTTGCATAAACGGAAACAATATCGTATCGAAGCGTAGAACTATCTCGTTAATCTGTAGTTATATATCCTCAATAGAAAACTACAATTCTTATAAACAATAAAGCACCTTTTCCGAGCAAGAAAACGAATATTCCGTCTAAGACGATATTTCGGTAGAAGAAGGTAAGATTTATTCGTGACAAAAGAAATATAGTCACATTAAGTTTGATATTCAGTTGAACGAAAATATTGAATTGTCTAATCAAAAATTGTGGAGTTGATTCAACATGATATCTCTCGATTCAATTCGATATTTCTTTCAGTTGAAACCAGAGTTTTGTATACCTTTGTGAATAGATTAGTGCATTGATTCTCAAGAATTGAGTATATACTTGAATGAAAATATCATTTCATTGATTTAACTTATATTTGCGGGCGATGGTAGTTTAAACGAATCGTTGAATGGACTTTTGAATTAAATGTTTCGTTCATTCAAGACAATTTTATTTGTTGTAAATAAATCTTCATTCCAGAAGAACATTTCGGCGCTTCTAAGAACAAATGATGTAATTGGATTGAACAAGCACATCATTGGTTGAACAGGTCCTGCGATTCATGGATCGCAAGATGAGATTGTTCAAACAATATATTTTGTACACCCCATGTCACATTTATGTAATTAAGACATACATTTACCAGTGCATCATAGATAAATACATGTTTTTATAAACATAAATATGTTCATAAAAAGGTATGTTTACGTATGATACACTATATAGCAAATGTACACGTTCAATAGTAACATAAATGTGACATAGAGTCTACGAAATATATTGTTTATCTAATCTAATCTTGCGATTATTCGAATACACATAATAATTTATTCGTGAAAACAGGCATGTGCCAATCGTAGTCCATATGTGATTTACGAAACATATTTCTCAACGAACGTAACGTACAAGATCTTGTTAGCATACATATATACTTATATAAGGTTAAACAGATAAAACTAGTTGTTTTGAATAATTATTTGTTATATAGGTTTTTATTTGTCCATAGTTTTTAGTTATACACATATATGTACATGACTTTGACAATTTTCAGTAACAGAAAATATATATATATTTTTTTTATGTTATATGTAACTACTGTATAAATTATTCTTATACAGAGATATTTAAGGAAGCATAAAATATTCAATACTATCGTGGAACTTAGATTGGATAGCTGTCGAAAGGCGTATGTTATAAGTGAGAACTGTATAAATTATTCTTATACAGAGATATTTAATGAAGTGTAAAATATTTTGAACCATCGTAGAACTTAAATTCGATAGTTGTCTAAAGGCGTATGTTATATGTTAGCATTGTCTTATATAATATCGGAAATAGGAAATAAGTGTTCTATAATGTAAGATTCCAATCAGAAAAACTAAATAAATGTATAAAAAAAAAAAAAAAAACTGCCCACAATATAAATTTGATATTTTGCATAATACACGCCCATGCATTCATTTACATGGTACATAAATTTTGCCATCAGACATAATATGTAAATTGCTGGGCGCATAGTGCAAAATTTTTTTTTGAGACAGAAATCCCCAGTTCGTCGTTTCCTCAATTACGAATGAATGTAAGTGACGTGAGAACGATAAGGTTCGGGTTTTTAAAACTAAAAAGTGTACCTCATGAATTTCATCAATAAATATATTTTGTATCTTTCCGAATGACAGAAAAATGTCATCAGAATCGATGGTTACGACCATGCCAACTTTGTAAATAGTTCCATGGATATTTACCCATGATGTGATAGTACAGGTATCACTCATATTTTCAGGAAGTACATTTTTAAAGTACTGGTAATTATCCATAGTGCATACATTTTCTTCATGTCTGACACCTGACAATATGCGATTTGATAATCCTTTTTTGCAAATGATTCGGTAACACAACTCAAGTTGATTCTTTAGAGCTAATGTATGCGATGGGTTCACACGAGATGTAACAACTTTGGCTGTACTTTTGAGTTTTTCATGGTATCCCTCAAAGCGGATGCAAGATATTTGCTTGATGGGACCAATCTTTTGCATCAGCCGAGGATAGTGTACCCATAAATGGTGCTTTGGTTTTAAGGGTTCTTCAAATAATTGTAAATACAATTCGTGATGTTCAGATATCAAATTTCTAAGTATATCACAAGTTTCAGTAGTGACAACAGACGCCGTAATAATGCAATATATTTCTCGTAAAACAATATACAATTCCCAAATATCATTATCAAGAGGAACTAAATCACCAATGATTAAGCCTAGGTGACGTACTAAATATGACATTTCAGAAGAAGAAAGAAGCAAGACTTGTTTTTTAATAGCATTTTCGGAAATTAAGGGAGGAACATTTTCACCACTTGTACTGTTAGAGTTGAAAAAACGTATTCTATAATTTAAAGTATGAAGCGAAAAAAGTTTTTGTATGTAAATTAAGCTGTGCAGAATTTTCCCCATGTCGTATCGAAAACCTCCCTCCTCAAAATCATGCATGGGATCTTGACTGAAATTATTGATAACGTGATAGTTTGGAATGGAATTAAAAACACATTCCTCCCGAACACCATTGGAACTATCTATTACATCTTTATTATAATTTGCGAGTGTGCGTAGAATACTTGCATCCTCTACTAATTGCTTACGAGATGTATTCTTGTCCGCCAAACAAACTCTACACCAATGAGACGCATTAAAGCTTCGATCGAATCCAAGAATAGTGTTCAATCCTAAATTATCACCGGTTATTAATACTACAGAAAAATGGACAATTTTTTTTTCACCACAGATATATATGGAAACACCATTACTTTCAAGGTCAATAATTTGATCTATCACATGACAAAAAATTTTATGGTTACCGAGGGTAGCATGATCCTCTGTTTCGTGGAGTTGCAAAAAAAAAATATTTTCAAGCATACTAGCACAATGCGGAGGTGTACAGGCAATCGAACAATATGTGGCACCAAGTTTTTGCAGTCCGCTATGAGAACCCAAAGGGTTATTGATTTCGAAATCATCAAAATAGAGTATAAGAGGAAAAACTAATTTATCAAGAAATCTTTTTTTAATGGATTGCCACAATTCACCTTGAAGTATGGAAGAAATTGCTTCATTCTCTTTGGATTGATCAATGACGTACGCATTAATTGAATTGAAAACATCCGGTAGTTCCAGAAAGGTTTTCAAAACACATTTTAGAGGAATTATTTCTAATGTAGAATTGGTGACAACTTTATTTTGTCCTTGAACCCGTCGAGGTTGCAATGCAGCCTCTATTTCAATTGAGCGAGGTCGAATCAAATAATTTCGTTCTGTAAACTACTTGAAAGCTGAGTGTTCTGTTTTAAAATTATCAAATGCCTTTTGTACAATATCAAACATCAAATTTAGGTTCTGCAAATTCGGACAAGCAGACGACGCATGCTGCTGTTTTAAAAGTGCAATACAAGTTGAACTGTATAATTCAGTGATAGATACAAGTATTTCATGTACCACAGCTCTTGGCATAGTACTGTTAGAATAAAACTTTGCGACAAGACAAGCAGCATTTTGATTGACTATATGTCGAAAATCTTCTATACTTATATTTTTCATGGACATGTGTGCGTTAGCAAATCTTAAGACGGGCTCAAAATTAGATGCAGATTGCTCATTTTCAACCATAACATCGTTTGAAGTTGTACTGATCACAGGTGATTCTTCTTTATTTGAACTGGAGACAATTTCATTCGAAGTAGCATTTAAACGCACGGACGTTATATGTTTTATATATGAATAGATGTTTGCAAAATAACGGATACATTTTCCAAACCGACAGTAACATGTACTGTACATTTGCATTTTATGATTAGCTTTAGTATGGGCAAGCAAATAGGAGTGCGTTACCAACTTAATCGAGCAAAACGGACAAGGATATATTGTTGAAAAGCAGTACCGTATCAAAACCTTTGAAATCAAGCACCATTTAATTGAGCAACAGTTAGTTCAGGTTGGCGTAACAGCGAAAAGAAAACTTTCGCATAACGATTATAAAAAAGCATATTGTTTTTAATCTTTGGATCAGTTATAAAGCAAGATATTCCTATCGGATAATAATCACTACAAATAATTAGGTACAATAGCATTCAGGTACAGAATGCTTCAAAATACCTATTATAGCGATATCAAAGAACAAATAATTTTGTGAATAATGGCTATATAGCGATTACATTGTGCCAGCAGAATCTTCAATACGTGTCTTGCCACGCTTATTTTCTATTTGAGAAATTACAACACTGATGTAAGAGATTCGTTTATCCCATTTAGTTTCAAATTTGTATAGACCTACTTGAATTAGCAACCACAGATGTTCACTTTCTGGTGGGTAAGACGCGTGTAACACATGGAAGACCTTGAAGCAGATGTCTAGAGCTGCAATCGTTCATGGCATGTTATACAAAATTTCACCAACGCACACATATGACGAGGAAATTCTGGTGATGTCAGTTCCGACGACAATGATAAATGGTTGTAGTGTAAGTGATATCTTGTTTATAGCTTCAATCCTTGCTGCTTGTAGAACGGCTACATCACCTGGAATCTGTGCATCAGACGAAGAATTAGATTTCGGAGTAATTAGTGCAAATATGGGTCTGATCGTGAATTGTGAAATGAAACCAAAGCCTAACAATTTAGACAAGCATTTTTTGATTGAATAATTTTCAAACATTTAGAAAACAAAAAAAATTGTTTTTCTCAAAGCTTCAGTGTTGTTTTTTTGATCTGAATTCAATTTTCACTCGCAGATTCACACTCCAAACCAAAGCTGTACACAAGTAGGTTCGCTTTTAGTTTCATTTGAAAGATCAGAATTCACTTCAAATGACTCTCAAAATAGAAATGAAATTATAAACGCTGGAAATTATGTGACAACTCAGGAAGAATAATTATGCAAACATAAATGACAGAAAAATATACTCAACGGTAGCGTGTACTATGATGCTGTCTTTGCATTCCGGAATGGAGGGCTTCCAATGTTTCTTGCTCAATCTGAGCCTTCCTTTTGGTGATATCAAATGTGGGAGCAAGAGCAATTGGGCCGTAACAATACTGTCTGTTTAATAACAAAATTTGCATCGTCACACGAAATTTATAGTCTCATTTTTGGAAGCTTGTGAAGAATATTATATTATTTGTGAAGAATTACCCTGATTAACGTCGGGTAAACTCAGCAAATCATGTAATGCAATTGCATTGCTGTCTTTAGTGCTGAACGGACAAACAGCTTTGATTTCATTGAAAAAAGTATTCCACTTTGTCAAGTCAATTTTGAACTCTGTTAATTTCATGTAGGAAAAATCTGAGTCGATCAAAGTATATCCTTCCGGGTAGTTTAAAATTGGCCATTTGGTATAAATTGTAGATATTGGTTTGTCTTCACTGTTATCAATCTCTCTGCGCCTTATTGTCGCAGTTTTTTCCCAGTGCGAAACGACTATTTCCCACGGTGCTTGATTTTTATTCAGCCAGTTTATACTTTCTTGGATCGTGATATCAACTATGACAACATGAAATATGTGTAAGTGATTCGGTCAACACATATACACCTTTTATAATTTAAAAATTTGTGTAACAAAGCTGAGGTATATTTCTAGAAATGATATTGGAACATATTGGTTTTTCAAAAGTACTTATTGAACACATGTTGATTTCCAATTCGTGACAAAATTTCAAACCTTCAGGATCCTCTACTTGTCCAATTTCCTGATCCGTAACCTCTCCGCCTGATAATTTTTTATATACCTGCGTAGTATTTCGATATTTGTCTACTAATTTGCCTCGAGCAGTGACGGATTTTCCATTTTTTGCATCTTTTTTTTTTACTGGAGGAACATAGTACACCATGGGATTTTCTGAGGGAAAAACCTCAACGATTTTCTGCGACAATTCTTTGAAATCTTCGTTTATCAACCTAGGTGTTGAAAAAAAAAAAAAATGTAAGAAACAAGTAATACACTTTCGTTAATGTATATAAAGATAGATTCATACCGATGTTTGCAATTCATGGCTTCTGAAATTAAAAGTTCAACGACAATGTTTCTAGCCTTACGGTTCAACTCGTTTGTTTGCTTATAAGATTTTAGAATAGTAGAGCCTTGTAATGATCTCTGCAGAATTTGTTTAACAGAAGACATTTTAAACTCCTGATATTTCTTTTCTCCTATAAAACAATTCTGCCTGCTTAAACGATTACTATTCTCTTTATCCGATTCCATGTCAGTATCACTTTCGGTGTCAGCTTCCATAGCACTACCTGCTTGCTATTTGTAAAATAGAATTGAACATGAAAGTTAAAATTGAACAAGTACTCGATAGCAAATTATTCAAACTACAACTATACACATGTGTAAATACTTACACTGGCAGTACTTGACGTTGTACAACTACTACTAGGCTTATCGGAATCGATCTTTTGTTGTTGAAAATAGTTTTTCCACTTTGTTAGGAATTTCATTCTTGGTCCAAGTTTTGGTATTAATTCTTTAATCAGTTCAGGAGTTAAGTTGCTCATCAGAGTTAGGTCAATTTCGTTTCCTGAGTGAAAATCATACAAAGATGTTCATATTCTGCTGGTTGACTCACTGAAATATAATACAACTGGAACGAGCGCTCCGTGGCTAAGCGGGCATCTGGCTGTCCCGAGAAAGAAATAGCTCGAATGTGACCACCTGTCTCTTTCTATTTGCTACTGCGCATGTGCTGGACCGTCTCAGCAAAAATATTAACCTAATGGGACATACCAAGTGCAAACAAGGGTATAAACCTTTTGACAGACTGTCTATGATGCGAGAGAGACAAGTAGTCACATTCGAGCTCTCTCTCTCTCTCTCTCTCTCTCGCGAGGTGAATTCGTCACTCCAACCCCACGCACGGAACGTCTCCGCAATTCTTTTGCGTTGTCTGCGGTTCGCCACTGGGATTCACTCCCCGCTAGCATAAAGCCTTTAAGACTCTTGCCGGTTTCAAAACGGCCTTGCATGCTCATCTATTTGATCTCGAGGGTTAGGGCTGGCTTCTTGGTTTATCGGATCTTTTCTGCTCTTTACTATTTTCTACTGTCCTGTTCTGTCTTTCCTCGCTTCTGCTTTCGCTTCGCTTCTGCTTTCGCTTCGTTCTAATCTTAATTTCAACTTTACCTAGGCTAGCTTCATTCTTTTACTTACTATATATAATTTGTATTTTAGCTATAATTTATGTTTATATGTATTTTATATGTATAATTATTACAATCTCTGTGCTCTCTCTACCTTTTCCGACATAACGGGAATCATAATAAATTCTATTCTATTCTATTCTATTCTCTCTGAGGAACCCTCACCAGCGCAGCGCTTGTTCCAGTTGTATTATATTTCAGTCGGTTGATTCTACTGTACTATCAATCTAACCGACTCAATAATAAATCAATACAACTATAACTAGCTAATTGAGTATGAAAAATGTCTAAAACGCACCCAGAGAAATGGGTTTCTTAAATTATTTAATCTAAATAAATTTTATTTGTACATGAACCTAATAGAAAATTCATTTGCCGCAAATAAATTTTTCATTCGCGCGAATTATATATATATTTCGCGCAAATAAAAAATTTATTTGCGGCAAATGAAAAATTTATTTGCGGCAAATGACTTTTCTATAAGGTTCACGTATACAAATAAAATTTATTTACATTAAATAATTTAAGAAACCCATTTCAGTGGGTGCATGCTTGCGTTGTATAAAGACTATTTTACATTATATTTGCGACTTTAATTCGATGAATAGTGTTTATAGCATTACGTGTGAAAATCTTGGATGAAGGTCGTATAGAAGAAAAAACATCAGTTGACGTTTCGGTCCTGATGAGGACCCTCCTCAGAAGCGAAAATTTATTAATCTAAAAAGGTATACATGTATCTGTTAAGCCGTTACCGCATTGTGGGTCCGTTTCGCTACGCGATTTCAAACTGTTACTGCCTATTATGTTTTAAGGTAGGAATTATTATTTATGACCTCTTCTAATAATCTATACACTTATATATAGGTTTAGTTTTACTTTGGAATTACTCTTAGTATCTGTATACCTTTTTAGATTAATAAATTTTCGCTTCTGAGGAGGGTCCTCATCAGGACCGAAACGTCAACTGATGTTTTTTCTTCTATACGACCTTCATCCAAGATTTTCACACATTAACTACAAGGTCAAATAAAAACTACTTCTTTAATACACTGGATATTCCGGGATAATGGGCTTTTTCCACGATGTCTCTCTCTCGCATGGCAAAGCTTGTGCCAACAACTTACGGAGTTGGACGTCGACCGCTAGGAAACTATCGAAGCTGAAGAATCATCGCATCTTTCTCCTTCGTTGTAAGCAATTGGAAATCGTACCGCAGCACTTAAAGTTCCCAAAAATTTTCTCTGATAGCTTCTATTTCAATTTACCAAAGTTCAGATCTAAGTTTAAACAACACCTCATAAAATTCCGGTTATTTATACTGAACCTAGAGATCAGTGATGCACATGCATCTATAGTTAGACTTAATAGACGTATTGACCTTCTAAGGAAATCTATTGTACAAGATCTACCTGAGCGAATGGCTAACAAGTTCTTTTCCACACAGAACAAACATCTTAGTGCCATTTTTGAAAAGCACAAAGCCTCTAACATTAAGGAATTAACAAGATTTCTTGACCAGGTCAAAAAATGCGAACTTTCGAAGAACAAGATACACAATAATTGGGTGGTTAATCTTAGCGACATTCCCATTCCTGACAACGTTAGTGAAATCATTCAACTAGGTCCTAAATTTGGTTTACCTTTTAACAATAGATCTATCCCGACTAAACGACTACTGTCGGCGCAAAAAGGTTTGGCGCGTCTGTTTGAGTGATCATAACTTCTACAGGAAAATTGGTAGAGCATCGAGTCTTGTATGATCGGAAAGCGCTAAGTTTTCTGCGTCTAATGGTTGTTCGCAAATTTCCGTGTAAAAATCGTGAAAGCCGTTATGATCTCCGAAAAGTTAAAAAACGTAGTTTTTCGGAGTCCATCGCCGTAGGTCAACTTAAACTCGTCACCGTTTATCTGAAATTAGTGCGAAAAATCTGGAAAAATTTAGAAATAATCCCTGAACATTGACGAACATGATATAGTTTGGTAATTTGAAAAATATTCAAAAACCTGGACACCATGTGCAAAAAGGTCCAATGGTGCGATTTGGGGAACGGATTGGTACGGGTGAACCTGAGATAGCTCAAAATTTCCGTAAAAATATACACGTTTTGATTCCGTGATCAGTTTTTGGTTCGCAATAGCGAACTTCCAGTAATCGACGTCAACAATTTTTCAAATTTGCGCGGGGCCGCCTGTGTCCTAGCCGCAATATTCTTCGCTGCATTCGCATTGTTGTAACAGTGGCCGCGAGTAACAATTGCGTCTGCGGCGGTCGCGGCGGGAGGGAAATGCAGCGACGAATATCGCGGCTAGGACACAGGCGGCCCCGCGCAAATTTGTAAAATTGTTGACGTTGATTACTGGCAGTTCGCTATTGCGAACCAAAAACTGATCACGGAATCAAAACGTGTATATTTTTACGGAAATTTTGAGCTATCTCAGGTTCACCCGTACCAGTCCGTTCCCCAAATCGCACCATTGGACATTTTTGCACCTGGTATCCAGGTTTTTAAATATTTTTGAAATTACCAAACTCTATCATGTTCGTCAATGTTCAGGGAATATTTCTAAATTTTTCCAGATTTTTCGCACTCATTTCAGATAAACGGTGACGAGTTTGAGTTGACGTACGGCGATGGACTCCGAAAAACTACATTTTTTAACTTTTCGGAGATCATAATGGCTTTCACGATTTTTACACGGAAATTTGCGAACAACCATTGGACGCAGAAAACTCAGCGCTTTCCGATCATCCAAGACTCGATGCTCTACCAATTTTCCTGTAGAAGTTATGATCACTCAAACAGACGCGCCAAACCTTTTTGCGCCGACAGTAGTAGCACAGTTTGAATCTGAAATTTCCGCTATTCCCTCTGAACGGAGGAATGAAGCCCGGTTGGACTTCACTAACACAATCAAACGTTTCAAGAACCAGTCTTTCAAAAACAATAACTTCAATCGTCTTGCTGATGATATCGCTCAAACCAGGACCTTCCGCTTATCTCATCCTGAACTAATGTTTGTCAAGGCTGATAAAGGCAATACTACAGTAGTGATTTCTAGACCTGTATATATGAGGAAAATGATGGAACAGCTTTCTGACACCAACACGTATAAAGTAGTGAAGTTTGATTTAACTAGAACTCTAGAGGACGAGATTTCATCTCTAGCCTCTGGTTGGTTAAACAAAAAATTCATCACTAAAGCTTGCAAGTTCTCCATAGCCAAGCGTGACTGCGTACCACCTAGAGCCTATGGTTTGCCTAAGATCCACAAGGATGACATCCCCTTGCGTGTGATTGTATCTTTCATCAACAGTCCGACTTATTTCTTAGCAAGAAAGCTGACTGATTGGATCAGCAGTAGTGCCATACCGCCTGCATCTAGAGTGAAGGACAGCTTTAGTCTGGTCGAGAGAATCAGAAACGTAGTCTTACCACCTAATTATATTCTAATTTCTCTTGATGTGATATCGCTTTTTACTAACGTCCCGCAAGAGTTAGCGATAGATTCTATAACCAAACGCTGGCCTCAAATCAAGGACAACATACCTATACCTCAGGTAGATCTTATTCGTGCGTTAAACATTTGCTTTAAGGCTGCTAGATTTAAATTCAATGACACTATCTTTGCACAACAACATGGACTCCCTATGGGTTCCCCGCTATCTCCAATCTTGTCCGACATAGTCATGAATGATTTAGAGCAATCATGCATTAGACAATTAGATTCCGACCTTCGTTCTTTTACCGCTATGTTGATGACATCCTTACCGCCGCTCCCAAGGATTCTATTATTCACTTGTTGCACATCTTCAATAACTACCATCCAAGACTTCAATTTACATGTGAAACTGAACACCAAGGCCATATTAGTTTCCTGAACGTCAACGTCATCAATAACAATTCAGTTATAAAAACTGACTGGTACCATAAAGCAACGTGGTCACAACGTTATTTAAATTTTACATCACACCACCCTATGTCGTACAAGATTGGCACGATCACCAATTTAGTCGATCGCGCTATTAGACTATCTGAACCTGATCACCGCAAAAAGAACCTTGACCTTATATGCCAAGTTTTACGTTTGAACGAGTATCCCGCTCATCTGTTGGATTACCATATCAAAAAGAGATGCTGGGTCTTGAGTAGGTCAGACCACAACAACAATGGTGATACAACACGAGACCTGAATACACCTCAATCCAAGTTCGTATCTATCCCCTATGTAGCTGGCCTTTTTGAATCTCTCAACAAAACTTTCCACAAGTACAACATCAGATTTGTAGGTAATAGTATGAACGACTTGAGTTTCATTTTTGATTCGGGCAAAGACACTTTACCGCTGGATAATCGTTCAAATGTAATTTACAAAATACCTTGCAACGATTGCAATGGTGTCGATATTGGACAAACTGGTAGACAAGTTAGATCTAGAATTAAAGAACACAAAAACAACATTAAGGAATCAGATGAAAGACATACCGCTCTCACTAGACATACCACAGAATGCGATCACTCTTCTAATTATGATAGGTTGGATATATTGGAAGAAGAACCCCGATACCACAGGCGCCTATTACTTGAAATGTGTAACATAGTTAGCCACCCTTCCGCGGTCAATCTGAGACAAGATGTAGAACATCTAAGTACTATATATTCCTCTGTCATCAAGTAAGAGACTCTTCCGTACCGTCTGTCTCACTATTGATTCTAACGTCGATCTTACTCTCACGATTGATCTAACTCCGGCTTGCCTTTCCGCCACAGAGAGTCCCTTCTAGTTTTCATCTTGTCTATGCCTACTACGGACACGGTTCTGCCTTGCCGCTATTCAAATCGCTCTCCAACTGTTATAATGGAGAAGTGGGCTCTTTTGATAGCCTTTATACCGCTTATCCAGCCTAGCTGTATCTGTTAAGCCGTTACCGCATTGTGGGTCCGTTTCGCTACGCGATTTCAAACTGTTACCGCCTATTATGTTTTAAGGTGGGAATTATTATTTATGACCTCTTCTAATAATCTATACACTTGTCTATAGGTTTAGTTTTACTTTGGAATTACTTTTAGTATCTGTATACCTTTTTAGATTAATAAATTTTCGCTTCTGAGGAGGGTCCTCATCAGGACCGAAACGTCAACTGATGTTTTTTCTTCTATACGACCTTCATCCAAGATTTTCACACATTAACTACAAGGTCAAATAAAAACTACTTCTTCGTTATAGCATTACGTTTGGAAACGTCACTTTATTAATACGCATATAAATTTACTTCATACTGTAAATCATCGAAAAATGGCCCAGTACTACGAACATCCTCGACTTTGGCCACGTGGCGAATACATTTGTAAATTTATTTTAATACGTGAACACACGATGGTAATTCTGATTAGAATATTATTTTAATTGGAAATAAACATTGTACAAAATTTCCAACATTTATAAATAATCTGAGATGCATATTATTAGTAATTAGTACTTACGCTGAAAATCTGCCACGAGGTCGGGCAGTCCCCATGCTTCCAGTAGGTCTTTACTGCACTCGTCAGCCATGTTTGTGAAAAAATTGCACGACACACATCCACAGTATATATTATATGATATATCTATACAAATATATATCTTTATAATAACTTAATTGTATGTGGTATACAATTTTATTATTTAACGTAAGCTACCGAATCTGTAGTACAGGTAACGACGTGCTATGAAGACATCACAGCCAGTAATGCTAGATGCCGGCCGATATCTGTGCCTGTCCCAACACGTTGCAACGTGCTTAGCGCTGAAGCCTCAAAGCACGCCAAACGATCGGAACAGACCCACGTGGTCTTGGCCAATCAAAGCCGATCATTTCAAACGTTGAACCACCGCGGGGGTGACTGGTATACGCATAGACATAGAGCATGGACTGCGCATTCCCTATACTGTCTCCGAACAAACGAACGGTTTATTCTAATCAAATATATATTCATTGGCACAACGAATATTTTTGTAGAATTTATAATTTCCATGAATTGACTCAAATGAACAGATCAATTCTCTGCAAGTGCTGCGAATTAGATTCACTCGTTGGTGTTCACAAGTGAAAACATGGCACCATTCGTTGTATGTCACTACTCACTTTTGGAACGATCGATTGCATTGCGCCAATAGCTTTTTAATTCAAAAATAGGGCGATTGTACTTTTTATCACGAAAATCCGGTTTTCTTAATACAGAAGTTCATGTTCTCGCTTGAAAATACAATGATGTAGTTATATTGCAAACAATTACAATCTCTGGCTGTGGATTCGAGAACTTTACTTATTTCACCCAAACGAATTTCGATTATTATTTGTATAACTATTTATTACATAAGAAACTCCTTGGTTGAATTGATAATGTAATGCCTCGACTCGAGCAGAAAAATTAATTCTCTATAAGATGCTAGCAATCTGGAAATTTGGTGATTTCACGAAATGAAATTTTAAGACCGTTCCATACAAATCGCTCTATGATGTAGTCAAAGGTGTTTTGTTGTTGGTGGTAGGATTTGAGGATTCACGTTAATGAAGTCATTGCATTGAAGCAATATATTCTGTCATTCGTCACGAAAAGGAGATATTATTTTGTCTGTAACGTTTATAACGTTGTCGCAAAACAGAAATATTATGGGTAACAATTTTTTTGGATCGTAGAATTGCCAATCCTAAATGAATGATTCACTTCAATGAAATGATATATGTTTGACACAACATAATATTTATTCACCACAAGCACTCGTATGGTTGTATTCACATACTTTTGAAAGTGGATTTTAAGTACAAATGTACATTTTTGTAAAAAGTGTGATTGATTGAAAATAGAATGATATTGATTTGATTTTATTTAGATAATTATTTGAATCAAGGGTATGTTGACGTATTGCATTGTTACTAATTTCTTATTTAGTTGAAACGTAACATCGTATGATTCACCAAAGAATATTTTTATTGCAATAAATATGAAGATTTAAATCAACAAGAAGATGCTCTCCAATAGAAATAAAAATTTATTTCATTAGGCAATTTCATTTTTAAGGGGAGTAAATATCCGTTTTACTCAAGTACGTATTGATTGCATTGAATGAATATTTTTCTAAACCAAATACACGATTCAACCGTAACATAAATGTTTCGACCAACTTTAGATTAGTACCTCCAATTATTTGTAGCAGTTGGATGAACATCATCAAATCTCAAAGTCATGATTTGTTATGAATTAAATTAGGTTGGTTGCTTTAAGCACACTTCTTCGGTTGAGCAACCTAATTTTGAATAGTTTCAAATAAATGAACAGTTGTCTCAAGCAGATAACACTCTAAGAAATATAACATTGAATCAATACATATGTTTTGTTGTTCCCACTATCGCGTGATTGCCTGAAATAAAACAGTAGTTGAATCAAATGTGTTCAACATCAAATAAATGATTTGTTTAATTTAATAACTTCGTTTTCTCAGTGTAGGTACCCACAGAAACATATATCGCCATGATAAAACCTACTGGACCTCTCAAATGACACGAAAATGTCCCGGTCGTATATTTGGACTATTGTGTCATCTATATTCTCATTTTCTAAAAAAAATGAAAAATGGTGAGTTCTTTCCGGTAATATGTAAAGGTAAATCCATCAGTCTTTTCCTATCTCCTTTTTCGAGGTGTTCGGAAATAGAAGAGCACGAGAAAAAATACACTCCTCTCATTTTACCAGTTCATTACTCAATTTGTTTCACAATTGATAATGGAAAAAGAGGTGAGCGGAATTGGACATATCAACATTTGAAGCATTTTTTGACTGTGGTAATTGCTGAGGGGAGGCTTTGAAAAATGACGTTGCGGTTGTGAATAAACGAAAATTGACCTCATGGCTAAGCTGAGAAACTTTTTCTCATTACATATATTGAGATTGTATGTGAAGTAGCATAGAATCAATTCGAAGAGGTAATCAGAAAGCGAGCCTCTGCATTCCTTATTGAAAATAATGACGTTATAAAAAGACGTCATTCAATGACGTTGATCAATGACGTCATCAAATAACGTCATACGACGTGTCACGATTTGGAACAAAAAATGACGTCATATAATGATGTCATTCGAAATTTTCAACCGTTCATGAACAAAAATAACGTCTTTTTTTTTGTCAACAATAACGTTATTCCCATCAAATGACGTAATTTATAGTTAACGACAAACGTCTTCATCTTGACTTTTTCACTTCATCATTCGTCGCGACATTGAATGATTTGAGAGTCATTTGAAAATATTTTTTTATTCAATTTTTCAGTATGAAGGTAAGTAAATTACATTGATTTTATTTTTGATACATAGGATTGACAACTGTTTAAACTGTGCACCCTTGATGAACCGCAACGATACACCTAGAGGTTGACTCAAGCGGCATCTGACTACAATCAATTATCCTTAGATACTTTCCAAAAATAAGGCAACTGTCTAAACTGACCAATTCCGACGAAAATTTCTCCCTATACTTTCCAAAGTCAATCGTCTCAGGTAATTTCTGTTGACTGTGCACGCTGTACGCAGTGCATACTGTGTAACAACGATTCATCCGTCACTCTTTCGCCTCAATGTTTTAGCGCTACGGGGACGATATTCTTCGAGGATGTTCTCCGCTGTTGCTTTCAAAGGAGTTCCTGCGTCAAGATATTATGCAGCCACGAAGCAGGCGACGAAGCAAGGATTGCTCTTCGCTGAGACTCATCGTGGGTCATCGAGGGTGTCCTAAGGCACAGAGAGTTATCCACAGAAGATTCATAATAAATTGATTGCAATTAAAACTTCACATTAATGAATAATTATTTTGTTATAAGATAATGAGTAACCATTTTATTGTTCCAACGATTCAACAATAACATCTTGAAAATGGCTTTATTAATAAAAAACGGATTGCGAGTAAAACGTTGCATTAATTGATGATTATTCTGTTGATCGATTGATTTAAATCATCTTTCTTAC
Source organism: Tenthredo livida (assembly GCA_963992785.1). Lineage (NCBI taxonomy): Eukaryota > Metazoa > Arthropoda > Insecta > Hymenoptera > Tenthredinidae > Tenthredo > Tenthredo livida. The sequence goes on along the minus strand of OZ023072.1, from coordinate 11,761,871 downwards.
CCGGTACAATTTTCCCGCAACTCCACTTATTCGCACGATTTACTGATTTATTTTAAATTAGGCGCCTAACCTTCAAATATTACGCGCGCTGTTCTCGAGTTCGAACAGAATAAAGTTAGCTTGAACAGGGCATGACTGAAGCAATGTCACTAGCCGGGCGAATTTCAGGTTGGTATCCGTGGTGGGTCGCATCCACGTCAAGTTTCGGTATACACTAGGGTGGTTCATTTAAAAGTTGTATTTTTTTTTCTTATCTCCCACCTGAAAACTCGGTGCCAAATACGGAAAAAAAATTCTCATCAAATCGCAGAGCATAAAATAAAATATTTAGAGGTCGCTACCGAGGAATGAAGAAAACAACAATCATTTTCGATCTACCATTCATGATTGACTTAAGAGAGGAAAAAAAATTTTTTTCTCAAAAAAACAGAAGAAATTTAACAAAAATGAAAAAATACCATGCTAATGTTACGTCCTACTCCGCGCTCCTCTCTCCAACCTTACTATCATATCTCCTCACACCCTGTCTTCCTACCTCGCTACCTTTCTTACGCTGACCTACTGCATCGGTCAGCAATCCTCTAATCCCCACCTTGCCTACAATCGTCCTCTTTACTGACAATCCTCATCATGCTATTCTAATAGCGAACTCACGTTGCTGTCAACCTCCATCTCCTTTACTCACTTCTCAACGATCCTCCTTACTGACAACAAGGCACTCCAAAATTTACCTTACCTATTCCACCTAAAGTACTTATTGATAAATAGTAGTTGGTTAACCGAGTTACTTTTGTTCTAACCATCAACAAATCCCTCAGTTATATTCTGATATTTGAAACAGGGAACATGAGCCCAAATGAAGACGTAACACTGGTGGCAGCGGTGGTCCCCCTGTTACTGAGGGTATTTGGAAGAAAAGTGAACGAACGAAACCAATACCACGACAATATAAACTTCAAACTAAATGAATTGTGACATAAACCAGTGAACTGGTAAAAAAAAAAAAAGAAAAAACAAGTGGTGTAAACCTATAACCTGTTCCCGACTGAAAGATCTCGAAAGACGCAAAACTAATATAAAAATGCAACTACGACAGACACATCAACCTACAACTTTTGAAACAAAAACATAGTTATCAAATATCGAGAAACTGCACAACTGAAAACCTAGACGGACACGGAGGTCTACTACACACCGCGATACGATCAGTGACTATCATCAACCTGCCGATAATAGATTCCTACCTAAAACTAAAACAGACACGAAGGGTTACTGTACTTCGCGTTACGATCAGTGATTATTATCAACCTGTCGATAATGAATTGCTGCTAAAACAAAGAACAGGAATCGAATATCATCGACTTACTTCAAAGGCACCTTGCCCCCCAAACGCTCATCTGAGCCCCACAAAGAGCGAACTCGCTCCAACGACGACCCGAAACCTGTTGACAACTCCAAAACACCGATATCACCAACGCTATCACTCAACCCTCAGATCCAGAGTCAAGATCTCTACAGCAACAATCACCACTTCAGAGATATGCTGAGAAAAATCACTCTCATTGTACTCACCATAATTTCCAGAACGTAAGCTACCTTAACATACGCATACCATTTAAGATAAGTCATAAACCCCGCCGGAAACCATGTCCAACACATAGACAGCATTCATGAATTTGAAAGTCGCGACCACAGCGATTCCAACTTTTGACGAAACAAATATCACAATAAAATCTTTCCTTGAAAAAATCGAAAACATAAGATTACCAATAGCACCGCGAGATTCACTCCTATTCGCTGCACTCGTACGATCAAAAATTGAAGGCCGCGCAGAAAGGGCACTCCCGCGAGAAAGCTTTCAATCACTACAATCTCTTATAGAAAACTTAAAACGCACGTTTGAACCGAAACAAAGACTATCAGATGTGCAATGTGCTATAGCGTGTGCACGACAAGAGAAAGACGAGTCCGCATTAGATTACGGAACTAGGATAGAAGAACTCGTAGATACGGCCATTGACATTATAGAGTCAAAGGAATCTGCTGAAGACGCGACTATACTAATAAGAAACGTTAAAGAAAACGCTGTACGCGCATTTATAAAGGGTCTGTGTGACGCGCTAGAACAAAGGGTGTTAAATGCGAAGCCAAACACGCTGCGAGCGGCAGTCGATAAGGCAGTGAGCGCGGAAAAAAGAGTAACAGAAAGGCAAAAACTAAGAGCGCAGACACCAAAAACGAATGAACCGACTCTAAACCGTAGCATTAATAGCTCGAAACGAACACCGCCTCACGACCCGTCGCTGAACTGTAGGTTCTGCAAGCGTGTTGGGCACTCAATAGATAACTGTAGATCACGAGAGCGTACCGACCATCTATCTTGTTCATACTGTCAACGTAAAGGTCATACGGTTGGAAGGTGCCGCGCGCGAAACTACCAAAACCAACAAACACCCCAGAATCCTTTATTTTACCAATCAAACGCTTCACAATACATCCAACAACCTCAGGCACACAACAGACCTCAACATAACAACTCTGGTCAAAGACCAAATCAACATAATAATTAAAACCGAAACCAACCAAACTCCGAACAGCCAAGATACGCACGCATAAACTTCACAAACACAAATACTAACTTCGCGAATACCGACAACTTCCCATTAGAATCGCAGACTTTAAACGAGTAACGGGACCACCATACGGACGCAACGACGTCCCTAACTCTAGAAATGCGTCCGGATACGTGAAAAGGATTCTTTTAGAATCACCGACTATTAGAATTCAATCACCCCAAATCATCGGCAACACTGGAACACTAATAGTAGATACCGGTGCCAATTTGAACCTAATAAAACAAAAGATTATCACGCCGGACACTCGTGTCGAATCAAGGGATAAACGTTACATCTCGGGAATAACAGAAGGGTTCACAGTAACACAAGGTAGCATTAATCTAGAATTTGCGGGCACTTGCCACGAATTCCACTTTATAAGCAACGAATTTCCTATACAAGAAGACGGCATCCTATGCGCTGATTTCCTGCGACTCGAGGAAGCAACAATCTGTCTTAGAAACGACCAACTCCATTCGCGAAACACAGGTGTTCTCCCACTACATTACAAATCCTCGAACAATAATATAAGAACACCCCGCATCCTTACAACAGCGGCAACACAAACACCTAAGATACACCTACACACGCCTCATCTCGAAAAACAGATGAGCACACTCTTGATTGACACCGGAGCCGACACAAACGTGATAAAACTTAACGCAGTCAAACCAAACATACACTGCACCCCGACGGACAATACCCAGATAACCGGCACAACAGACGGTGCTATAAAAACTCTAGGAAGCGTCAACGTACAAATCGACAATAGTTGGCACGTATTCCACCTAGTCGATAATTCTTTCACAATAACAGAAGACGGCATTTTGGGTACGAAATTCCTTTACACTGAGAACGCCACAATTTCGTTCGGAACTGGTACAGTAACAACGGATAACTGTAAACCATTGAAAATACTGGACGAAAATATTGTATTTATCCCTAGCCGAACTGGTAAAGTAATATCATTGATAGTCGCCAACCCGACGTTAAAAACAGGATTCGTTGATAACATAGACCTTGGCCCCAGTATTTTTCTCGGCAAAGCCTTAGTCACGAACAGAAACGGTTTAGCATATGCCTACGTGATTAACTCCAGCGAAACAGCTGTAAAGATAAGGAGGCCTGTAGTAACCTTAGAAGAAGTCGACGAACTCGAGGATACGCGACCCCAGCTGACCGACACAAGACTCACCAGCGTTCAATCAATCCTACTAACCAAGGCTCGGAAAACTAATACCAATAACACTTCCCGTTCGCTTCACTTCTCCCCTAATGACGACTCGAAACGCCTCCACAACCTTATGGAAAACCTTCGATTGAACCATTTGAACGACGAAGAAAAACAATCGACAACTGACCTTGCTATAGAATTTAACCACCTTTTCTTCCTACCGGGCGACAAATTGAAACATACACAACTGGTCAGTCATACCATCCCTACCACAGATGACATTCCGATTCATACAAAACAGTACAGATATCCTCAAATTCACAAAGAAGAGATAAATACACAAGTTAGCAAACTCCTTGATCAAGATATCATCAAACACTCTTCTTCACCATACAACTCCCCAGTTTGGATAGTACCCAAGAAAACAGACGCCGCCGGCAATAAGAAATGGCGCATGGTCATAGACTTCCATAAACTAAATGAAAAAACTATCGGCGACGCCTATCCGCTAACCAACATAACGGACATTTTTGATCAATTAGGATCCGCCAAATACTTTTCTGAATTCGATTTGGCGTGAGGTTTTCACCAGATACCGATGCATCCTGATCACAGTCCCAAAACGGCTTTCTCAACGCCACATGACCACTATGAATTCAACAGAATGCCCTTTGGCCTAAAAAATGCACCATCAACCTTTCAACGTCTAATGGATCCGGTACTTTCCGGACTCCTCGGCAACGAAGTCTTCGTTTATCTGGACGACATAGTAATCTATGCTAAATCATTAGAAGAACACGCCATTAAATTCAAAATACTTATGGAACGATTAGCCAATGCCGGACTAATCCTTCAGCCCGACCAATGCGAGTTCCTACGTGAAGAGATAGCGAACCTAGGCCACGTCATCACAGAAGACGGAGTAAAACCGGATCCCAACAAAATAGCAGCCGTCAAAAACTACCCCGTCCCTACGAATCCGAAGCGAATCAAATAATTCCTCGGACTGATCGGCTACTACCGCAGATTCATACCTAACTTATCAAAACTCGCAAAGCCCATAAACAACTTACTAAAGAAAAACAACCGGTTTCTTTGGACGTCCGAACACCAACTCGCATTCGAAACACTACGCGATAACCTTTGTAACGAACCTATCTTACAGTACCCGGACTTTGAGAAACCGTTTATATTGACGACCGATGCCTCTAACTGCGCCGTAGGCGCAATTCTCAGCCAAGGAGAAATCGGCCAAGACTTACCTACCGCATAGGCCTCGAGATCCATCGAAAAGGCGGAAGTCAACTACTCGACGATTGACAAAGAACTGTTAGCAACCATCTTCGCCGTGAAACACTTCCGACCATATCTTCACGGTCGAAAATTTACACTCGTCACAGATCACAGACCACTAGTTTGGATAAACAATATGAAAGACCCAACCTCACGACTGCTCCGATGGCGCCTGACACTCGACGAATATTCTTACCACGTTATCAACAAAAAAAGAAAGATGAATTCGAACGCAGATGCGCTATCCAGAAACCCACCACCTGACACAATCCAAATCCTACCTCTTGACTCAAAGCGCCTTAGAACCGATGCCGAACCCTCAGAGGAAAAGAAAAAAAAGATAATGATAACACATCGACTCCCAAGTCGTCCCTGACGAACCACAGACGAATCCACTAACCCTGCCTCAACTAAAAGACCTAAAAAACAACAAACGCCAACTATGACAACGTCAACTCTTTCGGACAATTCAGATACTGAAGCTACCCACCAAAAACCTGAACTCCCAAAAAAACAAAAGACTACCGAGTCCTCTAGTACCCAGCCCCCACGAAAGAAAGAGACCCTTCACCTATCCGAGTTCGCTGATGACTCAACACCGCCAGAAGAAGACGACGATAAACGAACAAACTCTCCAGAAACCTACCCTTGCGTTAAAAAACCGAGTAAACGTTATCGCGATACGCAATTTTCAGGTAACCCGGCACCACGACGTAAACCGAACGTAGATAATGACTCAGACTCTACGGACGACTCAGACACTCAGATACACATCCACCGTAAGCGCATTATCACGACCTTGTCCAGCTCAAATCGAAGGGTTCACAAAAAAGTTCGCAAACAAACTGCAGGCGCTGTTTCCGATGAAAAACAAACGAAACGTGAACTCCCGTACACTCATACGGACCGTAGTACGAATGAGCAAGACAAACCACCTAATGCTGAACCGGGAACGTCGAAAAATAATAAGCCAAGACCTGCGCCCTACATACGCAAGACGATTTATAAAAACTCTCGAACACAAATCCGATCACGGACTCAGAGTCAACAGCAACACCCACTAGATCTCATATAGGAAGACGAGAAGACATAGCCGGAACCTCCACCAACCAGAATCCAGAAAACACACCCCCATACGGCCAATTTCTCGTAGATCTAGAGTTTCTGCCTTTGGCTCAAGATAAACACATTACAGAGATAGACGCTGACATATCAAAACAAAAAGACAACCTCGCACACTGCATTTCAGCAGACTGTAAAGCTTCACTAGGTGCCGCGGATCAGATGGTGAAACAGGGATTGATACAACGTAAACAACTTCTAGCCATGAAGCCTGAAGTGACAGACATTATAACAGTCACATACCCGCGACGTATAATCTATAATTTAGTAACAAAAGAACATTACTGCGACAAACGTACGAAAGAAGTCATGTACAAGACACTAGCCAAACTAAAAATAGCACTTATCAAAGGAGGAGTGAAATCACTATCAATACCAAGATTAGGCTGCGGCCTAGATAAACTTAGCTGGGACCTAATTAGTCGTATGATCCATTACATATTCAAGGACACAGACATTAAAATCACCATTTGTGTATACAAAAATCCGATATCTCACCGACCAGCCCTCGAAATCGACGAACGACCAAACCCAGTAACGGTCACCCCACACCCAACAACAGAACATAACATCATTCCACCGCCAGAAGAATATAACACTACCGACTACACGACGGACACAGACTACTCGTCAGATCCCGAGAACTCAAGATTAACAGAAAGTGACGACACCGATTCACCAATAGACACCCCAGATTTTCGAGACCTACCCAACAATGATTCTCCCACCCCAACCCGCACTAACACTCTACAACATACAGGTATTCAAAATAGCGATACCAACAGCACACCTGATGACTTCAACCATTTTATAAATAACCTGGAGGACATAATACCTGTAACTAACGTCAAGGAATCAAAAGACCAAATGTTCCTAATAAACGACAACTACGTTCACTGCGTCCCAGAGGATCACCCTACAGATGACCCATTGGCAAAACGACTAATAGACAAGGGCATGCTCAACAGAAAAACGTTCACAATTTAAACACCGCAGAAACTTGAAATAGCTCTGACAAAATTCAGAGAAAGATATATCCTCACACTCGTAATCAAAAACAAACACACGGACAAATATAATCTGGAAGACCTATATAACATACTCCTCAACTTGAAACGTATTCTGATACGGAAAAATATAAACTTCTTCACCTTTACAAAAAACAACGTAGAGCTACGTAACTTTCAGTGGTCAACGATGAAAAAACTGTTTTACTATATCTTCGCAAATACGAACATTGGAATTACACTCAAATCTCAAATACAAACCTTTATCAAAACTTGTGACAGTTGCCAAAGGAAACAGTTAGTTCGAGTTAAGACGAAATTACCAATGATGATCACGGACACTCCTGCAAATGCATTTAATAAAGTGGCACTTGATATTTTCGGACCACTGCCACTACCAAAATGAAACAATCAATACCTTCTTACTATACAGTGCAACCTAACGAAATTTCTTGACGCTATACCACTTCCAAACGCGACAGCTCAAACAATAGGCACAGCCTTCGCTAAAGACTATATTACGCGCTATGGAACTCCGCGAACAATACTAACGGACCAAGGTCAACATTTTATGAGCAACACGATTAAGGGGACCAGTACAGCTTGAATTTTCGAAAAAATTGGTCTTTCGTTTTTTGCAGTTTATGTTACCTAAAGATCTTCTACGTCTGTGAAAAAATCGAGTTTGACGAAATCGTCACGGTTTAGAAGTTACGGTCAAAAGTTCGTTATTTGGCTATCGCGATTTGGCGCAAGTGGCGCTGGCGCTTGATTTCGATATTGATCACATGGTGTATGATCGCCATTACTTGTGCAATACTTTTTGAGGTTGCGTGAGCGTCTGCTCGATTTCCAGTGTTTCAGAATTGAAATAAATAAATAAAAACAGTACTTTTCAGTACTAAATAATTATAAATTTACCTAATATCTATAGCGCGTAATCGTTGTACGGGTGTTGTGACTTGGTGCTTCGAAAACTATAACCTAAAAGTAAGTATTCAATCAAAATAGTAATATCTACACTAAGCTTCTGCCGAACTGTGTGTGCGGTCGAAGTTTTTTTGCTTTTTGTTCACAGATTTTTTGATAAAACAGAAAGGAAATATATAAAATATATCCAATATATTCAATATAAAAAGAAGAGAGAGGAGTTCTGGTGTTGGCACAAAAGGATGCATTGGCCGGTCAAAGAAGAGGGCGAAAACATTTCCGCAGAAGCAAACAGCGGCTGATGGACAGAGCACTCATGTTTCAACAGCTTCGGATAGAAAAATCAGTGGCGACTACGAGGCTAGCGATTCTGCTGGCTATAGGCTGTTTCACGTGAAACACTATTCCGTGCTCTGCGGGAGCATTTATCTTGCAAGACATGTGGTGGGTCGATAGTTATGACTGAAGTTAGCTTAAGAGGACTGGGTGGAACATACGGTATCTCTTGTGAAAATTGTGTCCAGCTAAAAATCTTCAAAAGTAGCCCTATGATTGATGATACACGAAGCGCGTATGAAATCAATAGGCGATCCATACTAGCGATGCGTTGTATTGGGCAAGGCAATGAGTCTGCGGAGGATGCAGCAGGGCCCTCATATGCTGCTGGAGCTTTTCAAAGAAGTGAGTAAGAAAAAGAAGCATGTATGGAACAAAAAAATACATGGGAAAAAAAAGTTCTGAGAAAATAGTTTGCAGAAAAGAAAAAGGAAAAATTAAATTTCCAATAAAAAAAAAAATTCTTTTTGAAAATTGAAAATTGAAAAAAAAAAAAAATTTCATTCAACTTTGGTACAACAAACTTTTTAATGTATGAGCCTCCGGAGGAGTATATACCAATTTTTCTGCAAAAACTTCAAACTCGTTTATCTCAGAACTATGTTTTTGGAGCTGTGTCGTAAGGTTTAAGGAGCACCGTTGCTCCGATTGGGGTCTTTGACGGCTCATTTTGTTCGGGCGACAAATCCTCATGATATGAACGAGGGAATTTTTGAATGTGTCTATTTTGGCCAAGTTATTTGCAAATTAGTGGCTCAAATTTTGGAAATTTTAGATAAATGACTGCAAGTTTTCACATGTGTTTTTCTTTTCAGATCCCCGCGTTCATAAGATGTGGAACTCCTGTCTGAAGAAGTTGAGACGTCGAAACACTGGATTGGATCAACGGTGTGCCTGAAACCTTACGACACAGTTTTTTGCAGAAATATTCTTTTTGATGTAAAATAAACTTTGGTTGACAAATAAAGTGATTCTGGAGTACTTGAAATATCTTAAACCAAGCTGTACTGGTCCCCTTAAACAAATCAGTCAACTTTTCAAAATTAAACAAGTACGAACGACTGCCTATCACCCACAATCGAATGGATCCTTAAAAAGGAGCCACCTCGTACTTATAGAACATATCAAACATTACACAAAGAACGGTCATGACTGGGACGAATATATACGATTCGCAATATTTTGTTACAATACTGCAAAACACGAAAGCACTAGCTTCACTCCACATCAATTAATTTTTGGTCAAGAAGCACGATTACCATCAGATATGACCCCAACAATCGGGATGACTAGTAGTTACAACACATTTATTCTCGATTTATTAACGAATCTTACAGACATTCGTAAGAGAGCTATAGAAAATTTAAGAGAAGCAAAATTAAAATCGAAGTCTTATTACGATAGGAATATCAACCCACAGCTCTTTGAAGCAGGACGAAAGGTTTTTCTACTAAATGAAACACGAACGAAATTTGAAGATCACTACAAAGGTCCATATATCATTAAACGAATAATTGACAATATAAACGCAGAAATTTACATCACGCCGAACAACACAAAAATAGTTCACTCAAACAAATTAAAGTTAGCACACACACGAAACTAACATGACAAATGATTACAGATACGGCACGGCACTCGAAAACGATGGAAAATAACCTTATACCTTGATACAATTCACTCTAAACCTAACCGAGATATATCAGGACCTAAACAAAAACCATACCGTAAACCTATCGACAATTCCCATATTCCACCAATACAAAATTACACCCCTGAACGCCGATGACATAAAATCTAACAGCCTAGCACTGGAGGATATAATCAAACAGGCAAATGAAATAAGTACACACAAACGCACACAGCAATACACCGACAGCCTAACGACTAGTCTCTGCTACGCGGCCATTGGCCTAGGAATTATAGCAGCCCTGTTCGTGGCATTTAAATTCTCAATATTCGGAAAAATAGCAATGGTCTTCTCCTGCCTGGGGAAGACAGAACGCGACAGCGGATGCTCAAAGTCACCTACTTACGAAAAACCCGAGGGGTTAATCACTTGTGAAATCTGGTGTACACCCATGTTGTAATCTTTTGTAATCTTTTGTAATCTTTGCAGTCTTTTGCAATCTCCTTTAATCTCTTGCAATCTCTTGCAAACTCCTGCAATCTTCCGCAATCTCTTGCAATCTCCTGCAATCTCTTGCAATCTTTTGCAATCTCTTGCAATCTCTTGCAATCCTTTGTAATCTTTTGCAATCTCTGCAATCCTTTGTAATCTTTTGCAATCTTTGCAATCTCTTGTAATCTCTTGCTATCTTTTGTAATCTTTGCAATCTTTTGTAATCTTTTGTAATCTTTGCAACCTTTTGCAATCTCTGCAATCCTTTGTAATCATTTGCAATCTTTGCAATCTCTTGTAATCTCTTGCAATCTCTTGTAGTCTCTTGTAATCTTTTGTAATCTTTTGAATTCTTTGAAACCATCTGGAATCGTTTAAAATCTAAAATCTTCCGAAATCCTTTATTACATACTGCAGCTAATTGTTCGCCTTGTATCTCGACTTGTGTATTATCGATGCTTGGTAAAATGATTATGATATGACACGAAAACCATGAGAACTACGCACTCCATCTTTGTAACGAATCTTTAGATCTCAATCTGTGTACCTAGTGGATAAATGCGTTTGTATCCCTGTTATTTCATCCATATATTGCTGCAACCTGTGATGCCTAAAATCTCGTGTAAATTCTCGGTTGAAACTGGATAAAACTATATTTTCCTTCCGACATAATTCGAGGAGAAGTGGGTAGAAGAGAGATTCACTCAAGCAGATACATTTATACACACATGTTTATTCCTTTTTGCTCAATTTTACTAGAAAAAGATTAACTCTACCGTAAAATGAAATCATCATTCACTGCATAAATCATTTTATTAATACTCTCGAAAGCTATAAATCACAAATATCTTTGATTATTTCAGAAGAATAATACGTATGGTTTTTTTGATGAAAGGGTTGCGGCAGAGTACGAAGGTAATGTTTTATATCACGATATGGTCCTTCTTTCATTTCTTCTAATTTGCCATTACCGTCGTCTCTTACTAAACAAAACCAAGGGTAGCACATGCAGGTGATCCCTTCAGCGTTTTTTTCAGGAGGTTTAGTTGGCGCACTGTCTGCAGAATAATTAGTTTCCTGTCCTTTGCCAGAAATATATTTAAAACCTAGAACTCTTCCTATTATTATATCACAGTCTTTTGTACCTTTAAACGCGCACCATCGCCCTGTATAAATCTCATCACACTTCATAACTTCCAACAGAGATAATTTTTCAGTTTGTACATTGGTTTGTTCTTTACACTTGACTCTCTGCAGTCGATCGTTACTCAGCTTCAGATTACCGCTAGAATAGATCCAACACATGGTTGTCTTCCGTATGATCGTCGTTCTCCCTTTATCGTCAGTATATTGCACAAACTTTGAGTCCTCCGGAAGATCGATTTTATTTACATTCGCATTGCATGACATGAGTATTGCAAAGTCCTCTTCATCCTCTTTATTTATTGAATCGGCACTAGCAGTGGGTTCATTACGTTCCTGATCATAAACCATGTCTTTTTTGATATCATCGTCAATGTCGTCTTCGACTATGTCCAAGTTTTCTATACTTTCAAGCGCTGGACAAATAGGGTTTGTGCTGCAGGGTCCTAGATTGAGACTAACAGCAATCGCAACAGCATCGCACCAAGCCTGGGAAATGCAGTCTAGCATTCCGTTTTCCGTTGGCAGTCCTTGTTCAGATAGTACATCGCTTCTTTGATCTCCAAGTTTCCATTTCTTTTCTGATCGGGGAAATTGATAGTCGTTGCCAATGGCTTGTGTAACTTGTGCTTGGAATTGAATCCTCTGCACGCGAGCAGTAAATTCTTGCATACTAAAATTAATTACCGTCGAAGAAGTTGATGTTAACGATCTCGCTGCGCGAAAAAATGACTCACAGGGCTGACTACTGAATAACCACGGCAAAAATGACTGTGGAGAATTACCTTGCCTAAAAAAGTTGACGGCAACGACTAATGCGTGGGCATTCAATTCGATGCAAGTGTATGCATTAGTAGTAATGAAATTTTTCTTTACACTATGGCCATTTTTTTTAAGCCACTGTCGCCATATTCGCAAGAAAAAGACACTTTTCCAAATGAGGTGGATTCTTTGAATTGGTGCGATGTCTTTGTCGAGGTAAGCGTCCAACACATCGGTTACCATTTGCAAGTACGCGATTGTACCCTCAGTAGATGGTATATTCTGTAGATTATGTAGAACTCGTGAATCACACATTCTTCGTACTGATTCGAAATTCATTTTGTCAGCGCTGTCCAAAATCGAGGCAGTTAATCCATGCTGAAGCTTGTCGTCTTCGTCAATCAATATCCGTAAATGTGTTGGCGATGCCACGAAATTTCCGAATGGTAGCAAGATGGATGGTTTCAGAAACACCGTGCGAAGTTTCGTACCGATGTGAACAGTATCCTGCACGTACAATGATGACTGAGAAAAGGATTGAATGAACCAACCCTGCCATTTCCGAGGTATTACAGGTGATTTCGGAAAAGCTTTCAGTTTCATCGCCTTCAACAAGCGTGTATCCCCATCCGAAGAAAATCCGGCGATAGTAATACCTTCCATCGCGGCTTCCTTCTTCATCCACTCCCACCTCCGGATCACATCAACGAAACTAAAACGGCTATCAGTTCCGAAGATGGCCAAGCAGAATGCAGCAACACCGTCATGCAAGGGCTGTGCCATTATGACATAGGCATAATTTGCTACTGTCCCAGTTTTAAAGTAGTTCTTGATGTTTTGACTAGAAGTGGCTCCGAATGATTCGCATTTGGGTTCACCATCCTTATCGAGTGGTAGTACAAACCCAACAATTTTATTAAAGCGGGGGTCGTACTGAATACGACTGACTATTCTGGTCGCATCCTCGCTGATCCAAACTGTCATACACTGAAAAAAAAAGTTTTTTTTCACCTAATAAACTTTTCCTTCCAGTAAAGAAATTCGTATTCTTGTGGTAAGAATACCAAAGTTTATTTTCCACAGCAATACGTATACTGACTGTAACAAAATTTCGTATCCCTCTGAGCATAATACCAAATTCTGAATACAACGGACTTAACCTTACTTTATTGGCATAAATTCATGGGTTCATAATATTTGTTGCAGAGATGATAAGTCCCATTCTTGCAACTTTTCGCGTAGTACCCAAGAATCCATATATTTAATTCTTTAATCAACACGTAAAATATTTTTTCAACGATACGATTGAGCAATTCACAAACCGACACCTGCTTTTAACCGCCAAGACTGCGGAAAAGGAGGGAAATGATAGCGCCACCATTACGCTTGCCATGCTAACATACAGTGTGGTTTTCGCCTCAGCATTATATTTGGTATTGCTGTGGGAACAATACCCGTATGCCTCCAGTAAGAATACGTATATTTACTGCAAGAATACTCGCTCGAAAATACTTTGTATTCGGGGTGGAAAAAAACTTTTTTTCCAGTGTAGGTAGCCTTCTTTCTTGTAAATAGATCTTCAACGCATTAAACCAGAAGTGTCCTTCGCGAATTGGTTCATCCATCTTATTAATTACTCTTCCCACTGTGACAGACGAAGGTAGTGAATCGGGAAGATTCTTTTGAAGGACTTCGTACATGCTTCTCCCTCCTAAGAGAAAAATGTACGCTGCAAACAGCTTCAACCCTTCATCATACCGCCGTCCACCTGGAAGCTTTGCAGTATTGATTCCAGCTGATTTAGCCAAAGTTTGCAGAAAATGACTATAAGTCGATCCTTTGTGTTTAGTGCCAGAAGAATTCTGCTCTTCGATAAAAGTAGCAAATGTTCTCTTCAAGTCTTCATTTCTTGCGATTAATAATTCAACTTCGTTCAAAATTGGGTAGTAGTCGGTAATTAGAGTCTGTTCCGAGTTCTGTCCTACAATATTCATACTTCGATTTAATTTTCTGCGTCTACGTTCCCCTCTCGAATATTTGTGGAGTTTCCACTTCGAAATAACTTCGGAATCAGCTTGCAAATCATCATCCGTCTGCGGCTTTGATGTATCAACTCGAAGAGACTACGCAACAGTAGACTCTTCGACGTTCAAAAAAGCGGCTCTGTTCCCGAAGCTGTTGGAGCTGAAACTTTGGTCGATAATTCAGTAGGATTGTTCTCTTCCTCCTCCTTATTTGAAATCTTCTGTTTCTTGTTGGGTACAGTAGCCTCGAGGGTAGCTTTTTCGCCTGAAGTGCCCTCTTCGCTCCCCTTAGAAATCCCTAACACTATAGTAGGGTCAACTTCAACGATCAATTCCTCGATTGATTCGTTCGCATCGTCGGTTCGAGCTTCAGCATTATCTGCCCGATTAGTGTCTTTTCTTTTTAGTATACGTCGCAATGTTGCTTGCGAGTAGCCAGGTTGATTTTTCGGGCTTAGATGTAGGGTCCTAATGTGTCGCGTATAATTAGACGTAATCCAACGGCCCTATATTTTGACCACTTTTATTATAGTTTGGCAGAATACACAGGAAACTTCAGACTTCTGTAGTTGTTCTTCTCCTTGACCCTCGACTTTAATCGGTGCCTTCAGTTCAGCAACGTGTTTCTTTACACTTGAGGTGAATTTAGTTCCGAATTCACGGTTCATGTCTTTGAGAGCATTCGTGAGCAGGTTCAATAGAGCTTTTTCTGCAAGAGCGAAATTATCATTCCCTGATTGGCATGAACTAGAGGCAGTAGTTTTTTGTCGTGTCTGTTTCTTGCTGCCTGGCAGCGGAATGCTCTTTTTCCGACAGTATTCGGTTATAGATTTCAACAATAATCTATGTCCTGGTAATATTTTGAATTTTTCCGGACACTTTACATAGATTCCGTAGAAATCACGCTTTGGCCTCTTCGGGTCTCGAAAGAGTTCCATATCCGATTTGACGAAAGCTTCCATTCCCTTTATATGCTCTTCAGATAGTTGTTGTAAAGATGGCACATTATCGAATCCAGTCAAAATTAGTAGATTCTTCAAATAAACAGGAATGTTCGCGTCCACGCCAATTTCGGTAAAACTCCACCATTCTTCGTTCAGCTCGCCACTCGGCTCGCCATCATTCTGTAATAAACGATACGATCGAGAATACTATGTAATGATCTATTCTTAAATCGAAGAAACTAGAATTTCGAAGATTTTGGAATAGCAAAGCGAAGACGACTATGTTTTGTTCTTTTTTTTTGCATGAAATAGGCGAATGAACTATTCACGGAGAAAATTTTATGGTAACGACTCTCATACGGTACAGGAATTTTGATGTATTCCGCACTTTTGAGAACTAGGACTATAAGTATGGTAACCATTCTCACAATTGAGGCAATGGTTACCATATCTTGAGATATGGTTAACATACTTATAGTCCTATAGTTCTCAAAAGTGCAGAATACATCAAAATTCCTAGACAGTATGAGAGCCCTACCATAAAATTTTCTCCGTGTTGGATCACGTAGAAAAATCAACAAAATCAGGGCTTAAAAATGTTTGAAGTAGGGGGTCGTAACCACTGATTATTACTATCATTATTGTTATTATTGTTATTTTCAGGTAATAGTTTTGATAATGCATAGATAGTCGAAACTATATCAGACTCACCACATAAAATACTAATTTGTACAAAAAATCGTTAGAAATAATGTGAACAAGTTTTGGCGGCTACGACTCGGATACGACGGATACGACCTTGTGCAATAAGTATAGAGGCTATATATTTCTCTCTTTATTGAGGCTGAATTGAGGTCGTGTCGCGTATCCACCAGTACATATGATTTTCTGTCTTGAATCGACCTAATAACAAATTTGAATGTTTCTGAACGAATCTCCGTGTTATAGCCGAAATATGAGGGGAAAATCCCATTACAAAAAGCAAAAAGTTGTATAATAGCTGCGTTTATGACCTCATACACACAGAAAAATCTAAACCTTAATCACGATTTCATAAGCGTAATTTACGTTTTCATCAGCGTAATCTACGTTTTTAGGGAAAACGTGAATCACGTTTTCCGTTGCCGTAAAATAGGATTTTGTATTCGTAGATTAAGACAATTTTTCCCTTATTTCACGTTTTTTCGATTTATCATGTGAAAAACGTGAAATAAGGCAAAAATTGTCTTACTCTATGACTACGAAATCGTACGTGAAGGACGTGAAGGACATTTCATCCTATTTTACGGCAACGCAAAGCGTAATTCACGTTTTCCCTAAAAACGTAGATTACGCTTATAAAAACGTAAATTACGCTCATGAAATCGTGATTTAAGTTTAGATTTTTCTGTGTGTACCATTACGCGAATTGTACTAAAATGTGAAATGCCTTGTATCGCTCAGTTTTGTAACGTATGAGTATTAGGGTGATTTTTATTCGACGTTTTTTTTTTTTTAGTCGTTACATGAAATTTGGTTGAAAATGTCGAAAAAAAATCCCTGAAAGTTACAGCTCTTAATATTAATTTCAAGTACTTTCCCAAAGCGTGCAAAGATTTTCCAATTAAAATACACGTAAAACGAGATTTTTTTTTTCAAATTTCTATAACTCAGCCGCATTTCAAGCTATTACATTGGTCTTGATCCTGATTTACTCAGAATAAAATACTCTACAAAAGTGCCCAAAACCGAGAATTTTGGGTAAAAATCAGCTTCAGCGACCCGTACCAACTCACCAGTACAAGTTACACTTTGGCCGCAATGGGCACTTTTGTAGAGCATTTTCTTCTGAGTGAATGACGATCAAGACCAATGTGATAGCCTCAAATGCGGCTGAGTTATAGAAATTCGAAAAAGAAAATGCCGATTTACGTGTATTTTAAATGGAAAATCTTCGCACGCTTTGGGAAAGTACTTAAAATTAATATTGAGAGCTGTAACTTTCAGGGAATTTTTTGTTCGACATTTTAAACCTAATTTCGCGTGAGGTCTAAAAAAAAAAACGTCGAAAAAAAATCACCCTAATGAGTACTGTGACGTTGCAGATTAGCTGCCGTCACAAAGGTTCCGAAAATCACACATTTTATTAGCTATATCGCGAGAGAGAGTTTTTACCGCCGTCTAGACCCTCGGGATACAAGTGACACACCTAGAATAAGCAATAGAGCTAGACTAATTTGAAGTGTTTTTCTGTTAATGTACCGCGAGAGAGAGAGAGAGAAAGAAGATAAAGAAGACGACGATCCTGAACTTCCGCTACTAGAACTTCCGCCACCAGAACTGGTGTTAAAGAGATGGCCACGTAGTATGTAATCCAGTAATCGTACTAGGACAGTACCGAATCAACCGGAGGGAAGACTGTGGACCTTGGTCCAATATCGCTAGGCGGTGAATAGGGCTGTGATGCAGTCTCCTGCCGGCAGATGAATCTTACCACCCAGCATCTGGTTGTTGCCTTGCACAACCAGCTTCATCACCCGCTCCAGCTGCCATCACCGACGTCACGCAGAGTCCGGCATAAGGACCAGTAACGTAACGTTATCGCTACCGGATGTAAAACGTGAGAGTGGACAAGTATAGTGTCCCGCGTTCTCTGGCTAGACCGGAAGAGGTGGAGATCCAGTTGGAACACCTAGGTCTGCCAGAAGTTTGCAGCGTCATCTACAGAAGAGATCGCACCTGTGAAGTGCATCCCATGCGGTTGGTATCGCTGTTACGGTATCGCTTCGTACGAACCAAGGTCGCAGCTTCCCGAAGATCCTCTCGCCACCGAAGTTCAGCAGAACGGCTGATCTAACGCAACGAAGTTCTGAAACCTAACGCCTAACGTCAGGCAACAAGTTGACGCCTTGGGCCGAGCAGCTGACGAGCTGCTCGTTCATGGAACGTTTTTCGCAGGGCCAATCAGCTCATTAGCTGGTCCTGATAGGCTCTTGATTTTCAAAATCAGGAAGGATCGTTGAGACGTACCGAGGTATCGCTTAGCCTCATCACTTCTACGTTTCGCTCGGTCTAAACTAGACGTGCCAAAGCTCCTCTCTCGCCTAGTCTTACGCCATAGTTTCGCTACATAAGTAATATATAATTTAGTTAAAGTTGTAAAGTTGAGTGTGTGCTTCAAGCAGCTCAGCTAAAGGTAAGGTCTTTATGATCTGTAAACTGCTAGTAAATCCACAAAACTAGATCTGAATTTCTACTTGTTCATTTATCGTAGATTTTCTTTGTACCGCGTGCCGCCTACGGGCCACGTAGTCGCCTATTATCGTAGTTACAGAAATTCAGTGAAAGCACTTTATAGTTGGCTGTAGTAATTAAGAGTATCTTTTGGCTTGATAATTTTCCGCTTATTAGTCTGATTTCTTTGCTATCTTTGCTTTTGATTTGTTAAGATTATTTGAGAGCTTGTTCTTGCTTTAATTCTCGCTTTGAGAATATCTAACGCTTTGATTTATTTGCTATCTTTGATTTAGTAATTTATTAGTGATCAATTAGTATAATATCGCATGGTGTGTCGCTTGTAATTCCAACTCCCCGAGGTTGGCTGAACGTAGTTAGTCATAGTTTTAGGTTGTTCATTTATTAATCTGCTTTATTATTTTCTCATTCTGTTTGATATCTATTATTCTGTTTGATTCCTATCATTCTGTTATTCTTTCTGATTTCTTTGATTGTATGTGATATATCTGATTTATGCGATTTACTTGTGCTATCTAATATTCCGACTTTCGCTATATTACATTATAATAAGATTACTACCGCTAAGTAGTATCTTTGATCTGATATCTTAATTATTCTAGTATAAATTTGTCATTAATTTAGCTTATCGCATCTCTTAGCTTTTCTGAAATTATTTATTGAGTCATTATATCGTCTAATAATTAATTAATAACGCTAGTGTGCCGCATTAGAAAAGTTGATGTTGAGTATCGTATCGCTCGGTGATACGTAGCCTGAAAAGTAGTGTAGCTTGCATTATATCGCTTCTACGGCACAGCTAGCTAACCGGCGTGTTTACGTTCTTTTGTACCGCTGTGTCGCGGTAAGGCTCAATAATATAATATTCATTCTTTTGTTAAATTCAGTATTTTTCTAAGCATTATTCCAATTGTTATTTTCTCGCATTATTCGTAGCTGATATTTGATAACTAACTCTGAGCAATTCTATATTTCCGATTATAGTCGAATCTTTAGTATCGCTAGTCAATTTGTTATCGCTAAATCTGTACAACATTTAAATAAGGAACAATATACGAAATCGCAGATTTCACTGAAGGAATTTATATCTGGTGTCTTATATTTTATTTATTCAATTAAAAAGGTGAATCCACCCACTCTACCACTACCTTGGCAAATCTGAGCTAACCTAGCTTCAAGGCCGTCGTTCCGGCAATTTATTAGTTTGTTGAATATCGCTATAGTTGATTTCTGTGAAAACGACACTTACGTGTCTGGCGCCCAACACTCTCTTAGTTTTTATTAATTAGTAATTTATCGAAGGAACGCCGTAGGGTGCGGAGTTGCACTCTGAAACTCCGTTACAGTACATATCTAATTTAACATATTTCATACAAATATTAATTTTATTACTGCTTCTTGTGTATTATACAATGCCCATTGGTTATTAGCTACCGAATTAGCTACATTGTTGGTAGTGTTCGGTATAGTGTGAATTCCACGCTCTTTGCTTCAACAGTAAAATACGGTTTTTCTTCCGGTTGTTCTCTCGTTTTTTCTTATTCAATAAATTCAACAACACAAAACTTCTATTTCCCCATAGCTTGCACTGGCTTGAACCGAGCTTGAATTAATACTTAAAATCATATCATTTCTTTGATTTCTTGGTCGCAAACGAGGTCGCAAGTTTTTAGTCACATGAAATAAAACAATAGTTTCGCCGATTTTCAACGTGTGAGTTGGTGTTAATGTGGTGATTTTTCTGTAGAAAATATGCGTAGCAGCATCCAGCTCGAACATAAAAGTTTCGCACCGAATTACTATTAGAGAGTCTGTAGAAACAAGCAGTTTGGCAAAAAAAAAAAAAAAATTCTCTACTGGATCACTAATATGATATATTCCAAAAATGAGAGAAAAACATGATTCAGAATCAGTTCCGCGAGAGATCAACTTGATCGAGCAAGCTTGCTGTGTATTATTTACGTAAAAACCAAAATGTACCTACTATATAAATGAGGTCACTTGACATAGGATCTAACCTCGCTTTTCATCAAATATGAATTAGAATATTGACGAATTTTTCCTCACCTTTAAATCATCCATAGTGTTCGTGGTTGTGTGTGTGTGCCTCGGCGTGTGTTTTCAGTAACCAGACCGGTGGTTTACACAGATTGTCGCTTACTTCCGTGTGTGAGTGTCGACTTGCTCTTCTTTCTCTGACTCGTGTGTTGGTATTGCGGTTGGCTCAGTTCGTTCCGGTTAGTTCCGTTCCGTGTTCCAACTACCCGGCCCTGCAGCGACATCGGTCGCGCTAAAAGGTGCATGCAATGACGTAAAAACCGAGCTCAGCGATACAAAGGTCCAGGGTTCAAATCTCGAAGGCGCGTTTTTTTCTATTATCTGTTGCGTTATTTTTTTTTACTGAGATATTTACAGCTTGTATATTCTGTTTAGTTACCCCCAAAGCGCTAGTGTCGCACGACACAATATAATGCCAGACAAACTATATTGTTCATTTGGAGAGTTCAATTCGGTTGATTTTCATTGATTTAGTTATTTCTCAGTAATCCAAAATTTCTCGCAATCTCTTGTCATCTCTTGTAATCTCTTGCACTCTCTTGCAATCTTTGCAATCTTTCGTCATCTTTCCAAACTTTTGTGATCTTTTGTAATCTTTGCAATCTTTGCTATCTCCTGCAATCTTTGCAATCTCTTGCAATATTTTCAATGTTTGCAATCTCTTCGTAATCTCTTGTAATCTCTTGTAATCTCTTGCAATCTCTTGCAATCTCTTGCAATCTCTTGCAATCTCTTGCAATCTTTTGCAATCTTTTGCAATCTTTTGCAATTTTTCGTAATCTTTGCAATCTTTTGTAATCTTTTGTAATCTTTGCAATCTTTTGCAATCTCTTGCAATCCTTGTAATCTTTGCAACCCTGTAATCTGGTGTACACCCAAATTGATGAGTGATCAACCCCTCGGAAAAACCTATCAAATTAAACATTATTCACCCACACCTAAACGAAAACACTTTTCAAGAGGCAATTTCACCACCACTTCCGCCAATGGGCCCGTCTGTGCACAATAGCAAGACCCGAAAGCCCCACCTACTACACCGGACAGCGACAGGCTCGCACCCGCTCGATCCGGTGGAATACTACGATTAAATATACAAGTCGGTACGCTCATTTAATTTTAACGATAGATTAACGATAGATTTAAGTCATCAAGCCATTACCAATGATTTGAACAATTACTTAGACGCATAAGCATTTAACATGTAATTCAAACCTTTGTCATTAGGATAATAATATTACGACCGATGCCAATGTTTCTTTTTTTTTTTTCGTAATTTGAAATTGTAATCACTCACGTATTGTTAGACATAAATCTTAGATAATATTTGATAACTACGTTAAAAGGAAGCATACCGCTTGAATACAAGCGATATGTTTCCTCTAACGAGGAAGGGGGAAGGGGTGTTACGTCCGGGCGTCACCACCCGTACGTTCGCCCCTCACTTACTTCAGTACCTCAACTCTTCACACGCTTCGCCCCTTTTCCCTCTACGTCTCCACTCTTCTTATCTGCCTGCTACCAGATCATCCGCGTCTTCCCTTCCTACTTCTAGAAAAGACTCGTTGCACCCGGCACTGCCAAATGCAACGAGTCAGCAAAAACCTTTCATCTTACTGTTCTAGCAACTACCCACCTAGCTATGCTTCCCTCGTTTCCTCACTCACTTCTCAACTGTACACTAAGCGTAATGGATTCTGATGCGAAAGCGTTCGTTAGACAAATCAATTATGTTGGTAATTGAAATAATCGCCAGCGCCCTACGGAGTCGGCTGTCTATGCAAACTCAGCATAGTCTATGTCGAAAATCGAAAATCACGTAAATATACGACGATGACACGTAACCTTACATAATAGAATAAAATAATGAACAAATATAGTGAATAAAATAGATCAAACAAACCAAGTGAATAAAGTTGAATATACGAAAAATTTAAGCTTCGACTACATGCTCTAACGAGCGTTGAGTCATTAAAGGAGCAATAAGAAGAAGATGACACGTAACCTTAAGGATAACTAAAACTCATAAGGTTCAAATGAAGAACTTTAATTACTAATAAAGAAATTTAAAATTAATACGGATATTATGAAGAAATAAAATTAACTATACGAATTATTGAGGATAGCGATTACATCCCCTAACGGGCGTTAAATCATTCAAAGGACGAAAAAAAAAGAAGATAACACGTAACCCTGAAATGCGACCGCGGAGTGAAATAGCAGTGCCCGTGAGGTTCCCTATAAATCATTCTCTCAACTTATTGTCAAACATTGCGGAAAAAAACGGAAATAATATCGGAAGTCTTGCGGTGAGAATTCTCTTGTGAATATATAATTTTAATAACGAAAATCTGCTTGTGGAACAAGATTCTTTGTAGGTTATTCACTGTTCTTATATAGGATAGCAGCTGAGGAAGGTCTTCTCGGGGTGGACGTAGGTGAATGGTGTCTGAGCGATGAGCAGGGTGGCTCTAGAACTTACCTGCGAAACTCATGACGACTTTTTCCTGACTGACGCAAAAATCCCCCGATTTCTACGGAATCCTCACGATTTCAACGTATATTTTCAAACCTCAGCCGAGGTACAGATCACAGGACTCCTCCAGGTTTTACCTGTTTCCCCCATGCCACTCTGGAAGAACTATTTAGATGAAAATGAAAAAGACTACGAATCGCCACCGCAGCGTGTCCAGCCTGTCATATCACCTGGCTGAAAACGAGTTGTTTCCCAGATTTGAATTAAAATACGTTATTTTTCTTTCAATTGAAAGTCATTTATTATGAGGATATGAAATTAAAATGAAGATAGTGAACAACGTAGATAAGGTTCTGATGGAAATATATTTGTATATTTTTATTTTAGACGTAGGATACAGTACAAATTCTGAGCCATGAAACGACTAGACGGAGAAGCCTAATTATTATCTATAATTGCAATGGCTATATACACCCTGTATCGACTATCCTTGTCAGAAGAGAAGACTTTCTCGTCCTTGAAAATTAGAGTCAAACGAGTGATGCCGGACGATGCTGAGTCAATAAAGTTCCGGCCATCAACATAATGTCCTCATCTTCCGTCGTCGATCTGGCTAGTCCATTGTCTGCCCATCTGTCTACCACTGCACGTATCCCGCCGTCTGTAAACTTTTCTACATATCTCACACATGTGGATTTTGAGAGGCCCATTTGTGCTGCAATCGACGTATACATGAAATTAACTCAATTTCTATTTTTTATTAGAACATGATTATCCATTTGAATGAATCGCGTTTTGAATGTGAGTTTTTCATACATATTTCTTTAAATCAATCTAAGTTGAGGGTATCCCTTTATTTCAGTCGTCTGATCTATCAATATAAATGAGTTCATGAGCCCTTTTTTGAAAGGATGGCTCATGAAACCTGATTATTTTTGAATATATTTTACATATTTTAAATGTTTTTTCAGCTATAACATTGGGATTACGCATGAATCCATGAAAGATGTTTTAATATATATAATGTGTATTGGGGTTATGGTGTAGGCAGTAAGCTGCGATGAGTTTCTGTAATTATAGACGTTTTTATTGATGTACATGATTTCTTACATTACCTAATTTCTCCGATTATTTAAATACCAAAATAATATTACCTGTAATTATAGACGAAACGACATTTACAGCTTATATTTACACTCTAATTTCACAACTCACGACGGATGCTCATCCTCGAACACCTATGATTCTCTTTTCCGTCCTCTGGTCAAGAGTCTGTATTTTGACCCTAGAGTGGTCAAGACTAGTGTTGTCGTTAGGCGGCAATCACTCGAAATTTAAATTCAAATTCTAGGGGGAAGAAATATGGCGAAGCGGATACAGGTAACGTCATATTTCTTTACATATATATTAAATGTTTTATATACATGAATACATTATGGGCGATCGCGATGCAGGAATGCCCGGACTCCCATAGCCCAATCACTTCGCCTCGCTGCTGATCTGTGATCTTTCGCATTTCGTAGACTATAAGTGAAATCAGTGTTCGGCGAATTTGTAATTAGGAGAAATTTAATTACTAATTACATTCGTAATTTGTAATCAGGAAAATTTTAGTTACTAATCACATTTGTAATTTTTAATCAGGAAAATTTTAGTTACTAATTACATTTATAATTTGTAATTAGAAAAAATTCAATTACTAATTACATTTGTAATTTGTAATTAGTCATTGATTTTTTTCTACTTACGATAACAAATTTAATTACTAACTGAAATTTTTCTAATTACAAATTACGAATGTAATTAGTAATTTCAATGTAATTAGTCATTTCAATGTAATTAGTCATTTCAATGTAATTAGTAATTTCAATGTAACGAATTACAATTTGTAATTAGTGGTGCCCAACTCTGAATGAAATATAATCACAATGAATACATTCTTAAAAACTGAATTTTAACGACTTTCATAAAATAATAAATAGGAAATTGAATATACTCACTCTTTAACAATTATTTTCCATTTTCTTTCTATTATATCACAGGGTATTTAATATAATAGATTATGTATAGTATACACTGTAAAATGCGCCAGTGTTTCGTCATTGTTTATAAAACACAATCTATTATATTAAATAATTCAAAAAACTGGCGCATTCTACAGTGTTTTGTCATTGTTTAGAAAAGACAATCTATCTATATATTAAATAACCTATGATATAATTCAAAAAACTGGCGCATTCTACAGTGTTTTGTCATTGTTTATAAAAGACAATCTATCATATTAAATAACCTATGATACAATTGAGAAAACTGGCGCCTTTTACAGTGTTTCGTTTTCGACTACATGTCCGAAAGGACGATAAGTCATAAAAGGATGAATTGAATTTACAGTGTTTCGTCATTGTTTATAAAAGACAATATATTATACTAATAATGAATAACCTTTGATATAATAGAAAAAAAAAAGAAAATAATTGAAAAGAGTGAGTATATTTAATTTCCTATTTATTATTTTATGAAAATCGTTGAAATTGACTTCAATTCAATTTTTTGAAAATGCATTCATTGTAATTATATCTCACTCATAGTCTACGAAATGCAAAGCATCACAGATCAGCAGCGAGGACAAGTGATTGGGCTATGGGAGTCTGGGCTTTCCTGCCCCGCGATCGCCGGTATTATATTTAATATATATTAAAACATCTTTTATGGATTTATGCGTAATCCCAATGTTGTAGCTGAAAAAACATTTAGAATATGTGAAATATATTGAAATAGTATATTATGCAACAAGTGCGTAAAAATTTTACGCACGAGTTTCATACGAAATTTTACGCGCGAGTTTCATACGAAATTTTACGCACGAGTTTCATACGATATTTTTCGACACAGTGTGCGTAAAATGAAATTTTACGCATACTATATCGAAAAATATTTAGGTTTTATGAGTCATCTTTTCGAAAAAGGGCTCATGAACTGAATTATATCGATAGATCAGACAACTGAAATGAAAGGATACCCTCAACTTGGATTGATTTGAAGAAATATCTATGAAAAACTCACATTCAAAACGCGATTAATTTAAATGAATAATCATGTTCCAATAAAAAATATAAATTGAGAATTAATTTCATGTATTTGTCGATTGCAGCAGAAACGGGCCTCTCAAAAGCCACGTGTGTGAGGTATGTCAAAAAGTTTAGAGACGGCGGGATAGGTGCGGTGGTAGATAGACGGGCTGAGAATGGACCGGCCAGATCGACGACGGAAGATGAGGACATCGTGTTGGTGGCCGATGCTTTATCAAATAAGCATCGTCCGGCATCACTCGTTCCAGGTCGCGTGGGAGCAGACGTATCAGCCTATATAGTCCGTAAGAGATTGAGGGAGAACGGCTTCCAATGCCAGCGTTCGCTGAAAACTATTCATCGCACCGAGCGGCATTGTGAACAACGAGTTGGCTTCGCCTTGGAATGCCTCCCGATGACCGCTGAGGAGTGGTCCACCGTTATATTCATGGATGAGAAAGTGTTCTCAGCCGATAAGGATAGCAGATTCAGAGTGTGGAGAGAAGATGGTGGACGCAACAACCCGGACAATTGTAGACCCAATTGCAGCAGCGGACACGTTACCACAACGTTTCATAGGTGGATCGCCAAAGGAGGTGTTGGTGAACTCACCGAAACCACCCGGAGAATGGATTCGGCGGAATACATTGACATTCTCGAACGCAGTGTAGTGCCATCGGTAAGAGCGGTGTATCCGCGAGATGAAATGCCGATTATTAGAATCGTAGAGGACAATAGTCCAGTGCATACTGCAGGAATTGTCCGTGAATGGTACGCTGAGCAGCCTGACGTGGTCCGTTTCAATTGGCCAGCCGAATCTCCGGACCTGAATCCGATTGAAAATGTTTGGTCGGAGGTGGTCCGGGGATTTGAGCCAGTGCATGGCGAAACGGTCCAGGAGCTGCGAATTCGTACCCGGGCAGCCTGGGAAGCGCTGAGAGCGAAGCCAGGATATTTAGAAAATGTCGTTGGATCAATGCCACGACTAATGCATATGATGATAGCCGCCAATGGGCATAGCATACCATATTGAAAATTGATAGTTCTTATTCATGAACATTTTATAATAGCTGCATTAGTCAGATAATAAAATGTTTATGAATAAGGCCTAACAATCATTAGTATGATTCTTCATTTTTCGTATTACTGTAATTTTGTAAAGGTATTCACAGATATTTTATGAAGATGGTTAAAAATGATTTTTCAAAAATGTATTCATTGTAATTATATCACACTTATGGGAGTCCGGGCTCATTTAATAATAACAGTTTAATAATCATTAAATAATAATTCAATAATCATTTGTGCTGTATGCACCGGACTATTCCCCTCGTTAATGCGAATAATGGGCATTTCATTTAATATTCAATTATATTTATTATATATTATTATATTATTATATTATTATTGTATTTATTATATTTTTTTATTATATTTTATATTTTTATTATATTTTGTTATATATTTTATCATATAGTTGAGTTTATATAGTTTATATAGTTTATATAGTTTATTACCAGATAGAATACAGATATTACATAACAAATAGACATATCTGTCATATAATTATATTTATTATTTATTTATATTTTATATTTACTATTTAATATTTAATATTTAATATTTTACTCGAGGAGTTGTGAAAATCACACTGAGTGAAGTGAATTCTTTTAATTAATTGAAGCACAGCTAATGGCCGATCTCACCAACGACAAATAACTTTTATTCGTCGATTAAGTTTATTTCCTGATATCGGAATTGCATTTTTTCAATGAAAACATAGTTTGATCGGGCTAATCATGTTATAAAACGTTATTTTTATCCATAGAATTCGTCGTTCATGAAATCGGCCATAAGTCTTTTAATAATAACTTTGATTGATTAAAGTTCAATACATTTTATTTCATTTTTGACTATGTCTAGTCCTCGCAATGCCTAAGAGTTCATTTTGTGTTCCAAGTCGAGTCGTTAAAATTATAGATATTGATAATGTAAACTCTGCCTAGTCGTTACAAGTTGCACAACGGGCATTTAATTTGACTAATTGTTATTGTTTCCGTTTGTTGAGAGTAGAGTCATTATTTTGTTAGAGAGATTATATTTAGAGTAGAATCCTTTGATAGCATATTTAGAGTCCTTTATTTCTTATAGTTCATTTATTCTCATCTTTAATTACTCAGTTCATAACACAAAATAGCGGTGCAGTAAGCCGAAGCCAGGTGATAGGCTGCTCAAATTAGTATCACCTTTTTTTTTTTCTTTTTAATAAATACCTAATCTTTTCAAATATATTTTCTGTGTGTTAAGTATTTTTATTTCTCGTACCCCTCTACCGACAGCTAGCTAGAGCGAGAGAGAGAGAGGACTTCGAGCCCAAAGCCTGGCGCCCAACAATCACCGTTGCTAGTCGGAGGAGAATACAACGTTGGTGTCTTATTTGTTGATAGAAGGTAGTTCCTGTGGGTAACACCTGAACTCACAGGAATCGCTGTTACAATAGATATTGATAATGTAAACTCTGTCTAGTCGTCACATGCCTAAGAGTTCATTTTGTGTTCCAAGTCTATAGTCGTTACAAGTATAGATATTGATAATGTCAAGTCATCGCATGTCTGAGAGATGATTTCATGTAATACGTCTAGTCATAACGAACCTAGATATTAATAAGGTCAGCTCCGTATGATTGTAGCATACCTAAGTGTATATTGTGTATATCCTGGCCATTGCATGAGAGGATAATAATTAAGTTAGAGGTCGCTAGTTGTAAAAATTGTATTATTCATTTTCCGCTGCCCTCATAAGCCTACAAATGTATTTCCATCAGAACCTTATCTACGTTGTTTACTATCTTCATTTGAATTTCATATCCTCATAATAAATGACTTTCAATTAAAAAAAAAAATAACGTATTTTGATTCAAATCTGGGAAACAACTCGTTTTCAGCCAAGTGATATGACAGGCTGGACACGCTGCGGTGGCGATTCGTAGTCTTTTTCATTTTCATCTAAATAGTTCTTCCAGAGTATCATGGGGGAAACAGGTAAAACCTGAAGGAGTCCTGTGATCTGTGCCTCAGCTGAGGTTTGAAAATATACGTTGAAATCGTGAGGATTCCGTAGAAATCGGGGGATTTTTGCGTCAGTCAGGAAAAAGTCGTCATGAGTTTCGCAGGTAAGTTCTAGAGCCACCCTGCTCATCGCTCAGACACCATTCACCTACGTCCACCCCGAGAGGACCTTCCTCAGCTGCTATCCTATATAAGAACAGTGAATAACCTACAAAGAATCTTGTTCCACAAGCAGATTTTCGTTATTAAAATTATATATTCACAAGAGAATTCTCACCGCAAGACTTCCGATATTATTTCCTTTTTTTTCCGCAATGTTTGACAATAAGTTGAGAGAATGATTTATAGGGAACCTCACGGGCACTGCTATTTCACTCCGCGGTCGCATTTCAGGGTTACGTGTCATCTTCTTCTTTTTCGTCCTTTGAATGATTCAACGCCCGTTAGGGCATGTAATTGCTATCCTTAATGATTTGTATAGTTAATTTTATTTTTTATAAGTTCCGTATTAATTTTAAATTTCCTTATTTGTAATTAAAGTTCGTTATTCAGTTATCCTTAAGGTTACGTGTCATCGTCGTATATTTATGTGATTTTCGATTTTCGACACAGACTATGCTGAGTTTGCATAGACAGCCGACTCCGTAGGGCGCTGGCGATTATTTCCATCACCAACTCAATTGATTTGTCCAACGAACGCTTTCGGATGAGAATCCATTACGCTTAGTGTACCTCTTCGTGCGCAGATAGCATACATAACACAAGTACCATTATACCGAACAACTGTTAACCCGAATAAAAGTTATTAGTTCGCTCACTCAACCTTCAATACATCAACAATCTCTCAGTTATACTCTGGTATCTAAAGCAGGGGACAAGACCCCAATAAAAGACGTAACATGCACATGAAAATAAGAAGTCAGATATAAGGAATAAATTTTTTTGATAGTCTTTGTACACGTTTTTTGACGCGCTGAATTCGAATACGAAGATGGTTTTTACGTCTCATGATTTTACAGCTATTCGAATCTATCTTCGATTGGAATGGATGGAGATATCGAAAAAAGTTTCAAACGAAAAATATTCCTCGATAAAATTAGCACTTATGTTGTTATATGACTTTTTTTCGTATCCATTTTTCAAGAAGATATTCCATGATTCGTGTGAAATGAAGTGAATGAGGGGGTTTTGTTGTGTCGGACAGAGCCTTGTTAGCACAATCTTGGACACTATATGGGATATGCATTGTTGACAATCTGACTTCTTATTTTCATGTGAATTATATCCTTAATTAAAAAAAAAAAAAAATGCATATTTTTAGCCTACCTATCGATTTCTTCATTTTGAGATAAATTTGAAAAAAATCGTAATGTTTTTTAGAAATCTTGAGAATTTTCTGATATTTCTCAAAAGTGGCGTTTTTTTTTTAACTTTTGAGTCGATTTAAAAATAACCCAATAATAGAAAAAATCTCAAAAAAATCTGGAGTGTCTTTTTGAGGTAGATTAACCATATAAAAAATCGCGGACCAAATCGGAGACGTCGAGGTCACGAGCTGGTCGAGTTGGCATGGAATGCCCCATATACAAACTTTACATCCTTCTTATTCTGAGTCTCTCTTATCCTACTCATCTCTATCCTGCCTATTCCTCTCTCTTTCGCTTATTCCGCTTACCTCTTATTCTTATTCTTATTCTACCTTACTCCTCCCTTATCCTACTTCTCCCTATCGACCTGCGTTTCCCATTCACTCCTCATCTTCCACTCCCTCTCTTCACTTATTCTCTTCCCTCCCGCCCCTCCTTCTGTTCTCAAGTTCCCTCAGCCATTCTTTCCCCTCCTTTTCCCCTCCTAGAATTTTCCCCACCGCATCCTGCCAGCTTTCCCCCTCCGCATTCCCCCATCGCACCTTTCCCATACATGTTCCCATGTCTCCTCCTCCCTCCCGCACACCCGGCATTTCCTCCTCTCTTCATCCTCCCAATAGCGCCCCTCTGCCATCTCGTTCCCCAACCTGTATTTTGCCACCGTTCTCCATCTGGTCTCTCCCCACCCCTTCTTCAAATACCCTGGTATTCCCTCATTTTTCACCATCCTGTACCACCTGTTATATCTCGACTCCACCACTCGCTCCCACCGTTCCCTCCTCTGCATCTCCCTCTCTCTCTCCTCTATTGCCCCCACCCTACCTCCCCTCTCTCTCTCCCTTCTATTGTGTCCCACCTCTCCAGCCCCCTTTCCACGTAGAAGGCTCCCCGTTCTCTCTCCCATCTCGACTCCATCTTTCCATCCCTTACCCTCTCCCTCACCTCCCCACCTCCCCACAAGCCCTTCTGGCTAGGTAGCTGCCCCCCCCCCCCTCTTCTAGCTTCCGTTCGAAGTTCCAAACCCTTTTCGCAGCCCTTATTCCCAGCTTATCCCTCTGCAGCTCCTCTCTTACCGCATACCCCGGCGTCCGCCAGTCCACTCCTAGGGTCCACCTCAGGTACTTTTCTTGCATCGCCTCTACTCCCTCCCATTCCCTCACCCCCCATATCTCCGCCCCGTATTCCATCACCGTCCACACCAGCCTTTCGAACAGCCATATCCTTCTCCCTCAATCCCTCCCAAATCTCCTCTTCCCTATCCCCCATACCGGTTTCATTATCACCCCTGCCTTCCTTAGCCTCTCCCTTATGTGAGCCTCTTGCCCCCCACTGCTCTTTACTATATACCCCAGGTACGTGAACTCCCTCACCTCTCCCATTCTTTTACCTTTCCACCTCCAGTCTGTCTTCTTCGCCCCCCCCCCCCCCCCCCCCACCTTCCTTGAATCTCATTATTTTTGTTCTCTCGACATTTACCACAAGTCTCGTTCTGTCCATATATCTTTGCAACCTCCTGATCATTGCCTCCATGTCCTCCTCCTTTTCCGCCAGTCACACAATGTCGTCCGCATAGGCCAACGTTCTCACCCTTTATCCTTCCAGCCACACCCCCCCTACCCTCGCCCCTTTCCTCATCTCCTCTTCCAGATCCGCCAGAAACAGATTGAACAGCCTTGAGCTGAGCGGACATCCCTGACTCACCCCTCTCACTGTCCAAAATGCGTCCCCTACCTCCCCCCCGCTTCACACTCTGCTCTTCGTTCCCCTATATACTTCCTCTATCCTCATTCTCAATCCTTCTCTCGCCCCTCTCGTTTCCATCGCCTGCCACATTACCCCCCTCTCTACCGAATCGAAGGCCGCCTTTAGATCGACAAAGAGTGCTAGCATCTTCCCCTTTTTCTCCCCTACCAGCCTATTAATCAGGTAGTTAAGGACATACACGTTGTCTACTGTCCCCATGCCCCTCCTAAAGCCCGTTCGGTTGTGCGGCACCATCCCCTGTCTCTCTACCTCCTCGTCCAATCTGCTCGCCAGGACCGTGGCATATACTTTGTACAGGGTCGGCATCAAGCTTACCCCCCTGTACTCCTCCACTCTTCCCCCTGTCCCTTCTTTATTATTGGCGCTATCAGGCCCTCCTTGCACTCCTCTGGCCATCCCTCCCCTCCCCACACCCTATTACATACCTTCCATACCCATTCCACCATTTCCTCCCCCCCATACCGGCATACCTCGTTCACCACTCCTTCCCCTCCCGGCGCCTTTCCGTTCTTCATTTTCTGAATCGCTTTTTTGATTTCCTCCCTCTTTATGTCCCCCTCACCGTCCCCTTCCGGAATGTTATGTCAAATTATCAATAAATAATTTGATGACAAAAAAAACCAAGTCGATAATGTTTACTAATTCCTTTTTCCTCCAATTATTTGACAGCATCTTACAGGCATGCATAACATTTTCGAATGATGGAAAATAAAACCAGATATATTGTTTCATTAATTCACAAACCCTTCACTCTGGACCTTTTTTGATTTATAAGATCAATAACTTTTTACTTGCATTACGTAATTTAATTGTATTTTTATCAAATCAACTCACCGTAAATTTTCAGGTTACAATTTCTTTTGTCATCACTTGAAAAGATTGATTCAACTTCCACCCGTTTGTATTCTTCGAGGGGGAAATTATGAAGTACAATTATTTTTCAACTGATTTGAACGTCAATCCATAGGTTATTAGGTTAGTAGGTATTAGGTTAGATTCGACCGTCATAAGTTCTTCCTCTCCTTTTTTGGCTATCGGGACTTTCACGAGTTATGTGATATTTAGTGAGATTGACTCAGCTTCACGATCAAAGATTTGAATGTAATAATGGACATTTTCTATGAATATCTCGAGGATATTAATAATATTGAAATATTGAACGTGAATCATATCGCATAATGAAAGCAGAAATTTGATTTCGTTATTTGATTTTGAAGAGATCTATTCCGAATCGTTAAACGAGGTTCGAAATAAATTTTGCATGCTAAACTATAGTCATAAATATTTTTTTTTCTATAAGTGATACAAGAAAAACAATAAACGACTATTAAGTGCAATGACCTTCGTGGATCGATAACATTGATCAGTTTTTCGAAATATTTTTTTCATAATCTTCAAATCAGTAAAGTAACAAACGTTTATTTGATAAATTACATGAAAGAGATATTCCGATTTCTTTTCGTTAATTGTTAAATTCGTGAAATAATACATACCGATTTGATGAATTAGATAGAATAAGCAGTGTTGCTTGATAAAGCAATGAAATACTGAATAGTAGATAGTAGGTATATACGTATTCCAAAATCTGTTCAGCGCCTTATGATTTCCCCTTCCCGCGGCATAACAGGAGCAATAGAACTAAGGGCTCGCAGCTCATCGCGTTCGTGGGTGAGAAAGTCACCCACGAAATGAGGCTGAATCTGGCGGCCAGAGCTAGCGGCCAATCGGAGCGCGCGGTTCAGAACCGCTGCAGCTCTTACACCTAACCGTCGGTCGACCGATGTACACTTGGAGTCATTAATTATGAGACGGCTAGTTTTCTGGACAAAACATTTATGTTGGCAACACAAAATAAACCCACAGCGCTACATAGTGGGCCGATCGTGAAGCTTAGTCAATCTCACTAAATATCACATAACTCGTGAAAGTCCCGATAGCCAAAAAAGGAGAGGAAGAACTTATGACGGTCGAATCTAACCTAATACCTACTAACCTAATAACCTATGGATTGACGTTCAAATCAGTTGAAGAATAATTGTACTTCATAATTTCCCCCTCGAAGAATACAAACGGGTGAAAGTTGAATCAATCTTTTCAAGTGATGACAAAAGAAATTGTAACCTGAAAATTTACGGTAAGTTGATTTGATAAAAATACAATTAAATTACGTAATGCAAGTTACGCTGTGCCTGAAAAAACAGATTCTTTGTTGATTTTGCGTGTTGAACCATGTCTAGGACTAGATTCTAGATCATTGAGACTATCGTGTAACTCATTATTACTTCTTGACCGATACAAGACATTTATCAAACACAGACTGAACCCTGCAAGAACCACCCGTCGGAACAGGCAAATAGAGGGAACATTCAGCTTTAGAGAAACGGAAGGAGTCACCTCGTACTAATCCACAGATGAAAGGAGCTGGTTTTGGTAGAATTGTAATGGGGAATTTAAATGCGTTCTGCAGCGACTACTCGTCTGTTACATTCTAAACTTTGACCATTCTTAGACTGAGACTTGAAATACTATCGAAGACAACTGCTTGCGTCTTATGATGTAAAAGTCAGGACTTTAATAATTCTTTGGACGCTGACTTGGAATACCTACTACGACGACTACTCGTCTATCACAGAATTACATTTTTGAATCTAACAATTCTTAGATTATTGAATTTTAGGCTTTATCGATACCTACATCACCGACTTTGAATACTCGCTCAGGCCACTTTTAGCCTAAAATAATTTGAGAATCTAATATAAAAAAAAATTAATACGAAATAAAATATAATATAAAATATAAAATATGATATAAAATATGCTCCCAGTTGACCGAGACTATCGTGTAACTCATTAGCTACTTATTGACGGATAGTAGACATTTATCAAACACAGACTGAACTCCTGACGAACCTGAACCTGCACACCTGTTGGAACAGTCAAAGAAAGGAAACAGAAGTGGATATACGCTTGAAGGCTGCAAGGAATTTGGTCAGTTTCTAGAAAGAGCCTTTTGAACAGCTCCAAAAATTGACTTGTGATTGGCCAGGGGGAGACCGCCGGAAGAAAGACATGAAAGAACGCAGTCATTGGAACAAAGACCTGAAATAGCCATTTGGATGACTAAAATAATACTAAATAGCAATATAATAGCGTAATATTAGCAGCATAATATTAGCAGCGAGATTAGCAAAGCCATGAACCTAGTCGAGGTCATATCTCGTCATTGTTATTTATGACCAGCGTGTTGTCACGTGCATCAAAATTTGTTGACTTTCATTGCTATTAATAAGACATTGAAATAATAAATGTTTAGAATACTTATAATAATGATTCATGAATGTATCGTAATATAGATATATTATTTTCATCGACGAGAAAGATATGATTTGATATTGAATACAATATTCAATTAATTAAATGAAAAATTCAGATGACTAACTAATTCATTTTTATAATATTATCCAGATTATAATTTTTGAAGTTTTAATCTTTGAATAATAATTGAAAAACATGGACTGAAAGTAGGTATCCATTTCTATTGAATCGAATTGCAATAAGAAGAATCATCCATGTAAATATTTCAAATTTTCTAAATCAATGACTGTGAATAGTATATGTGATAATGAAGTAATAGTATTGAAATGTGATCGTAAACTTTGGGAAGTGAATAAATAATCAGCTGGAACATAAGATTTTCTTGCACGCATTTTTATTCATTCAGCTGATAGTTGAGGATTTCACATTATAAGGAGCGAGCAGTCGTCTCTGATAGTATTTTAAGTCTCAGTCTAAGAATTGTCAAAGTTTAGAATGTGAAAGACGAGTAGTCGCCGGAGAAGGCATTCAAAGTCCCCACTACGATTCTACCAAAACCAGCTCCTGTTATATCTGGATAAGTACGAGCTGATTCCTTCCGTTTCTCTGGAGCTGCATGTTTTCTTTCTGTGCCTGTTTCGACGGGTGTGCAGGTTTAGGTTCTTCAGGAGTTCAGTCTGGGTTTGATAAATGTCTAATATCAGTAAAGTAGTAGTTAATGAGTTACACGATAGTCTCGGTCAACTTGGAGCATATTTCGGCACATTTTGTTATCATATGATTTCAGGCTAAAAGCGGCCTGAGCGAGTATTCAAAGTCGGTGATGTAGGTATTGATATAGT
This sequence comes from Tenthredo livida, assembly GCA_963992785.1. Classification (NCBI taxonomy): domain Eukaryota; kingdom Metazoa; phylum Arthropoda; class Insecta; order Hymenoptera; family Tenthredinidae; genus Tenthredo; species Tenthredo livida. The sequence continues at coordinate 11,725,211 of OZ023072.1, read as the reverse complement.
CTGAAATTCAATAATCTAAGAATTGTTAGTTTTAAAAATGTAATTCTGTGATAGACGAGTAGTCGTCGTAGTAGGTATTCCAAGTCAGCGTCCAAAGAATTATTGAAATCCTGAATTTTACATTATAAGAAGCAAGCAGTCGTCTCCGAAAGTATTTTAAGTCTCAGTCTAAGAATGGTCAAAGTTTAGAATGTGAAAGACGAGTAGTCGCCGCAGAACGCATTCAAATTCCCCACTACAAGTCGACCAAAACCAGCTCCTTTTATCTGTGGATTAGTACAAGCTGACTCCTTCCGTTTTTCTGAAGCTGGATGTTTCCTCTATTTGCCGGTTTCGACAAGTGGTTCTTGCAGGGGTCAGTCTGTGTTTGATAAATGTCTTGTATCAGTCAAGAAGAATTAATAAATTACACGATAGTCTCAATGATCTCGAATCTAGTCCTGGACATGGTTTCACCCGCAAAATCAACAAAGAATCTTGTTTGTCAGGCACAGCGTAACTTGCATTTCCTAATTAAATTGTATTTTTATCAAATCAACTTACCGTAAATTTTCAGGTTACAATTTCTTCTGTCATCTCTTGAAAACATTGAAAACATAAACTTTCGCCCGTTTGTATTCTTCGAGGGGGAAGTTATGAATTACAATTATTATCCAACTGATTCACACGTCAATCTATAGGTTATTAGGTTAGTAGGTATTAGGTTAGATTCGACTGTCATAATTTCTTCCTCTCCTTTTTTGGCTATCGGGACTGTCACGAGTTATGTGATATTTAGTGAGATTGACTAAGCTTCACGATCGGCCCACTATGTAGCGCTGTGGGTTCAGTTCGTGTTGCCAACATAAATGTTTTGTCCAGAAAACTAGCCGTCTCATAATTAATGACCCCAAGTGTACGCGTAAATGTGCACTGAATGTGCGTCTAAGAATTGTTGCAAACGAATTTCGATTCGGAATTTGGTATACGCCCTCAGTAGTAGTACCGGAACTTGGAAAAAAATTAGAAATCCCAGGGGACGTGGTTTGTTTATTCATTAAGAATTGTTAATTGATTATTATCGATTCACAGCAGTACTGATGCTTCTCTAAAAACTTGTTGCAAGCGAATTTCGAGTTGAAATTTGGTATACGTACTCAGTAGTAGTACCGGAACTTGGAATAATCTAGAAATCCCGGGGGACGTACTTTGTTTATTCATCAAAGTAGTAGTACCGGAACTTGAAAATGATTCGCTGTACCGGAGGATGAGGCAGGGGAATTTTTTTCGAAATTCTCCAATCTCGAATACGGCCGGTGGCCACGCGTTGGGGTCTATAGATTCCTCGTAAAAGTTTGTTGCGAGAGACGATAAGAGGTTCTTTAGATGTGGGTAAACAAATTAGCGATAGAGAAGCCTAGGATGAGTGACTGACAGGATTAATGTTTAAGAAAAGCCTTACATGGGGTTTTATTCGTATTTTACTTAAGGGGGTATATACACCTTTAAATGGGTTGAATTTCTGAAAAACAATTTTTCTTTTTTTTTCAACTTGAAGACTCTGATAAAATTGAAAAAAATCATCATGTTTGGGGAGGGTTTGACCTTCATTATCCATATCTTACATCATGTATTACTTCCAGTCTAATAGTGGCTGCGCTGAAGACAGGAAAATACAAAATCACTCGGTTGCCGTAAAGAATCAGACCGAGCGTTGGACCAATCTTGGAATTTTTGGTTCTCAATTGTTCATAAGACATGCCTCTATCAGATGAACATAGAACTTTTTGATATTGCAAGAATTACTTGAGTTATTGAATTTTTTCGATTTTTTTTCTGAATTTGAAAAAAAATTTTGCTTATTTTTCTAATATTTCAACTAAAAATGGGTTTATCAAAAAGTTCTATGTTCATCTGATAGAGGTTTCGATTCTACAAATTTGAAGACCACAAACACCAGAATCGGTCTAGTGATGCTCCTGATTCTTTACGACAACCGTTCAAAATATTCATTCTCCAGAAATCAACTTTTAAACTTTTTTATCAGAAATTTTTTTTTTATTTCATACTTTTCCAAGAGAAGAAAATGTAGTTACAGGAAATTAAGTTTTAAGATTTTGCTTATGACTAATATGCTGGATCCGCCGCTGCTCTCGTATCGATGAGTTATGAGTCGAGTCGAGTCTAGACACATGTGCCAGGGGGAGGTTCGTAGTGATTTTTGACCTGTTCTGCACAACAACAGTGTCCGTTGGGTGTCCGGTGAGGCTGTTAGAAAAATAATTAATTGCTTTAGAAAAAATCTGATCAAAATTTTTCAACATAAAAATTCTCTAAAAATTTTTGATCTTCAATATTTTGGAGATTCAGAAGATGCTAGCACAATTTTTGTCAATACTACGAAAATTCTTTCATCTTTCATCAATCATACCTTTTTTCTTATAATATTTATTAAACTCTTGCAATTAATATATGTATTGTAGAAATACTCATCTTTTTAGAAATCCAAATGTGTAGTTTCCTGGCATCGATTTCAAACGCACTTTTTTATGGATCATCTTCTTTCGATTCCGAAGTCTCATGTCAGATATATAAACACTGTGTTTATCCGATAATGGAAATTACTAGTGGTTTGAATTCGTAATGAAAGTACGATAATATTTACAAACAAGTGGACACCTAACCTCGAAAAAATGTAGATCGCAGCCATGTGTTCTGTCAATGATCACAATTCAAAAGAATATTGAAAATTGAATATGTGTAAGAATGATAATTACGAAGAATTAAAAGATCACAGAATCAAATTCAAAATCGAAATATATAGAAACGTCATAAAATTGAGTAGTGGTGTAAGTGGTGTTGGCGGTGTTGTACAATACTTATGGTACCAATCTGAGGATTCGCGCGCCGCGCCGCGGCGCTTTTTCGCAATCTGGCACTGTTATGGCTGTAACTTTTCAAATCCTCTAGATATTTTGACACCGATTTATTTGCAGGTAGAGTAGGTCACTAGCATTCCAAATAAATTATAAAAAAAAAAACGATTTTTTGAAAATTCAAAGGTGTAGATACCCCTTTAAAACTCGTGTCTTTATTAAATTCTAACGATGAGATATGTACAGATACAGATATTTGACCACGAAGTCAATAGATAATTTTTCAATGTTTCCCACAGGGAGATCTGAGACATACTGATATACATATGGACTTTGATTTGGTCCGCAGGAATACACATATACATATTAGACCGATTTGAGGTCACGACGATTTTTTCGTACACTCTCGGCGTGCCCCAAAAACTTGAGAATATAGTCAGACTAGATGAATGGTGAAATGAGGGGTCTCTAGACCGATGTTAAGGGGTGCATCAACGGTCTTTTCGAAATCCGATCTAAATAACACAGGAAAATTTTCGGCCAAGTGGTTGCATTGTATCTCATCGTACGGTACATCACCCACGGGGTGGATCGCCCGTAATCTGAGTTCATTAAGGTTGGATCTAATTGGGAAAAATCTAAACTTCACCCGCCGGTCATATGGGGTAAAACGGTGGAGGAAATAAAATCGGAAAATTATGTTTCCAATGCAAAAAACCTCGGAAAATTGTGAAAAAATTTTGAAAAATTCTAAAAAATAGGAAATAACGTAATAGCACCCATGAAAACTTCCATCTATGAGACAACCCCTAAAAATTAGATTTTCTGATTTTTGAAAGCGATAAAGGATTATTATTGATATTTTTCTCCACTAAAAAATCATAAAATAATGTCGTACATGCGAAATGTTGTTCCGAAATTATTGGGCTATGAGTGGAGGGAGAAATAAAAGTAATACACTGAATGCACGATAATATTAAGTATAACTCGGTGGTAGACCATATTTCTGCATTTTCTAGAGTGAATAGAAATGATATTTGAATAGGATTTTCGTGGGGGATTTCAAAGATGAAGAACAAAAACAACATGCTTACCAAATTATCAAGCAACACCGACAAAAATATCCCACCCCGAATATCCGAAATCATGTGAAAATCTGAAACTGGACTTGAAATATACTTATTATGATCGTGCATTCAGTGTATTACTTTTATTTCTCCCTCCACTCATAGCCCAATAATTTCGGAACAACATTTCGCATGTACGACATTATTTTCTGATTTTTTAGTGAAGGAAAATATCACTAATAATCCTTTATCGCTTTCAAAAATCATAAAATCTCATTTTTAGGGGTTGTCTCATGGATGGAAGTTTTCAGGGGTGCTATTACGTTATTTACTATTCTTTAGAATTTTTCAGAATTTTTTCATAATTTTCCGAGATTTTTTGCATTGGAAACATAATTTTCCGATTTTATTTCCTCCGCCGTTTTATCCCATACGACCGGGGGGTGAAGTTTCGATTTTTTCGAATTAGATCCAACCTTAATGAACTCAGATTGCGGGCAATCCACCCCGTGGGTGATGTACCGTACGATGAGGTACAATGCAACCACTTGGCCGAAAATTTTCCTGTGTTATTTAGATGGGATTTCGAACAGACCGTTGATGCACCCCTTAACAGTCTAGAGACGCCTAATTTCACCATTCATCTAGGCTGACTATATTCTCAAGTTTTTGGGGCACGCCGAGAGTGTACGAAAAAATCGTCGTGACCTCAAATCGGTCTAATACATATACATTGAATAGTTCTAACGCTCGGTGCGCAATAATGAGAGTTGAGAGTTCGATTTGAGGCAGGTAAACACTGCACGATGGTGTGTGTGCTCTCGATATAGACTGGCTGTCCAGCTGATCTGAGCGATCGATTATATTTTGGCCGAACATACCGCCCGCCTCGCTATCGTTAGACGATTGCGAAATCATGATATGCCGCCCGCCGTGGGGGGTTCATTTTGAGAGTTAACCGGTAGCACGCACAATTTTACTATAGGCCGTTTTAACACCGACGATTTTGTTTTCACTGTCACAACGCGAACTAGTCCATCCGATCCTGGGTGGACGTCGATGACCCTCGCGAGTGGCTAGACTGATGGTGGTAAGTTTTCATCCCTGATGATAACGATGGCTCCGATGTCGATGTTTCCGTTGGTTGATTGCCACTTCGGCAGATTTTGAAACGTCTGAAGGTATTCCAAGCTCCAACGTTTCCAAAAATGCTCGAGCATTTGGCGTGAGAGTTGCCAATGCGATAGGCGTTGGACGGGTACGTCCGCGAGCGAGGGTTCTGGCACGGTATTTTGAGCTGTGACGATGAGAAAATGCCCTGGAGTTAAGGCACCCGAGTCTGTCGGATCGTCCGAGAGTGCACACAGTGGTCGCGAGTTGAGGGTAGCTTCCACTTGCGCGAGGAAGGTTTCGAATTGCTCGAAAGTGAGCTTGGCTTCGCCAATGACTCTTTTGAGGTGGAACTTCACTGATTTCACCCCGGCTTCCCACTTACCCCCGAAGTGAGGTGCTGGTGGAGGGTTGAAGCGCCACTGTGTTCCGTGTGACGCGAGGATGTTAGCGATTTGCGCGGATTCCTTCGATGATGCCGCGAGTAAGCGACGAAGTTCAGCGTCAGCGCCAACGAGATTTTTTCCGCAATCGCTTGCGATAGTTGCACAGATTCCACGTCGCGAGGTGAAGCGCTCATATGCCGCGATAAAGGCTTCCGTAGTGCAGTCCGAGACTAGTTCGAGGTGAACTGCTGACGTGGAGAAGCATACAAAAACAGCGATGTAGCCTCTGTAAGTTTTTTAATTTCCCCCGCGGGAGGCTCGAATTGCGAATGGCCCTGCGTAGTCGACGCCAGAGTGCAAGAAGGGTCTTGTCTGCGAAACGCGAGACTGAGGAAGCTGACCCATCTGCTGAACGCTGAGAGTGGCACGTTGACGCGCACACGAAACGCAGCGATGGATCTACGAGCGGACCGGTACCCTTCCACCGATGATCCAGAAACGTTGTCGGATATTGGCGAGGGTGAGCTGTGGTCCCCCGTGGGGAGTCGCTTGATGATATTGATCAATCACCAGCGTGGTGAATGACGATTTTCAAGGGAGAATGAGAGGGTGCTTCTCGTCGTAAGCTAGAGATCATAGCTGCAACCGTCCTCCAACTCTGAGAAGTCCGTTTCGGTCCACGAATGGAGCGAGCCGATAGAGTGAGTGGCGCCAAGCGAGACGCGAATCTTGTTTGAGCAATCTAATCTCGGCTCCGAAGTAAGCGTTTTGAATGGTTGCAACCCAGAAGATGCGAGCGTCCTCTAGTTCGGACGTCATGATCGGGCCGCGCACGATATTTTTCTTAGGAGCTTTCGCGACCGATTTGGATAAGAATATGCTCGCAGCACGTTTGCAGAGAGCGGTGATTCTCACTCATTTCGTTAACGATGAGTAACGATCAATGAGATCCCAGATTGGTGGCGGATCAGATGCCGCGAGGTGATGAGTTGTTACCTGCTTTCTTTCTTCGAGAGGTTCATCTCCTTTTAACGTGGGAGATGAGGATGGCCAGCTAACCGAAGGCTTGGTAAGCCACGATGGACCGCGAGTCCAGAGTTGTGAGGCGCGAACTTGCTGTGGAGAAGCGCCGCGGGACGCGAGATCCGCTGGATTTTCCGAACCCGATACGTGATGCCACCGAGCACGCGCGAAATCTTGTATTTCGGTGACACGATTGCGGACAAAGTCTTTTCAGCGAGAGGGGTGACTTTTTATCCACGCGAGCGCGACTGTCGAGTCTGACCATAGGTGAACCGAAGCTTTCGCGAGATTGAGAGTGCTTTCCACGTGGCGCACGAGTCTCACGAGGAGGAGCGCGGCACACAGTTCGAGACGCGGAATTGTCACTTTTTTCAGAGGCGCGACTTTTGTTTTCGAACACATTAGCGAGACGCGCACTTCGTGAGTGTCGATGTACGTTCGCAAATATATTACCGCCGCGATAGCCTCTTGAGAAGCATCCGCGAACCCATGAATCTCTACCGCTGGAGACTCTGAGCTGAGCCCGATCCACCGAGGGATTGTTATCAGGGAGACATCTCGTAGCTCTTGTCGGAAGGTGTTCCAGCGAGACGCGAGTGAGTCGGGGAGTGGCTGATCCCAGCCGAGGCCGATTGCCCACAGCAGTGCATGAAAATCTTTGCTCGAATCGTGATTGGCGAGAGCCAACCAAGAGGATCGAACAGCTGAGCCGTTTCCGAGAGGATTTTTCGTTTCGTAAGAATATGCTCATCCTTGCCAAGTTGAGGCGCGAATGCGACCGAGTCGATCTCGGGTCTCCACATGAGACCGAGTGCACGAAAGAATGGACTTTGATCGAGATTCTGCTGTTTTGCGATTTCCCGATCACCTGGTGAAATGTCTACAAGCGTTTCGTGGTGGCTCGACGTCCACTTTTTGAGTTCAAAGCCGCCCGCCTTGAGCAGTCGATTGAGTTCCATGATTTTCTCGCGAGCTTGCAGTGGGTTGTCTGCCCCCGAGAGTACGTCATCAACGTACGTGTTGTCGATAATGACCCGATTTGCGAGGGGATAGCGTTGCCTTTCGTCTTGAACGAGCTGATGAAGGACACGTATCGCGAGATATGGAGCGCATGCTAGACCATACGTTACCGTATAAAGTTGATACTCCTCGATTGGGAGCTGTGCGTTTTCTCTCCAAAGGATCCGCTGAAGATCCCAGTCGTCTTGGTGAACCAGAATCTGTCGGTACATCTTAGCAATATCTGAGGAGAAAGCGACAGGATATTGTCGCCACCGGACGAGAACGTCGGCGAGGTCAGTCTGCACTTTTGGCCCTACGTAGAGATTGTCATTTAGAGAGAGTCCTAGTTCTGTTCTCTGAGATCCGTTGAACACCACACGTAACTTGGTAGTTGAACTGCACTCGCGCGCAACACCGTGATGTGGTAGATAAAACACGCGAGAGTCACTGTTTGATCCACTGGGAGCGCGACACATATGCCCGAGGTCAAGGTATTCGCGAAGGAAGTGCGAGTAAGCTTCCTTCAATTTCGAATCACTCACGAACCGTTTTTGCATCCGTAGGAGCATTTGATGCGAGGGGGTACGCGAGTTACCGAGATCGACCGAGCCGTCTTTGATTGGCAACTGAACGATATAGCGACCGGTCGCATCGCGAGAAACTGTTTCGCGAAAATGCTTCTCACAGCTTTCTTCATCAGTCGTGAGTGTGACTGGAGTAGACACTTCCTCTTGCACCCAGAAACGCCGGACGAGGTCGATCAGTTCGGTATCCAGAGTGCATTGCAGCCCTTGAACTGCGGTGTGCGAGATGTGTGCTGCTTCTGATGAAACAGGACCCAATAATACCCATCCGAACTGGGTTTCTTGAGCGATTGGTGTGCCAGGAGCTCCCTTACGTATTCCTTGGATCAGCACGTGGCCATAAATATCGGCACCGAGGATGACGTCAATCTGACCCGGTTCCGCGAAGCTTGGGTCTGCGAGAGTGAGACCATGTAGATGAGGCCAGTCTTCCACGTGAACTCGGAATGATGGCAGGAACGATGTCACGCGAGGAAGTATCAAGGCTTCCACGAGACACGAGAATTCGGTGTTCACACGGGATTTTATCTGGAGTGTCGTAACACCGCGAGTTACTCCGGATTGTTGAGCTACAACTCCGATAACTGGGATTGACGCGTGACGCCGAGTTGATCGCACTCGCTTCGTGAGCGACTCCGAGATGAACGAGCTTTCGGAGCCTTGATCCAACAAGGCTCGAACGGTGATGAACTCTCCTGTTTCGGGGTTTGAAACGAGAACTTGTGCTGTCGCAAGAAGGACGGGTGAACACTGCGCGTTCTTTGGTTGAGCTGCATGGCTGCTGACCTGTGCTAAGGTGCTTGGTGTGACCTGAGATGATTGGCCAGCGGTAGTCCGTCCTTGCGAAGCATCGTTGCCAGATGCTGATGCAGATGAGGAGGATCTGCGATGGAGTAGAGTGTGATGTCGACCTTCGCAAGTAGGGGAGCTGGGGGCTAGTTGTAACAGGGGTAAGTAGTAACAGCTGAATTACTCGGTAGATTGCAAATATTTCCATGGGGTTACACACCAAACGCAATACATATAAGGAGGGCTATTACGTAAGTACAGTAAGTGCCATGCAGGACGTTGCAGCGAGCGATCGTGAGTGGGCGTGCCATTTTGGCAAGGTAACGGAAAAAAATGTGTCTTGTAAACTTTGATTTTAGGTGTATGATTTGATTTTTTTTCCAAATATGTTTGATTCTTCATTTAGTCAATGTATTAAGCTTTCACGTGATATTTTGCTTTTGTTGATAATTACTTTGGTTTTTGTTTAATTAATAAATATGTCCTAAATCATGCGATGGGGCAAGTTGTAACGAAATCGCGGGGCATGTTGTAACGCGTGTTATACAGCCTGCAACTTGCGATTTGCTTCGAGTGGCTAGACTTTCTGCCTCAAGTGTTAATATGCTGATTACTTTACGAAATCTTAGGAAAAATAAAAATTAAAAAAAAAAGAAATTATACGAAATCTAAAAAAAAAATTTTTTTTTCAAATTAAAAAAAAAATATTTAAAAAAAATAAAAAAAAATGCATAAAAAAAAAATGAAAGAAAAAATAATAAAAAAATAAAATGAAAATAATAATAACAGAAGAAAACTCAAAATACTTTCAATTGAAGTGTTTTTTTGAGCGTTACTACTTGCCCCACGCCAGTTACAACTTGCCCCAAGTACGAGGCAAATTGTGACAGGCGATTTGTGTTGGAAATATGTCTATTGTGCTGAAGTCAGCCAACTTTTGATTAATCTTTTCTTGCATATGATGAATGAATAGTTAAGCTTTCCATAAAATCAAGTATCATCAAGAATTGTTAAGAATATCTCAAGATATTAGCATTTTACCAAAAATTGTTACAACTAGCCCCCAACTCCCCTACGACATCTCTTGTCTGATCGACAGTCTTTTACTGGATGTGGACCGGGACAGTTGAAGCAAAGACTGTGAGATGCAACGAAGTCCTTTCTTTGCTCGAGCGGTTTCCCTTGAAACGATTTGCACGCCGCAATGTAATGATTCCCCTTGCAATAGGAACACGATGATACTTTGGATTGCACCACGTGAGATTTTGTGGTGGAACCGCTAAGTTTCCCTGGTGAAGCCTGCGTCTTGTTGGATGCACTCTGACCTTGGGCTTGTTCCACAGCCTCGACGGTGTGGATGCGACCGAGAAGAAATGACTCGAGCTCTGCGAAGGCTGGGGGATCACGAGTTTCACTGACGCGCTCTTCCCACTCTTCAAGAGATCCAGAGTCGAGTTTGCTGATAGTCATGTGCACGAGAATGTCATCCCAGTGTTTGATAGGGCGACCGAGGGCTTCCAGAGCACCGATTGCTTCGCAGGTATCGCTATGCAGACGTTTGATTTCTGCCGATGATTTCTTCCCGATTCGTGAAATCGCGAAGAGTTTTCCGAGATGAGAGTTCGTGAGTAATCGCTTGATTTTGTAGCGCGATACGAGACTCTTCCAGGCACGAGAGAAATTGTCACCGGTGACAGCGATATTTCGTATTAGTTGAGAGGGCTCACCGGTCAAGCTAGTTTTCAAATAATGGAGTTTTTGAACATCCAAGAGCTGTTCGTTTTTTCGAACCATTGAATCGAAGCGATCGTGAAAAGGTTGCCATTCAGAGAAACTACCAGAAAACGATGGCAACGCGATAGGAGGTAGCCGTCGTGCCGTAGGTTTAGCCGCTGAGGCTAGAGATCCATCCACTTGAGATGTATTTGTCGGTTTGAGCGACTCCAGGAGATCAAGCATGCTTCCCCGCGAGTCTAGGTATTTTTCTTTGCACTGCCCGAAGAAGTCTTTTGAAAAATACGTTCGTTGTTCGATCGCTAGAAGCTGCTTTTCATCGGCCGCGGATTTTAGTTTCACCATCTCCTCAACCTCCGACAGCTCAACACTATCCCGAATGCCATAGGTGGTATACTTTACTTTGTGTTCTCCAACTTTAACGTCTGTGTTGATCGCTGTGCGACGCCTTTTCTTAGTGAGGACAATTACCATCCGGCACTGTCTATTTCGTTTACTATGTCACATGCCGTTGTTCCCGTCCGGGCAGCAAACCCTGCTCCTGCGCCATACAATTTTAAGAAGGCTAATTTTATCACTTTGTACGACTCACTTGCGATACTTGACTGGTCTGGTCTTGGTTTTTTTAACGATGTTAACGTAGCTTGCGAGCATTTTTACTCTCTTTTATACTCGGCTGTGGAAGCCTCTGTCCCGAAGGTGGCGTCCGCGCGGCGGCACACGCACTTTCCTGAGTGGTATACATATGAGATGATCAATTGTTATAGGGCTAAAAACAGGATGCATTCCAGGTACATGCGCTCCGGGTCTTCCGACCATCTTACTCGTTTTAAATCTCTCCGCTGCACGTTCAAGTCCTTGCGTGATGCTGCGTTCTCGGCCTATATCGTGTCGCGTGAAAATGCCTTAACTCGAGACCCAGTTGCGTTTTGGTCATATGTCCATAGGCTTAAGGGCGGCTCTCGCATCCCCTCAGTTATGTCTTATCGTGGGGTCGATCATGATAACCCCGCTGATATTGCCAACTCTTTCGCTGACCATTTCAGTAGTGTTTTCGACGGCTCGCCCTGTCGAGATGAACTATTCGATGATTACCGTACTTGTTTTGCCGTGTCAGGGCGAGCCTGTCTTGAGCTCGCTGAGTCAGATGTGCTACTTGCTCTTCGCTCGCTGAAACCCAAGCTTTCTGCTGACACTGATCAAATTCCGTGCCTTGTTGTCTGCGACTGTGCGCAAGTCTTTGCTAAGCCTTTGTGTGTCCTTTTTAACCTGGCTTTCAGGTGCGGTGTCTATCCCGGGATCTGGAAATCTGCTAGGGTGTGCCCCGTGTTTAAGAGAGGTGTCGCGTCTGAGGTTGGTAACTACCGTCCCGTTGCCATTCTACCTGCGTTTTCTAAGGTGTTTGAGACTTGCTTGTACGGTCACATCTTTCGCGCGGTCGCTAGTTCCATTACCCCATCATAGCATGGTTTCATGCCCGGTCGTTCTACCATCTCTAATCTGGCGGTGTTTTCGCACACGGTTCGCACGGCACTTGACCACCGGGAGCAAGTAGACACGGTCTATACGGACTTTTCTGAAGCTTTCGATATGATTGATCACCACATCTTACTGCGTGAGCTCTCGGCGTGTGGCCTGCATCGTTGCCTGGTTGCGCTCATTCAGTCCTATCTGGGTATTACGTTTGACTCTAAGTTTCTGTTTTCTGACCATATCGCGTGCGTCGTTGCCAGTGCCACCAGAATGCTTGGGTTTTTGTTTAGGACCTGTAGTGCCTTTAAATCACCTCTTGTTTTTAAAACGCTATACTTCGCGTTTGTTCGTTCCAAGCTAGAGTATGGCTCTCTCGTCTGGTGTCCCATACTTGTGCGTGACATCAAGCTGGTCGAAGGCGTGCAGAGGAGATTTTTAAAGTGACTTGCATTTAGGGAGGACTCCGTCTACCCGCCTCGTGGCGTGGACGGTGCGACGCTATATTCTCGGTTCGGTATGCCGTCTCTGGAAGCGCGGCGCAATGTTGCTTCTGTTGCGTTCGTCTTTAAATTACTCACTGGCTCCGTGGACTGCCCGGACCTCTTAGCTCTTCTAGCTTTCCGTGTAACGCGACCTTCGTCCCGTGATGGTGCGGTCTTCCAGCTCCCGCGTGCATGTAGCAACGTTGCGCTTCGCTCTCTTCTGTACCTTATGTGCAATAATTTTAATCACCTACCTGAAACCTGTGACCCTGACACCCTGTCGTTTTATTCTTTTTTAAGCATAGCACGCGAGTACTTCTTTTAATTTAATTCAGGTTAACCAACTTCTTCCCGTTATGTATGTAGGTACGGATGAGTAGTTCCTTAAGACATAATCTAGTACGTAGTTTCTGTGGTGTTTTTACAAGTTATCTCATTTTTTTTTCTTTTTTTCTAATATTTATTATTTTTTTTTTTTATATCATTTTTTGTTATTATTTTCTTTATGTATACTTTTATTGGCACTGATGCTATAGCTACTGTACATTTTTACTGTTGCCCATGTTGGGTTCGCCTGTTGGGCTCTACCAAATAAATAAATGAATAAATAAATCAATCTGGTCGTGATTCGATTGAAACTTTGTCCAGGTTGACTCGAGAGCGTTGAGTCGCGATTGCACCTGGCCGTAGGTGATCTTTGCCTCCCCGAGCTTTTGAAGACTTTCTAGTGTACGCGCGATCCGCCATAACAGTTCGGATTGACGATCGATTAGCTCGCTGAGTGACATGATACTGAGATATATCAACAAACGATTCTACGAGAATCTGATTTGAGTATTTGAACTGCGAGAGAGACAGAAGCGCACGACAAACTTACTTGCACGCACACGACACTCGAGTTGTTGACACACACTGACTACGAGTCTTGATACGGTGATCAGTGACTTTGCGAATTTGAAATTAACCGTTTTCAGTTATCCCACCGAGAGATTTCACTTTTAGCGTTTTCCGTAACGCTGTGGATAAGCTTTTCACAACACTCAGTGTCACTCACCCACTAATTTGTTCCCCGAGATTCGCGACGATTCAAAGATAGTTCAAATCACTTCGCGACCGATCCGGCTCGAAGGACCAAAAATGTTGCGAGAAACGATAAGAGGTTCTTTAGATGTGGGTGAACAAATTAGCGAGAGAGAAGCCTAGGATGAGTGACTGACGGGATTAATGTTTAAGAAAAGCCTTACACGGGGTTTTATTCGTATTTTACTTACAACTCGTGTCTTTATTAAATTCTCACGATGAGATATGTTCAGATACAGATATTTCACCACGAAGTCGATAGATAATTTTTCAATGTTTCCCACAGGACGATCTGAGACATACTGATATACATTGTGACGTGGTATTTGTAAATTCCCCGCCACAAGGCGATTCTCTCGAAAATGCGACGATGCGTGGCGTAGACAGGGTCTCCAGGAAAATAGAAAATTTAGGGAAAATAATTAGATTTAATTAACGCTATTATTTTTTTTGTAAACTATGTAATCTCGAGCTCGATACTCCACGAGACGTCTGTCGTCGTGGGAACTACCGAAGGAAAAGCGATTCTACCGAACGTAAGAAGCCTCCAATATCGTCAAGGACGATTCTGTCGGCGTGCAAACCATGGTTGGTCCAGAAAACCCCAAGGTCAGCGCCTCCTCTCAAGTGGAAAGATCTACCACCTCCAACTATCGGACTGACGGCGTACAGGGATGTGCGCGAAGCACAACGAAATCCTCCCGTCATCCGGAGAGCTACCGCCTACAAGAAAATGCACTGCTGATGTCAGGGTGGTGAACAGGGCATGTGAAGGTGCATCTTTACTGCCTCCCACCTAAGTAACAATCGGTCAGTGCAGTTACTATCGTCAAACTGTCTCCGAATCTGTTATCGCGGCCGTGGTTGGTCATGAAAACCCCCGGATCAGCGTTCCGACCTATCGAATCTTTTCGTGGGTGAAGCCCTAGTATGCCGAGACACGAAGCCACCACTAACCTTCTTGTGGATCAACGAATGACGTGAGGCCCTAGGAGAAATATCGGGTGGACGGGCGAGCGAGGCTCCATGTGAGTCCAGCGTCCGGAGATTCAAAGGGAAGGCGGTAATAGGAGCGGTATTAGCAGCGTCAGGGGTGAGGTAGACTTCTCCTATTTTACGTTCGTCAAAATCTGTCGCTCACCGACCAATTAGACTACCGATATGTCACGTGATTGCGCAAATCTGAAGGATGAGCTGACGGCTGGAAATAAAGACTATATAAGGAGGGTACACCTGTTAATCGGTCTACTCTTCGCTCCGGTCTACGCCACTCATCAAGCATCATCTATCGCCTATCGTACTGTCTATATCGAGTATAATTTAAATAAGTGAATTGTGTGTTATACTGAAGCAACTTAATTAAGGTAAGGTCTTAATTCTTTTGTGAGGACACGAGGTCGTTCGTATAAGGTTCTGGTTATTAATTTGGTTATTGAGCTAAGAGGCTCGTTTTTGGTCATTGAGCTAAGAGGCTCGTCTTCAATTACTGAGCTAAGAAGCTCGTCTTTAATTTTTGTTTAATTGATTTATCGAACAACCTCGAGTCTGGCTGAGTTACATAGATCTTCATTGCTTTTTGGCTATAATTTATTGCTTATCGCTTCTCGTATGGCTTATATTTTTGATTTAGTATGTTAGAATAATACTGTGCATGAAATACTGTAGAAAATACCTTTTCCTGGAGTACCCTGAGCGAAGATAGCCGCGACGGCTTAGACCTCGCGTATAGTTTAGTCTGTTATCGTTAATTTGTTATAGTTTAGTAAGGTTCAGTCAATTCTGGATAATTCATTATCGTTATTTTGTTAGGTTAGTAAGATATAGTCAATTTTGGATAGTTCGTTATCGTATGTAAGATCTAGTATTGTTTTTGGATAATTTAGTATCGTAATTATCGATCTCGTATCGTCGGAATTTGGTTAAAGATCAATCTATCGCTCTGAATCAATGAGTAGGGAACCTGTATCGTTTGTTACCGATTATATTGCTTGAAATCTTAGCAAATAGAGTATGAGACTCTTAATCTCAGGGTGTGTTATGAAATATAAACTTTTGCCTTTATTGGGTACGATGTATCGCTCTGTGATACCAAGTCTGGAGTCTAATTTATTCGTTTTATATCGAGTCAGCTCTGACACATTCCTCTGATTTAATTGTATCATAAACGAGTAAATTCTGTCCTGAACAGTTAGGAAAACTATCGAAACAAACAATTAATAATATCGCCAATTCTGTATGATTCGTCTAAGTTATCTAATTTCATTAATAAATAATTGATTGATGTGATCTCAACTATCTCAAAGAATTAATATTGTTTTACGTGGTGTACCCTGCCCCTCTATCTGAGGCTTTGTTATCTGAGCTAGTCGAGTTGTCGCTCGACGCATTTCCGTAAGTTTTTCTGGTTTTAGTAAGTTGTGTTATCGTATCGAAACGACGCAGTAGCGTCTGGCGCCCAACACTTTGGTAATTAGGTAATTAACACGGAAAAGTGCCGAATTGTAACCAGATCTGTGGTTTTTCCTCTCCCAAATTAAAAACTGCGTTACAACATATGGACTTTGATTTGTTCCGCAGGAATACACATACAGAGCGATTCTGAGGAAACAGGTCACGCTAATAGAGGCTCCCTTATTTATTTTCGTCAATGACAACGCTGTCAAATACCGCGAACAAGCGATCTACCGATATTTCATATGCCTATGACTGATATCTTCAGACGACGTAGCGGTAGCTGTCACGTTGATAGGTTAAACTGAACTTTCATACTACAATATTGTGTAATTAATTCTAATATTGTTCATAATACAACGGTATACGATATTATTTCATAAATAAGTAGTGATGAGGTTAAATTGATTGCAGACGTCGATTTCTGTTTATTCCAACATTATTAGGTTATAAATAATTATCTTGGTGAAATTCACAGATCTGGTAGTGATGAAGTTATTAAGTCAATAGCATACGATATTGATTCTTTATGAATTCATTCCAGGTGTGAATTTCTGTTTATTAACTACATTAGTTACAACCGAGGATTTCTTCGGTGACTGACTGACCCGTTGTATCTCTTCGATAAGTAGGGTTACGAAGAAAACGATGTGAAGATCATTCATCAAGCAATATCTCATTGATCCAGTTAAAGTTTTTCATCCTACGAGGCATCTCCGCTGAATAAAACAATACTCTACATGTCTTCTAAGCCTAATGAGTAGGAAGACAGTCCTGATGCATGAATTCATCGATCTGCCGTAATAAGCTTTAAACATCTACGTGTTGATCTAGAGAAAGAGGCGCGAAATACAATTACATGATTAAATGAACTAACTTGTAAGTGAAGTTCTATCATGATTGTATGAAGCATTTCTTTCGAATAGATCAATCCCACCCATAAATAACCCATTCTAACATCTGTTAGATATCCCAGAATAATTAGGGCAGTACTTTAAAGAAATGACCATGCAACAAACCATGGGCAACAAGCAAGTTATGAAAATTGAATGCTTTAAAAATTGTGGCGAAAACGGTGTACTCGTAGAACTTCGACGCGGATAAGTCACTCCAGTTTCCTTCTTCAATACGATATTCCGCACGGTATCCATCGCCGGACATGGACGTCCTGGATTCTTGGCTGCGAAATCATCTGCGATGGTCCGAAAGCTATGACCGGCCGCGTGTTCCAAAACCATGCTATTGAGTTATTATTAAATTGTATATTTTTTTTTTCTTCAGAAGGACAGCGTCCTTGCACATGTATCATTAATTATTTAATATGATTATGCAATATCAACTGAATAAACAAAGAATTTTATTGAATTTGTACAATTTTTTGTGATTGAGTATTTTGTACAAAAATGCAACGCTTTGTTCCACGCAGCAATCAAATACTCAATTAAATAGATTCACAAAAGGAACGATACTTTTAATTCATTTATCACTCGATGAAACTTAAACACGTATTGCTAGACCAACACACCATTTATGCAGGACTGTCTTCGTACTCATTAGGCTAAGAAGACATGTAGAGTTTTATTCAGCGGAGATGCCTCGTAGGATGGAAAGCTTTCACTGGATCGATGAGATATTACTCGATGAATGATATTCACATCGATTTGTTCGTAACCCTACTTGTCGAAGAGATGCAACGGGTCAGTCAGTCACCAAAGAAATCCTCGGTTATAACTAATGTAGTAAATAAACAGAAATTCACACCTGGAATTAATTCATAAAGAATCAATATCGTATGCTATTGACTTGATAACTTTATCACTACCAGATCTGTGAATTTCACCAAGACAATTATTTATAACCTAATAATGTTGGAATAAACAGAAATCGACGTCTGCAATCAATTTAACCTCATCACTACTTATTTATGAAATAATATCGTATACCGTTGTATTATGAACAATATTAGAATCAATTGGACAATATTGTAATATGACAGTTCATTTGAACCTATACAACGTGACAGCTACCGCTACGTCGTCTGAAGATATCAGTAATAGACATATGAAATATCGGTAGATCGCTTGTTCGTGGTATTTGACAGCGTTGTCATTGACGAAAATAAATAAGGGAGCCTCTATTAGCGTGACCTGTTTCCTCAGAATCGCTCTGTATACATATACATTGAATAGTTCTAACGCTCGGTGCGCAATAATGAGAGTTCAGAGTTCGATTTGAGGCAGGTAAACACTGCACGATGGTGTGTGTGCTCTCGATATAGACTGGCTGTCCAGCTGATCTGAGCGATCGATTATATTTTGCTCGAACAAAGTTGTTGCATGCGAGTTAAGGGCTGAAAATTCAGTCACGTACTCAGTAGTGACCCTCGAACGTACTTTTCATTGTCACGATACAGCGGCGTAGTACACATATGAGATAAATTGAGAATCGGCTCGTTCATGTTATGTTTCGTTCTGGCTTGATGATAACAACACCTCTTTCCTGTAATCCTTGAATGGGAAAAACGAAGATATTGCTCATGATTGTAGTTTCAGCAGTAACGCTGTAACGTTCGAGGTACATCCAAGTGTTTACAAAGCTACTCGCTCCTACGCGCTACAAACTTTTTCACCGACGTTCGAGTATGAATAACTTTCTCTGCGATAGTGATATTAGAATTTTACAAAATGGAGTATATTACTTAAGGTATGTAGAGCATTTTACTTATTATACTACATTTTTCAGATAACGATACTTGAGTATGAACACTACTCGCAGTTGGACTTGCAGAATTCATGAGATTCTCAATATACATTCATTTCACGGTAACTTTTCTTCACAGTTGCTGCAATATATTGCGCGATTGATTTCTTTCAGTAGTTGATACTATTGGTGGTTGGAATTTGAAACAACTATCTGCTGATATGTTCTAATCTTCATATACAGTCACTTTTCGTCGGGCGCCTTCACTCGGGTAAAGCACGCTTGTTAGGAATTGGTCTCGACCTGCGTTTCAATCTTCAAATTCACTGCTCTGGGAATAATAAGTTTGTGATACGGTCCATATTCACAAGGAGTCTTTTGTCTAGAGGGTGTATATTAGAATTGAACAGACTCCCCACTATAGGGTGTTGCAGAAATCGTGACGAATATTTCACAGGGTAAATCTTGAATAAACATGGAATCGAAATTTGCCCAGCCGATTTTTTCTCAACGGCGTATCTGTTCCGTTATAATTTTTTTAATTTCAGTCAATGACACGCGGCTTACGAACGGCCGCGCGTCAGTGTGCTTACCGCTCGGTTGTGTGCACCTTTTTTCGTTTTGACAATTGGGTAAGAGATGCGCACACAACCGAGCGGTGATCACATCGACAAACGGCCGTTCATAAGTCGCGCGTCATTAGCTGAAATTGAAATAATTATAACGGAAAAGATATGCCTTCAAAAAAAAATCGGCTGAGGAAATTTCGATCCCATTTTTGATCAAGATTAGTGCTGGACACAAGATCAAGACCGAACTTGGTCTTGCCCTGGTCTCGTCTCGATTTTTAAGACGAGACCAAGACAAGATCACGATGGAAAAATTCGAGACGATACCAAGACAACCCTGAAGTCTCGTCGAGACTGTCGAGAGTCTCGACAAGATTAGTCAATATTCCAATATTCGGGGAAAAAAGAAAAAAAAAAATGGTGATAAATAAAATCCAACCTTTCGTTCTTGTAACATTTTTATTGAATGGGAACTAGATGTGATAATAATTAGGGCTATTAAGGGACAAGCAATAACCTGACAAGACCAAGACAAGACCAAGACAAGACCAAGACGAGACCTGAAAATCGAGTTTTTTTCGAGACCAGGACCGAGACCAAGACCACACTTCACAGACCAAGACAAGACCAAGACAAGACGTAAAAATTGAGATTTTTCCAAGACCAAGACAAGACTCTGCAAGGTCTCGTCTTGTCTCGTCTTGTGTCCAGCACTAATCAAGATGCACTCTGTGAAATATTCGTCGCCATTTCTGCAACACCCTATAGTGGGTACGGAGGTCGACCAACTTTTTTGTCACCCATCAGCACGTGTGCTATGATACTTTCTTCCATGTTTATTTTCAAATTCGTATAATTCAGACACGTGTCAAAGGGTAGGACGGGTTGATATTTGTCCCTCGATTGTCCTATCTTCGTGACACTTCATAATCTTCTCTATATTATAATATTGTAGATTTCTTAGAAACTCGTTTTGGCGAATAAAGTAGTACGTGTACGTCTTGCAAGTTTTCTCTTATTATCCGCGTATACTATAGATTTGGGATATATTGTGACCAATGATAATTTACTATAGAATCTTTGATAACATAATGTGTTCTTTCTTTATTCATTTGTTCCAGTATCCTGTACCTGGGAATATATATTATTATCTTGTAAAAAATTAGGTATCTTTCTCATACTGCGTAAGTACATGCTCTGTGAATATGGTGAATTTACACTACTTTTACATTGCAAGGTCTCGAAAAGTACTGCAGAAACCAAAATTGAATTGTTCACTGAGGCTATACCTATTGTTTGGTACATACATGTTCATCAACGCCAGAACCGTTATAATACCAATGTCCATACAAATCAGATGACTGCTTCTATTCTTGACTGCGGTTCCGCAGGAATCTTTCAATGTGCATCGTAAGATTGATTTGGTAAGTAACAATCCCCCAATTATGAAAACTAAATGCCGATTACAAACTGCTTCCTAATTCCTTGTAACATTTCAAATGATAACGAAGAAATCTGTGTAATGTACAGGTATATCAGGATGATCAAAACATCCAACGGAAGCCATCAAACCTGCTTGCTGCTTCGAGCGTGGCTGCAGCGTATAGCATGCTAGTTAAGTCAGGACGGAAAGAAGGAATCTGCGAGGACATGTCGAATGAGCTGTTGAATGTTCGTGAGCTGATCTGCGTTCATCTTATCAGGTCTCCATACATACATACTAGTGTGGTTCATTTCAAACTTGTATTTTTTTTTCGACTCCCACTTGATAACTCGGTGTCAAATTCAGAAAAAAATTCTCCCTAAATCGCAGAGCATGAAAAAAAATATTCAGACGTCGCTACCAGCAGTGAGTTTTTTCAAATTAGCATGGTATTTTTTCATTTTTATTGAAAAAATATTTTATCAAAAAAATTTTTTTTTGTTTAGCTCATGAGTCAATCATGAATGTTAAATCGAAAATGATTGTTGTTTTTTTCATTCCTCGGTAGCGACCTCTAAACATTTTTTTCATGCTCTGCGATTTCATGAGAATTTTTTTGCCGAATTGGGCACCAAGTTTTCAGGCGGGGGATAAAAAAAAATTCAACTTCAAAATGAACCACCCTGATACATACTGTTCTGATGATCGTATTTGAAGCAAACATCTGAGCGGGTCAGTGCAATAACGGTATAAGTGGCAATTTTCTTCTTCACTGTTTCAATTTTGTAAATGCTTTTACGATCACGAAAATAGTACTTTTCTAGTGATATTAAAATTTTGTCACTTATACCCTTTTCGGAATGACCCCCTCATTTATTCTCCGAAGATCAATACCAACCAGAACTCCAATGATATCCGGTTTTACTTCCGATTCGCATCGGTTACCGCTGCAGTGTTTGAAGAGCCTCTTCTTAAGAGAATTAGTCAGATATCAAGGTAACGTTAATTCAGCAGGAATACAAAGCAAGCCTCGTTGAGCTGGGTACCATCTAGGCCATTTTCGCGCGCGCGAACGTATCTCTTCCTCCTCACTCACGTGAGGGTGGAAGAAGAAGAAAAACGGTCAAGCGCGTAGAAATGCTCTAGCCAATACCCCGCTTAAAGCTTACAGTTGGGTACTGACTATGGCATTTTTGTGCGCAAGAACAATTCTCTTCCTCTTTACGCCAGTAAAGAGGTCAAAGATGAAAAATGTTCATGCGCTCAAAAATGGCCCAGTCAGAATCCAGTTTTACATTGCATAAATAGAAAGAAAAAGTCGAGTTCAAACATCTCATCATCAGCCAGCGCGGTTTTACGTGTGAGAAGGGTGGATTACTTGTAGTCTAAGTACCATATCACCCGTACTACACATATTATTTGGAATCAGGCAAAAATAAGGGTAAAGGGTGGTAAAAAATGACATGACTAAAAGCTGAATTATATATGGAGGCGTTTTGATATAAAACAAAATCGTGTGTATGAACAAAAGGTTTAATATTGACATAATGAAGTTTTTACTAGCTTTAAGAAAACTATCGTTCATTGCACATGCTATTATAGTTTGTGTATTCAGTAGTAAAAGGCATCAGGTGACTAAACAAAGTACAATGTTGTTATAAAAGTGTAGTTTTCAAAATTTGAGTAACTTTTGTATTATTTACCGTAGGTGCGTACATATAGATGAATGGAACATGAATATCGCATTATCAACACGACCCACTCACGTGATTACGTTAGCGAAGTACCACACCAAATCATAAAATATAAAACTATATGGGCAAATCCATAAACCTTTTAACTTCGATAGATTATCTATTTTTTTTTCCATTCGGCGAGCACACATCTCAGGTTTGGTGTATGTTTTCGCATGACTCACGAGACAAATAATTCACGTCCGTTAACTATTTTCCGGCAGGGGCGTAATAATTATGGTATAGTAATATTGGAAAAAACACAATTTTCACATGAAATGCATTTTCACCACACCAGCACGAAAGTACGACTTTTGACCCCTCGCGAAAAAAAAACAAGAATTCTTTCGTCAAAAATTCCAGAGATCAACGGTGTTCAAGTTATTCAATTGAAAAAAAAATAAAAATTCAGTTAAAAAATTCAGCACCTATGGGTGTCGAAAAATCTCAGACGGTGTGGGATTGACTTTGAGATCGTGTTAAATTGACACCAACATGTGGTCTATACGAGTCCACACCGATTTTTTTTGTTACAGTGTGTGTGCCATTCTAGGGTTGATGACTTTATATTCGATTCATACATAGATTTGCGACGCCACTATTTTTTTCAGTTACCACGTATGACGAACTGTAGTTTACAATTATAAAAATATGAAACCAAGAAACATTTCTGACGTGCCGTTGTATAAACTGAATTTTATACACAGTTTACGTTTCTGATGATTATTTTCGAATTGTTACTGCATGGACACTATCGATGGCACAGTTATGCGACACCTCGCAAAAGATGCCTATTTGAATTGAAGATGTGTCAGCATTGCTCATTTATCGATACATCAAAGGGCGTTCGTGTGAAGGAATTGACTTTGCAAAAAAAAATAAAAAATCCAATTCATCCTCGCATTTTTGTAGATAAATAAATTTTTTTGCGAGAGGAGCACATCCGAGGCAGAGCGGGTGATGTTTTGGGGTATGAAGAAGAAACTAAAACACATTCAATTCAAACAGAAACTGGAAGGGCGCTCGTAGAATATCATTAAAGGTTCAAAAAAATTCGCTAGCCACGCATGCGATTTCGACATTTTCTTCTTTTTCAAAGTTTGTTACAACTTCACTATAAATATTTCAGTAGATTTAATTATGCAAATACGTGTTTAATACTATGTAGAACTAGCCTACAAACCTACAAGTGCGTAGTATTGTTATCTTACGAAGTATTCTTAATTTTATCGCTCCTCGCTGGGGGTTAAAAGTTCTGTGGATTTGCCCATATATATTATATAGATATACGCACAATCACATACTCATGCTTATATCAATCAACGGATTTGCATGCAGAAGAAACATTTGCTCATGTATTCAAATGGATAAATATTGGTATATGCACATTATTTACCCCGGAACAATCTATACTCAATCATCTGTATGAGGTAAAATTTTCAAGCTAGCGCAAAAGGACAACGTTGTGTAAAATCCAAGCGGTGGATTGTAGATAGTCATGATTTTTGGTTTTCCGTACCTTTCGGCTGACTCGGTAACCGGAATGTCTAATATTGCCTCGCGCATTTCGTAGCGCTTCAATCGTTCAGGCTATTTCCCAGATTTTAGCAACCAGCGTGCTATTCCTCTTCTCGCGGCATTCATGTCTTTTTCGGATAAAGAGTCAAATGAACTCGCGCAGATAGTGTAAACCTACGAGCACAAGTGTACACCACAATTTCCACCGGAATCGGGTACCACGAATTTTTCGTACTGTGTGGGAACATCAGAAGGTACATGAACGCACCAATTTCCCCATCGCGTAAGTTTTCTTGTACGAGCTTCACGATCTGCCTCGACGAAATCGCAAAACCCATTTATTAGACGAGACGGTGGCATGCCGTGCATCGAATCAATATATAGAAGTATATTATGTGGGAATACAATAACGAACAATGTCCAGTGATTCTTCGTCAAATGTACTGGCCAAACCCGGACATCGTATGACCATATATCTGTCATTTGGGCCCAACGTTGATAACCAATGCTTAAAGACCCTTTCAGAATTTTTTCAGTGAAAAATGACTCGAAGGCCAATACTTTGATGCTGTTTTCGTCAGCATGATCTTGCGCCAGTACACAAAACCCGTTAATAATATTGTCGTCCAACGACTCGCGTGGCAATAAAGTGCGCAATGATTCTTCGTCGAAAAGAATACCAGCGGCACTAATGTTATCCGGATTGCACGGAAATTTCGCCGGATAACCCAACGACGATGAGAATAATGTTTTTCCATCAAAATCATTGATGGTTGAAGACGCATCAGATAACAAAGGTAGATCGATACGAGAATTTATGTGACAAGTGTTCGTAATTTCGGGGAATTCGAGAGACGGAGTTCGAACCTTGGGTAGCACTCCTATTCTGTACGCGTCATCATCGGAGTCATTTCGGAGATCAGACGAGATTTTGTTGATCACAGTGTTCACCATGACGTCACCGTCCGCATAAGAGCTATTTTCAGACTCTATGGATTTTTCAATGCTCTCTGATTCTGCAGCTAAACAGGCTTTTGGCTGTTTAACATATTTCGCGCATTTATAGTTGGTTTCAGACTTCCGCTTCTTAACCCATAACTCCACCTCAAGCTCTGGGTTTTTGTGTTTACCCGTTTGCCTCTCAGTTTTCAATGAGTATTTTCGTTCGCGGAGCCGGGGGTGAAGATATGATTGCATTTTTTGAATGAAACGCGGTGCGGTAACATTGAGTTTTTTCTCAAATACGTCGGTTTTTACAATTTTAAACCAGTTTTCGACACTGGCGTTGCTTTCGCGAAACAGCCCGAAGTCTTTCAAGATAAGGGCAGACCATAACGGAACAAAAGGCAGTATATGGTCCGATAAGTATGCAAGGAATTCGGTTGAATAATACTTATTGGCCTCAACTGTTGAATCGCCGAATTCCGGTACAGTAGTATCACGAACTGGACTAAAAAATTCGTAGAATGGAGAGCCTTGGCGCAGTAAATGTGCCAAGCTTCTCTGGCGAAGATTGCATACTCAAATCCTGTGTCGCGTCAAAGTCAATCAGATCATTGTTGTTTAAAACCTCCTCCGTATTTCGAATTTCCCGAACGATACTGTCGAAGTTGTAGTGTATGAAGTGTATGTATTGTCACACCTAGCGAGCGCTGTACTGTATACACTTATATAGTTGCCGATTGGACACCTGTGTAACACCGAATGTGTAGTCAGTCTCGAGCGAGTAGCTCAGCTGGACGAACCTAATAAACATCACGTCTGTCCCTTACATGTAGTTGTGTTTATTTCGCTTCCCCACATACATCCTAAGTGGCGACGAGGATAATAATGGAGTTTACAGTGTAAAATGGGGCCATGAGTGACAAGAAAGAAAAATTATCGTGGATTTACGAACTGAGTAAAGCTCAAGTGGTGAATGAATTGGAGCACAGGGAGCAGGAAGTCGACCCATCGAGTAACTTGGATACTCTCCGCAAGCTCCTGAGAAAAATAGTGATACAAGAAACCGAAAATACTGTGCCGGAACCGGAAATTATCGGCGGTAACGAGGAAAAGCAAACTACGGATCAAATCGTAACCATGGAGTACCGAGCATCCTTGGATTACGACATAGAAAAGGATGACTGGGAGCAGTTCATCGAACGCATGGAGTTCTATTTCATTGCTAACAACGTGGCCGACGAGGTTAAGAAAAGAGCCATTCTCCTCACCAAAGTGAGTGCCAAAACGTACGCGGTCATCAAAAAAATTTGTGCCCCCACAAAAACCGAGCGACGTGACTTTGAAGGACATAGTACAAAAAACGACGGATTATTTAAAACCGAAGGTCAACGTGACGGTGTTGCGTTCACAATTCCGGCGCCGTACGCAAGGGAAGGACGAGAGTGTCTCACAGTATATAGCGGCTCTCAGGGAACTAGCAATCAAATGCGACTTCAACGATGCAAATGACTCAATAAAAGACCAGTTAATCACAGGCTTATTAGACGACGAAGCCCGAAAAGCGTTATTTAAAATAGAAAACTTAACATTGGACCGAGCATTGAAGGAAGCGGCAGCTATAGAAGAAGCAAAGAAAGCCGTAAGCACGGTCACATCGAGCGCCAATGATCAACACGAAGATGTTGACAACATGAGGGTCCAATACAGGGGAAGACAACGTACACAGACAGGGAACTCGCGTCCGAATTCGCAACGAGGAACATCGAGTAAACGAGGCTCGGCACGGGGACCTCAACAACAATCCTACCAGCGCCAACCTAGAAGGGGCGAAGAAGGTATCGCGTGTTTCTGCTGCGGACGCCCAAATCACTGGGCAAACGAATGTTGGCATAGAAATAAGTCGTGTGGCGCATGCGGTCAGCAGGGACACCTCGAACAAGTGTGTAAGAAAAAGAAGCAAAGGCAGCGTACGTCGGTGGGCAGACTACAACAACAACAAGAGAGCGACCACTCCAGCAGCGATGACGAGGAAGACTTCGAGTGGTATAGAGACTTATTTACTATGAGCGAAAATGATTATGATTGTAAACATTTAGCGGTCGAACCGCAATACTTACCGGTTAAAATCGAAAATCAAGTTATCAAAATGGAGATAGACGGGGGAGCAGGGATTTCTCTCATAAGCAAAAAAGATTACGAGCGTTACTTTCATAAAAAAAAAATATCAAAGTCAAAAATTAATATACGCTTCTATGATGGCGCCGAAAAACGCCCGATCGGGGTGATTAAAAACGTTAGGCTGCAATATAATAAAATAACGACCGAGGGCGATCTATACGTTATGGGCGAAACGGGTGCGCCGCTAATCGGTCGCGAATGGTTAATGAAATTAGGAATTTGGCCGCTAGAAATCGTTCAATCGCGAAGTAAGATAAAAGTCGAACCGGAGGTTCATTCAATGACGAATGAAAAAGAAAAGATTAATATTCTAAAACAAGAATTCATCCAAAAACATTCGAATCTGTTCTCGCCAGGCCTAGGTACATTCACCAAGGGAACCTTCGGGTTAAAGATAGAAAAAGATGCGAAACCAAAATATTGCAAACCGAGAACCGTTCCATACGCGCTAAAGGATAAACTTGAAAAAGAATTGGATAGACTAGTAGCGGCCGGAGTTTTAACGCCAGTAGAAAATTCAGAGTGGGGAACCCCCATAGTACCAGTAACGAAGCCGGACGGTAGTCTTCGATTGTGTGCGGACTACAAAGTCACAGTTAATCCCCAAATAATATCTAACGGACACCCAATTCCAAATCGAGATCACTTGATCAGTAACTTACAGGGGGGGAAATATATCACAGAGATAGATCTCAGAGAAGCTTATACGCAAATCCCTCTCGAAGAAAATAGTAGAAAAATTCTAACACTTAGCACACACAAAGGGTTATTCCAACCCACAAAACTGCCCTTCGGAGTAGCGTCTGCCCCGGGGTATTTTCAGCAAAATATGGAACAAATCCTACGCAACATCGCGAACGTAAACATCTTCTTTGACAATATAGTCATTAAAGGCAAAACAATAGAAGAGAACATGCGCACCACCGAAGAAGTTTTTAAGATACTACTAGACTGCGGTCTGAAAATTAAAAAAGAGAAATTCATCTTCTTAGAAAAAAAAATCCGTTTTTTAGGTTTCGAAATCAACGAACACGGAGTATATACATTAAAAGATAGAGTAGCAGCAATTAAAAAAATACCAGAGCCGAAAAACATCAAAGATTTGCGGTCGTTCTTGGGCATGCTGAATCACTATGAAAAGTTCATAAAAAACCGAGCAACCAAATTAAATCCACTGTACCAATGCTTACAGAAAGATAGTTTTAATTGGTCAAAAAAATGTAAACAAGCTTTTGAAGCAGCAAAAGAGGCATTATTATCGGCAGAGGTATTGGTTAATTACGATCCCCATAAACCGTTAATACTCACTTGCGACGCGTCAGACTGCGGAATATCCGCAATACTTTCCCATAGAACACCAGAAGGAGATAAACCCATAGCATACGCGTCGAAAACCCTCTCGAAAAGCGAGCGTAATTACGCTATTATCGATAAAGAGGCAAGAGCAATTATTTTCGGTATAACCAAATTTTACGATTATATCTATGGTACAGAATTTACACTAAGAACCGACCACCAACCCCTGGTGCGTATATTCGGTCCCGAAAAGGGAATACCGATAATGGCAGCGAGGCGACTGCAGCGATATACGACTTTTCTGAGCGCGTTCCAATACAAAATCGAGTATGTGAAATCAAGCGAAAACGTTGCAGACGGTCTCTCTCGTCTTCCACTGACGGAAAAAAAATCCAAGGTCAAGAAAACAGAATTCACTCACGTAGATTATGTAAATGAGGGACCTATTTGTATTGATTGGAAGAATATAGCACGCGAAACTGGAAAAGATCGCCTATTGTCACAAGTTGCACGATACGTTCGAGAGGGGTGGTCGACGGAGGCTAAAACCAATCAAGATTTGCGAGCGTTCGAAACACGGAAAGACGAGCTTACAATGAAACAGGACTGTTTAATGTGGGGGTACAGGGTGATAATCCCAAAGAAGTATCAGGAATTCATTATTAAAGAATTACATCTGACACACATGGCAATTGTCAAAATGAAATCCATTGCAAGGTCGTTTTTCTGGTGGCCGGGCATTGACGTTGA
This sequence comes from Tenthredo livida, assembly GCA_963992785.1. Classification (NCBI taxonomy): domain Eukaryota; kingdom Metazoa; phylum Arthropoda; class Insecta; order Hymenoptera; family Tenthredinidae; genus Tenthredo; species Tenthredo livida. Next base: position 11,696,063 of record OZ023072.1, on the reverse strand, counting down.
CATAGAAAGAGAAGTCCGTGCGTGCCACGAATGCATTCAGGAAAGAGATAGTCCGCCGGCGGTAACGTTAAACCCATGGATATGGCCAACTAGACAGTGGCAGCGTATACATACTGACCTCATCGGGCCGCTGAACGGTCAGAATTTTCTTTTGATTATAGACGCGATGTCAAAATGGCCAGAAGTATTCGAAATCAAATCAATCAGCTCAGGAAGCCTAATTAAACATTTCCGCCAAGTTTTCGCGAGGTTCGGTATCCCAAACCAGATTATTAGTGATAACGGCAGACAATATACTAGCGATGAGTTCGCATTATTCGTAAAACGCATAGGCATAAAGCACACCTTTTCCCCAGTCAAACATCCCGCGACGAACGGAGCGGCAGAAAATTTCGTTAAGACTTTCAAAAAGAAATTCAAAATACTTTCGCGTGAGGGATTCTCGACACAAGAAGCAATCGACATGTTCTTATTTGATTACAGATCAGTTAAGCATAGTACGACGGGGGAAACACCAGCGAAACTCATGTTAGGGAGAGAGCTGAGAACACGATTTGAAATGTTACGCCCAGCAACGGAAGAGAAAGTCGACGTCGAAAAGGTTCGACAAGTACAAAATAAAAAAGGGAAGAGAGCGGTAGAATTCAAAATCGGTGAAAAAATCTGGGCAAGGAAATTTGGGAAAAATGATTTTCGTTGGTGTTGTGACGTGCGTAGATTTCGGTATATATCTTTATACGTATATACATATCCCGGAATCCTAAATTCCTTTTCCTTAGTTTGATTTCATAAACTCTTTCCAACAATAATTCTTTGAACGCTTAACAATTTGTTTGTCTCATTTTTCAACCGCGTAGAAAGTAACCACACTGAAATATAATATTAACTGCATCGGATGTTTATTCCCTTCTTAAAACGGCTCGTAAGTCACGTAGGTGTTGATAACGGCGAAGCAACACTGGAACCCCAGTCTTGCTGACCCGCCAACCTCACACTACTATAGGCTAGCGCGTAGATGTAATTTTGCTCTCTCTCTAATTTTCAAAGAATTAAGGAAATTAAGGTAACTAGAAGTAGAATAATAAGATTTCAAAAGCAAGAATGATGGAAAACTAAAAAGCCATTTAACGGTTCATAATTCAAATGTAAGTTCGAATTATTAACATGGTTTGAAGATATTCAAACCAAGTTAGTGTGAGTGAGCTATAGGTGAGGCATGGAGTAGCATGGGACCGCGTCACGTCACCAGGGCCCCACTCCTACGCCTAACTGCAAGTAGTCCCTCAAACCAATCAGGCGACGATTAGCCTTTAAGTTAAATCCTAATTGGCTAAGCCACACGCGTAGCAATACATACTTTGTTGCAACCACGGGGACCTCGTCGTCTTTGAACTTGAACTAGCGTCTTTCTTCCGTCAAGTCGCGAAGTGCGTGGTCGTAAAGAACCGTGTGTAAATTCGAGCCACGGGTTGTATTCAATCTTCTCTTAAAATCCAAATCTAAAGTCAAGTGGTAATACAAAGGACTCTACACCCCTTAAACCTGAAGTGATAATCGCGACATAATCCACAGCGTGGTGGTCTGATTATCCATCCTTAAATTCAGTGCAGAGACACAAGTTGATTATCTTTATTAATGATCTTTGAACAATTTATTGTCTTCAATATTAAAACCGTAATCTCACGTTCTGCCTTATACTCACTCTGAGTATTTGTAATATTAAGATAACTTCAACTCTCTAAGAAACGAATCAATTTCACTTTCATCATTACTATTTCACACTGACTCCTAGCAACTTCATTCACTGATCTAAAATTTCACTTATTTATAAATCTAGAGTCACTCAAATCTGTGCATCGATCCGTTTACGAACAATAGACATTTGAGCAAATAACATTAGCTTCAGTTCAGGACGCTTAAAACAGTTATAAACATTAAAAGCAAAAAATTTAAATTCTACGCTAGAAAAAGGCTTCGAGGTTCTTAAGGTGAGGGAGGCTAATCAAGGTAGTCCCATGCTACTCCAGATCAACCAAGGCTAAGTAACCACGATCGCTCACAAATTTACTCACTGATAAATTATCTTACATAAAATAATTGTTATATCGTTTTCCAGAATTCTCTAATTATAAGGATTTTGCATGGCTATAAATATATTGAATAAATTAAATGAGTAATAAGGGAACGGGAATATCGTTCTAAGCTAATACTCACAGGTATTTCGGGGATATCCCCTTGCTTATTAACGAGACCACCCGTCGAGCTTGCACTATTACTCATTGTTCCAATTCTAAATTTTATATCTCTTTACCAAATAACCATTTAATATATAGTTAGGGATTACACTATAATAATAGGTCAAGATTGGTATAATAATAAATTGGAAAACCTACTGTGATAATTCTATAGAATTTCGGGTACCACCCTAATCCCATTGGGTTTCTTTCTTTTTATTATTAGATGCATAAGACTCAATAAGATTCTGACTACCGATCTTGAATCATGTATCTCGTTATAATATTACTATAATTCAGAACAATATATATACACGCATATATTTATCCATATTAAATTTCCTTATGGGAAAATTAAATTATTATTCTTTCATTTTGAGCCAAGATCAGAATCATTGCTAATTCAATAAATCGCCTGGAATAATTCCTATAATTTCGGGTACCACCCTAGTTCCAGTGCAAGATTTCCTCTAAATAGTATCGAGACTTTACTCCAATAAGTAGTCGCTGATCTTGACTCAATTTATATTATTCCTGTCCGAGAGAGAGAGAGTTCTTATTTCAGTATTTCATCATATTCTTCATATAAACGCGTGTGAATCGTGAAGAGCCTTAAATTCATTATTATTATTCATGAATAATTCTTATATAGTGACAAGCCTTCACGATCCCCACGTCGGAGATCATTATATTATCATATTGTTTCATTATTTTGTGAATTCATTATTTTATGTTATTCATTTGTTCAATCGACAATCATTTGTTAGTCGCTTGAACTATATATTTCATATCCATAATCGTTAAAGAATATATATATTTGATTTTACCAGTCAATTTCCCATTATCATTTGAATTACCTTTTATTCATTTATTTTATTTTATTTTATTTCAATTATATTATTATTATTTCTATATCAATTAGCCTCACGACAATATTTAAACAAATCAATTGAGACCTGTATAGGACTAGGCGGCAACGAATCCTATTTACCGATCTATTTCATAATAGATCTCTTTTATAATTATTTATATGTGGATGTGACGGGATGACCAATTCTATTCTCGGGTTCTCTTGTGAATAAACCATAGGGATTAATAACACTCTACCCATACCGTCCGTCACAGTGTAAAGGGTTAGTCATAGAACGCCGCGGACCGGTCACGTATATAGTAAAATGGGAAGATGGGGGTGTAGACAAGCGCCATGTCGATCAGATTATTAAGCGCGAGGAAAAACAAAACGAGGAACTAACTCGAGAAAATGAACACCCAGTATCGTTACGAAGATCGCCGCGATTAGCAATAAGTACAATTAAGAAGTAGCAATAGGTACAAGTAAGAGAAGCACTGTAAAGGTAGTGGACACGTCGGTAACGCTATAATAGCCCAAAAATAAACGGAGAGGAGTTGTAGTGTATGTAGTGTATGTATTGTCACACCTAGCGAGCGCTGTACTGTATACACTTATATAGTTGCCGATTGGACACCTGTGTAACACCGAATGTGTAGTCAGTCTCGAGCGAGTAGCTCAGCTGGACGAACCTAATAAACATCACGTCTGTCCCTTACATGTAGTTGTGTTTATTTCGCTTCCCCACATACATCCTAGAAGTTATCGCACTTGTTTTTATCCCACGAAAAACATCCAAAGATGTAAAAAAAAGCCGCCAAGTACTCAGACGAAAATCACAATTGCTTTATAAATAGAACAGTTCGCCAGTCTCTGTCGTGAAATCAAGAAAAAAGCCAAGCACCGAACGTACAACTGCGATCTCTCAGCAATTTGTTGAAAAAAAATAAAAAAAACTCAAAATCAAACTCAAGTCTACGTCGTGAAGGCGGAGTTTCGTATGAGGATATCGAAGCATCATACCAAGAGCTACGTACTTGGCGGGCACATTCGTTTCTTCTTCTTTGTGTTTGTTGTTCTCGCGTTGAATTGATATGACCTTATCGTATTTTGCGAACCAGTCTCAAAGTACTGTGTTTTCGGTCGCTGGTTGTAAACATGTCATGAACTTTACATCGACCGACGAATGCTAGATTCGCAGATAACATTGGTTCTATAGATACAAAATTATTTAAAATGCATCTTCCGATCTTGTCGAACGACTATGTCGTGGCAGTTGAAGGATCCGCTAATCCTTCAACTGCCACGATTGTGTAGTTGCAAATGATTATTCTCCACAAGCGAATGAGCAACAATTTAGTACATTATGCTACTAGGGAGAAAAGTGCGTGGTTTTTGCTGAGTGCGAGGTTCAGCACGAGCACGAGGTGAAAATTCGCTCCTCCCGTGTGTCATATATCACTTTTTACCCGACTAGATGAATGGTCCATATTGCATCCATTAGTCAAATACAGCAATTCAATCAATCAAACTTAGAATCGCTCAAACTTAGAGTTTTTTCTGCCTTTAAAATTTACTTTTTCGACTGCAAAATTCACTTTTTCTTCCCTCTGGTCAGAAATTGATTACTTTCCGCCCGCATTGCAGGGTTGGAGTATAGTAATTTTATCGTAGTCGGGTGAAAAATATTTTTGCACTCAAGTGAGGCCGAACTGTTACGAATATGGGTTTTAGGTATTGAAATTGATCCTCCCCACTACATGTATACGTGCACTTGCACATACGCCTGCATCGTGAGCAGGATTGTATGATATAGTATAGGTACACCAGAGCAATCATCAACTGAATTTTATAATTATCATTATATCAAACTGTCATACTCTATGCTACTTACAGCATATACGTTGTAACGTGGCAAACGTTGTGACCTCCTCCAAACCAACCAAACCAACGTATTTGAGTGCCGAGCCTAGAGTCAAGAGTACCGAATTCAAATTCTTACCGCCTTCGTCCTAAAGTAGCCATATTAATTAGGATCGCCGCACGCGGCTGACCGGCAACGGTCAGCGCTAATAGGACGAACGGCGAAGATAGGAAGATAAGGTACCGAGACACCTAGCTCATTCCGGTTTTGCGCTAACGTGCGACCACGTGTAGCCCTCAGCCGTTGAATCAAGAGAGAGAGAGTTTTCCCAAGAGTTTTCATAGAGTTTTGACAGTGATTTAGTTTATTGGTGACCCCTGCTATACTTTTGGACTTTGATTGCTTGGATTTTGGATTGGACGACTATCGAATCCGTTAATATACAAACCTCGCGTGCCTACGGACTACGAGCCGACCACGAGGCCGAGGAAACGTGTGGTACTAGGTAGGATCCATCCAACATATCTCCTTCAGGTTCAGCTAAAACCCCTTCCCTCAAACTCCAGAGCTAGAGTCCCGATAATAGTCCGGAATCCCCGAGAACAGTCTCCGCACCCTGGTACCGAGTCCAGAGAGTGCCGAGACAACGGTTGAGAACCGACAGGTTCGAATCTGTTGTTGTTCTCCGTGGCTGTCGATTCTGCGCGCCTGCGAGCCGGCTAGCACCGCCGCTGCGCAGAATTCGCTAGACGAGAGTCGACGCCATATTGCCCGGAGTGCTCTGACGTCACGCGTCGCAGATCGTCTGCAGCGAGTCAGAGAACTCTAGTGGCCGAGGACAGAGTTCCGATTCCCTTCCCCTCCCCGCTGTTGAGAGATCAGCTGTCAGTCAGAGACTAGAAGCGTCTGCTTCGAAATCGACTAGACAGCCGTACCTCCAGCCGGCTGAGCGAGGAAGGATAGAGAGAGAGAGTCAACAGTGTGATCGAGTCAACATACTTTTCTTTTCACCTTTATTATAATGGTTATATTTAATTAAGAGTAGAGTCACTTTGGAATTATTGAATTTAGAGTCATTTAATTTATTGTAGTTTCCATTGTATTTAGTCTTTCATTCATTTCGTATTTAAAACATAAAGTAGCGGTGAGACAAGCTGAAGCCAGATAACAGGCTGCACAAAATATTGTTATCTTTTTCTTTTTTTTCTTTTTAATAAACGATTATTCATTTCAAATCTATTTCGTATTGTGTTGAGTGTTTTTATTTCTCGCCCCCACGAATTATCCCTCTACCGACAGGCTAGCTGGAGCGAGAGAGAGAGAGAGAGAGAGGACTCTGAGCCCGGAGTTTGGCGCCCAACTACATCCTAGAGCTAGTCGGAGGAGGTAACGACGTTGGTGCTAGTTTGTTAACTGATCGTAGTTCCTGCGGGTAACACCCGAGCCCGCGGGAATCGCTGTTACAACGTATATCCGTAGATGCATGTCTTAGGTTTCATGTCAAAATAGCAGAGTAGAGTTTTCTTGATTCGACCATATTGCAAGTAAATAAGTTTATTCTTCCATAATTAATACTACATAGTGAGGTATGTGATTCCAAAGTTCGGAGTCTGATTCGATAATTCAATGACAGTGGAAACGACCATGATATTTATTGATTATACAAGGTATTTATGTCTGTAAAGTCATACACATAGTTGAAGACACGTAGAAGTATATTCTGAAACGATAATTGGTTTGAATAGCTGGTTTTTCAGTGTATTTAATTGCTGTCGCATTGAAAACTCAATTTTCGCGCAAAACGAAGCGGGTTGTCCATAAAGCTCTAAGGAACCGAATGTGCCCGCCAAGTACGTAGCTCTTGGAATGATGCTTCGATATCCTCACACGAAACTCCGACTTCACGACGTAGACTTGAGTTTGATTTTGAGTTTTTTTAATTTTTTTCAACAAATTGCTGAGAGATCGCAGTTGTACGTTCGGTGCTTAGCTTTTTTCTTGATTTCACGACAGAGACTGGCGAACCGTTTTATTTATAAAGAAATTGTGATTTTCGTCTGAGTACTTGGCGGCTTTTTTTACATCTTTGGATGTTTTTCGTGGGATTTCACTTCTTTTTGCAAGTACCAGTACTGAGAAAGATTGCTCATTTAATTTCAGCAGGGTTATATGTTATTATAGTTTGATCACCACAAGAAATACATTCGGAATTTAGACAAGGGAACAAACATTCAGCGAAAGACAAACACATTTACTTCAATTGTCAACTGTGACAAACATAAATAATTTATTAGGTAGAACTTAATTTTCTCCTATACAGTATCAGGTTAAAGTTCGTAATGTTATTTCAACAAAATATTCCCCAAACAATTCTCAAACTCAAGGCTCGAATTTCAAATGGATCAAGAACGGTGTATAATTCCTCAAATTGTGTGAAACACGTTGATCTAGCATATTTTGCAATTCTAACAACATTTGAATCACGGAATATTGCATTTTTTGAACGAATATTCTGTTACGTTAACGTTACGAACTTCAACCTTAATATACAGTTCTAACTTGAATCAAGTACTTAATTATTAATTTTTCAGCCATAGTTTGGAAAACAGTGTTGCCTGACGCAGTAAGAGGCTCATATGTGATCTGCAACGTTGATTGTTCGGACCTTGCATGCTTGTCTACTGCATTTCAATTCAGGTCACTGTGCGAATTATACAAATCAATAAACGATCAATCATCCTAATGTTACAGTAATTACTAAAATATATCACATGTTGCCGTGGTGAAGGTGAGCTGAGAAATATCGACTCGTATAGCATACCTTCTAATATGTAATATCCAGATTGATTCTTTTGCTCACTCTGTGGCGTAAGATTTCGAATAATTCTGGAGATCGTACAGCCTTGAAGTAATAGTAGACTGATGTTTGGTTTCGGAATACTAGCCATTCTGAACTTGCGTGCGTGTTTGTGACCATGTAATAATTACAGTGGAGGATGATTGACTAAAGTAGCTGAATGTGCCGAAGAGCGATGTATCGTTCTCTAGATCAATGGAAATTCTGGTCTTTGCAGGCTCATCTGTAATCCTGAAATATTGACTCTCATGATCTCATGACGCGTCACGTCTGCAAATCATCAAAATACACGAAATTCATACTTGGATGCTGCAGTGGTGTTTTTCTGGCTTTGAGATTTATTGATCAAGGTGACTTGAGAGCACCAATTTCATACCATACCTTCTGATATAGAATCTTTCAATGTATTTATCCAATCATGTTGGATAGCGGCTGTGCAAGTTCGGATGATTCTCACAATAGCTGTGTTCTGATGAAATGTTTGGCCAGGTGGAAAATGAAGTGAGCGACCAGAAATGTTGAGTATAGATAGTGTGATCTATGGATCTATGGACACTTCAGGTTTTAGCGGTTGGAAGCTAATCGTCAGTCTTGAAATGGTAGCTGTTCCGAGCTTGTGTGCCTGTACCAGTTTCTTATATTGATTCTGGTTCCTGTAAAAAACAGTCGAAACATTGATTATGTAATAATTACTAGTCAGTTGGTAGGAGCTCAACAGTTATGGGTTCTCGGGTTTATGTTTTATCAACGGAGCGATTTCAAAAGTATTGATTTTTGTAGCATACCGTCTAACGTGTGTTACTGAGATCCATTCTGGTAGCTGCTGTTTTATTACTGAGCAAAGTAAGTTTCCATTTAATCAACCAGTAGATACCACGGTAGAGCTTGGCTGGACTTAGGTTAGAATCTAGCTAGCTAAGTTTTATCTGTCATGATTTTCAACGTGGCTCTATTAAATTTATGTGCTTGAAGTATTTCTTTGTTCTTCGAAGAATTTCTTTGATCAGGAGAAGAAAAGTTAAGAAATACGACAAATCCCTACTGGTATATCTAGCTTTTGATCGCCGTATACATACTTATCCTATGAAATTTCACAAAATTCACAAAATAATGAAATTTCGGTATTATAGTCTTTCTTTCTTCTTTTTTAAGGTTGGATATATTCCACTAGTGCCAGGCACGGGGTAATTACCAGATTATAGTCTTTGAACAATAAATTTCTACAAACGTAAGACACAGAGGTATATAACATTATAGTGTCAATTATATCGGGCATAGCTGTTAATTGAGTATGAATAGATTATATGACTAGATGATACGTGTGTGTCGCATGATTCATGAAGCAATAGCCGTGATAGTGATGAATGATCATGTATGATAACAATAACAGTTGGAGTTGTGTATGGACTGCAATTTGTATGTGATGATAATATTCCCATAGTGAACTTAATATTCTAGACTCTGATATAGTGATAAAAAATGCAACATCGATAATTATATACAATAGAAACAAAAGTTGAAGTTGTATATGGACTGCAATGTATACTATGAGTTTTTGTGGAAATGCAACATGGAACAATCAAACGAACTTTTGTTACTTGCGTGGTTAATAGGCGTGCGATATTTGTAATAGAAGCAGTGTTGTTTCAGGGCGTAACCAGAAAATTTCACAGTATGTGACTAGAACATTCTGATAGTAAACTCATTATTTCACATAACGCTATATTCATTGGTAATAAACCCCATTGAAATGGAGTGAAAACGCTGATTCCGAGTAATGTACATAGACATACATGAAACGTTTAGTAGACTTCCAATCTCGATGCATGTAATTGTAATGTTGCTGTTAACACTGTCGAATTCGAATGAATTAATATCATACTGCATGATGTCAAACAGTTGCTCGCTCAATGAATAGAATTGAATTCGAGTTCTTGCCACATTGAGATTGAAAATTTACTGTAACAACGCTTATCAAATCAAAGAAATCTGTCATGTTCTATCAACATATACAGACATTATTGATAGTCAATCTTCGTATGCAATTATACGCACGATTGTTCCATCCAGTGTTGGGACGGATGTAACGACTAATTCTTAAACACTATAATATTTCAATGGTTTCCCTATAGCTATACTATGTTTGATGTGAATACACATACTAGTCGGTATATGTGGATGTAGTGTGTAGTGTATATTAGTGTAGGCTTGGAGAATCGAATTAGATAATATGGTTCATGATAATAGTTCAATCATTTCACATAATACTGTATAATAAAAATGTATAATGATGGAATAGTCATATTTGAACCAACCAAGTTATTGCATTACGAATGATTGAGTCGTGAAGCGAATAGAAAATAAAGTCGATTCTTCATGCCATTATTAAGATCAAGTGTCTTTGTTTGGGAAGCACTAACTACTTATTCATTTATATTTGTTCGTGCACCCTCGGTCTAAGACAAATCCTATCACACTATTATATTAAAACGTACAATTGCCTTAGGAATCTCAAAACTCCGTAATGTATATACTATGCGACGTTCCACATGGTGTCCAGCGATCCTGGAAGTCCTGGAGGTCCTGGAAATATCCTGAAATCATTGTCCTCCTGGAAATAGTATTGAATTATCCTGAAATTTTACTCGTGTCCTGGAAATTTTCCAAAATTTTTCAATATTTTTTTAATACGCAAAACTACAAATATTTTCGGCACTCAGGATGTGAACTAATCACTTCAAAAGTAATATTCTGAATTAGTAAGCGTGTCAACTTTGTTAAAACGTCTCGTCTACTTTTCATTCACCAAAAACAAAAAAAATGACCCGAATAACTATCCTGGAAACACACTCTCTTAGTCCTGGAAATATCCTGGAAAAGTCCTGGACTTTCATTCTGCAATCTTGCTGGACACCATGGTTCCAACACTGGATGGTATCATAAAAATGGTTCTGGTTGTAATAATCCTGTAATAAAATAAGAGATTAGTAGATTAGTAGCACTATATCCTCCTATATGCATCCAGGTTGAAGTGTGAATTCGCATGACTTGTATGCGCATGGCTGTGTGGGACTCTAACTGAGTTACGTGATGTATGGTGACAATATGAATTTTTTCATGCATCGTCAGCTGCTGAATGAAACGTTGGTAATTTTGACCGATCTAGCAGTAACTCTGTAGTGTTCCAGCCAATATTCGATATCAATGTTTTTTAATCCAAGTAGGTTCAATAACTATTTTACCGAACGAAATTGTGTATTACAATTTTGTCATACCTGAATGCATAAAAAAGTAGAGATATCAGTGCATAATACATGTTATCGTGTTGATCGATTATTTCATAATCATTTTTGCCGATAATCACCAATGAATTGTGGCAACATATTTCTTGTTTCAAACTTTTTTTTTTTTGCATAGCCAGGTATTGTTGTTTCGGTGTTTGACTTGGGTCCAGTTCCACAATCGAAGGTTAAAATTTGTACTAGGTTTAAACTGCTGAAGATTGCCTGGCGTTGGCTAAATCCGTCGCTAAGCGAAGTTTAAACTGTAAACTTGTTTTGAAGTCAAGTTGTGGAACTGGGCCTTACATTTCAAACTAACTGTGAGAGATCATAGTACATCGCCGTGATGAATAGTTGAATTACAGAATAAATCTGTCATTGAAAATGTATGTGTCATGTTCAGTCTGTCTAAACTTATTGCCAAATTGTTTGTGGATAGGTATAGATATACGTTTGAATATCTTTTATATTTGCTTTTGTTCATGACCATTCTTACATTGTTTGTACGTAATTATCTTGTGAATTCATTGGCAATAATTTGATAGATATATTTTATATTTGCTTTCGTTTTTGACCATTCTTATATTGTTTGTACGTAATCATTTTGTGAATTATTGGCAATTATTTTTAGGTTTCAATTTTGTTTTCTTTCTGATGTTGGATATATTTCAGTTGCCTCCTTTATACTATAACTTTGCCATACCATGGATAATTGTTTTTTATTTTTCACGTTGTTGGATATATTTTAGTTGCCTCCTTTTTACTATACCTTTGCTATACCATGGTCAATTGTTTTTCATTTTTCACATTATTGGATATACTTTAGTTGCCTCCTTTTTACTATACCTTTGCTATACCATGGTTAATTGTTTTTCATTTCTCACATTATTGGATATATTTTAGTTGCCTCCTTTTTACCATAACTTCAACCATACCATGGTGAAATTTCTTCATTCACAGTGGCATATATATGTATTGTTTTGGTCAGTAGTTTCATTTGGTGATATCGGCACACGATAATCATAATATCAATAATAATAATAACAGAAAGTATTACTATTATCATTCTATAGTCATGGGCAAAATTATATAGTTACTTTTCGTTTTGACTATAGCTTTCAAACATTGTGCCAAATGGTTTGGATGGAGGTATAGATTGTGCACTATGTACAGATTTTTTTCCATTTCCATTGGTATACATTGTGTAACGGATGTAATAGTATTTTGGCAACCATATATATCACCTGTGTATGGTGCTTAAATCACAGTCATTTGCCTATTTTTATTCATATCATTTTATTACATATATATGTATTTTGCAGCGACTTTCCTAACAGCGAACCAATGTCTTTCGCTATCTCAACCAACTGAATGAGGCGAACGCCTGGTAGAGTAAGAGACAGGTGACGAAAGGCTATGGTTTTCGCGGATAGGAAAGAGCATGGTGTATAGATATCGTGTTTTACATAACTACACGGTGAGAATTTTGGGGTAGAAATTACTATAAAATATAGTACAAGAGTTTTTGCATCAACTGTTCATCGTATAACAATATATTTTTCATTGTAATCAACTGTTTATCGTATAGCAACTGATTGACAACACGCTTGTACTATGTTTTATAGTAATCTTTATCATAAAATTCTCTCCGTGTTCTAACATACATTCAATTTTCGGATTTAATTTGAAACAATGAATTTGGCGTATTGGTTCGGAATTGTGCATAGGCATAACAAATGATTTCCACTTCATGTATAGTGAATATTCGAATAAAAAAGAGGAGTCTGTTTTGATTTTGTATATGAGACATATCTATATTTTGCCTGTAATCAGCTCTACTGGGTAATTTTACTAGATAAACTTTAATTATGCCAGCAGACATATTCATGCGACTGTTGTTCTTTCAATTCACGGCTGGATTGACTATAGTTGGATGAGACTCTCTTTCGTTATAGTTTTCAACACTATACGATATGACGGACGACTTGTGCACAGGCATATTATAATACGATATATTTTGCAGCTGTCAGCTAAGATCGTTTCAAATGAAATTTTTACCTGTGATGCAAGTCAGTCCGTAGTACTGCATACACTGATACCAATGAAACAGATGTTACACTGATTCAAATTCGTCTAGCATCCATCAAGATAATATGTATCGAGTCGTAATTCACCGAAGCGTAAGCAATATGCAATTGATATTTTGTAAGTTAGGGATATCAGTCATTGTACATGTCTCTATGAACTCATGGTACATGTTATATGATAGATGCTGGAGCCAAATTTGGTATAAGTCCACAGCTGTTTCTTGGTAAATTGTATAAGTTATGTCTATTATACGTTATCAGTATGACAGTTTATTCTGTAATACAACTATTCACCGAAACGATGTACTATGATCTTTCACTGACTGGTTATGCGTATATTATGATTACGTACATATTTTCTGCGTTAGGCATTCCGAACCAATAATTGACTGTGATTTAATATTGATATCGAAAAAATCAGTCTGATTTTTTCCAGTGATTCATAAAATATTAGAGTTCTTTGATTGTCAACTCTTTGTCCACATGTATTATGAAGTACCAGCTAATTTATCGATTGCATGCCTGTGCATGTAGGCTGTGGTTATATTATTTGAGACCGATGTATATACACTGTTTTTTCAATTGCAGAGTTCATATTTCCAAGTTATTTTGTTTTTTTTCTTCACATTTCCAGGTAGAATTATTTACAAATAATTAGAGACAAATGGAAACAATCTCCAATATAAATGTTTGATTTTTGATATATTATACATGTAGTTTGACTCGTGAAAGAATTGTCTTCGTTTTTTTTTTTTTTTTTCACGGTGGGAAATTTTTGTTCAGTACTTACTTACTGACCTATTCGGATAATCGATCGAATAGTCATATTGTACTATAAAATATATTTATATTTGTAATTGTGAATAGGGCTGGTAAGCCTGTGATGGTATACATGATATATATATTATCAAACAAACATGTAATTGGCAAAGCATTCATGGCGATATGAATCGGAAATTTCATGATATCGCTTCTAATACCATCATGTAAATGTCCTTGGCTTTCCGTGGCCAGATTTGTTTATGTACTTGCGTATAGTTTACACCTAGCCAATTATTTGCTTTATCTTTTAGCATTGCAGTATAGTGACCACTATCTATACTTTCACCGTGATGAAATATCGCGCTATTTATCTTGAATTTCTTATTGTCGAGGGTAATCTTTGTAGTTGGTACTGCGTTCAATTTGAAATTTTTTATTTTAGATGCCTGTCCATCTTGATACGTAAATATCATGAACTGCACGACAATGATATGTTTTACCGAAGCAATTACAGTTTTTTGTAGCTTATTGCTTTTCCGACAATTCTCGCACGTACTGTCAAGTCTTATCCATCGTGACAAAGTGTTATTTAACAAATCTTGTAGGTTCTTGGGGCTCCTAATACCTGGTGTAAACGATACGGGTATGGCTAAAATGTAATTTGGCTGTGCGATCTCAGAGCTGACTCCGCAATCGTTACATCTGATCGTCGTGATCAACTGATGTTCAATCGTTTTTCGAATTACATTAGATTTCTCGCAAATAGCTGTAAGAAACTCAGCCGCGTCTTGTTGTAGATTTTCTGTGAAATTTTGGCCTGCTAATTCTCGAACCGCAAAGGAATTTAATGTTGCACTACTTGTGACGTGAGAATAGGCTAATTTTTCTAATGGGTCGTTATTATTCAATTTAATCAATTCTTGAACTATATTCGAGCAGTGGAATATACACTGCAGAGTGGCATTCGCGTAACATGAAACACTGTCCTTATTCTCCATCCCAACAATGGTGCGCAACGGATTTGGCGATGTATTATCATCTACTTCGATTTGTATATTTTGCGTGCATGGTGGAACCGACCATACGGTGTCTTTGACCGTTAATTTAGTCGCACGTGTAATAATAATTTCCGCCAATTCAGGTTTGTATTGTGCCCTGAGTCGATTGTACTCGACTAGTGCAGCTTCCTGAACTTTTACTGCCTGCGGATTGAAATTTATCAAATGTAATCCGTCGAGAGATTTGACTCTTGACAATGCAACGTATGCTTGTCCAGCAGTGAATACAGTCTGGCCTATGTCTATAACTATGCTGTTCAAAGTTATGCCCTGGCTTTTATGTATCGTAATTCCGTAACTAAGGGACAGGGGAAATTGATTTCTGAATATAAAGGCACCATTCATTATTTCGAATTTTGTGGATACTCTTTCGATGGTATACTCTTTCCCCGATGCTAGGGCAATCGTTAATGATTGTACTTCGCGTGTGTCGATATCTCGATTTACGGAAATCACATGACCTATGGTACCGTTTATAATGCCTGTAGATACGTCGATGTTTCGTCTAATCATGATTTTGGCCCCAATCTTAACCGTTATTGTTTTCGCGAGTCCAGCCGTGCGAGTGCTGTCTTCGTGTTCCTGATTGAAGAGTTTTGTTATTTTTTTTTTCAAATACGGTATGCAATCAATGCTGTCTTTGGCGTTGAGTTCAATTTCGTCGCCTGGAATTTTGGTTAACATGGCTGTGTTCAAAATATCACATTGGTTCCGAGTCGGAAAAAGACAGACTGTATCTAGCGATAATTGGTTGATATAATTGCATAATTCGTCGAGTCTGGCTCCGACCGACGTACCGGTAAGGTTTACTTTCCCAGAATCTAGAATCTGTTGATCAGCAGTGGTCATAATTCCGAGTCTAACCCGAGTTAATATTTCTTGGTAAGTCGTATCATTCTGTTGGCGTACGTTTGTCAACAGCTCGTCGTACGAAAATAGATCGGTCCATAGATTGACCGCACCTACTGAGCCAATATATTTCTGTATTTTGTCTTTCGACAGATTCAGGTACGCTGAATCTGCATTTACTGGCGGGAGTTGTAATAAATCACCCATAAGTAGAATATGTTTTCCACCGAACCAGCCATCATTAGTGGTTTTTGTGTCAAATATTTCAGTTAGTCTTAAGTGAATATACATTAAGGGGGGGACAGTACTGAAAAATTCGTCCGAAATTGCCGAAAAATCAATTTTTCGTTTTTGACGGAAAAATTGCCGGGAAACCTTTCTCTATCTATGAAAAATTACATGATGGTGAAACGATTTTCTTTAAGGTGACTTTGAGCCCCATAAACAAACAAAAGCGTTTTTCGCGTCATATTTGCTATACAAGCGCCCCCATCGGGCGTGGGGGTCGTGGATAATTTGTGTAACAATCAGTTTGTGATATAGTTGTTCCATCTGTAATCTGCTTTAACATAGGTCGTCGTTTGCCGCGAATTTTACGCGACATATTGCTTTTATCGAAAGATACACGCTTGATACACGACTTCTGTCCAAGTTTGTACTCACGATTCGAATAACTATTTCCGTGCGTTTTGAAGAGATCTGCCTCTCAAAATGGATAAAGACAGTACTCGCTGGCGCTCTCGCAAGAGGCGCTCAAATACAAGAATGAAACACTGTGTGAAAAATCTACGTCCCAATAACCCACCTGTACCCAACCTAATTCCCGCATTCAACCCAATTCCCGTACCTAACCTGCCCATACCAAATCGCACCCCAACAACCGTTCAAAATGAAGGGATCGAACCAGTGGCTGGACCATCTGGAGTACAATCGAGACGTCAAATTCCTGGACCAGCGAAAGTGCAAGAAGTATCGACTCGTCATCGGCATACGACTATTGAAGCAACGGAGAGCTTTGGAAAACTCAGTCTGTTCGACATAATGTGCACACCGGAAGAAGAAGGAGCTCAGAAGGAAGCGAAGGGTGAGTTTTTCCTTGTACATTTCACCTGCTGGACGGAATTATTAAAGAACACCGCATGTAGTGAATGCACAGGAAATTCCCTTGTCGTACAGGTGAGAGAGCAGCATGGATTATGTTCAAAACTCATTCTGAAATGCCTAGCGTGTGGCTATAAAATGGGAGAGAGCTATACGAGCCTCCGAACCAAAGATGTCACCACAATGAGACCACCATTCGAAGTAAATAGACAAACAGCTGATGCTATGAACACTTTGGGACAAGGACACTCAGGGATGGAAAAATTCTGCACTGCAATGAGTATGAGAGGCATGAGCAGTCGCACTCACAAAAAACACATGGATAAGTTAACTGCGGAAAGTAAAAAACTGGAGTAAAGGATTCTGGAAAAAGCAAGAAAAGCTGTACGAAAAGCTCACGAAGCAATAGATCCTACTCTAAAGAATAAAGAAGTACTTGACATTGCAGTATCGTATGACGGGACTTGGCACAAACGAGGCTTTACATCCATGTATGGAGTGGGAATAGTCATTGATATCATTACTGGATTGGCTATTGACTACCAGGTCCTCTCAAAATACTGCCAAATGTGTGTCGTTGCTGCAGCTGAACTAGACGCTAACTCACCTGAATTCGGGATATGGCAAGAAGGCCACAAAACAAGCAGCGAATGCAATGCCAACTACGATGGATCATCTGTTGCGATGGAGACGAAGGCAGCCGAGCATTTGTGGAAAAGATCAGTCGATAATAACAAAATGAGATATATCACAGTATTATCCGATGGTGATGCGAAAACATCCGCTCACCTCAAGAGTATCGCTCCATATGGAGACGATATGCCTGTCTCAAAAGAAGAATGTGTAAATCACATTGCGAAACGGATGGGCACAGGACTCCGTAAGCTCGTCAAAGAGTGTAGAACGAAAGGAGTACACTCGGACCCCACTTATTTGACCACCAGTTATTTGAAGGCCCCAGTTATTTGACGGAGTTCAGACTCAGTTATTTGACGGAGTTCAGACTCAGTTATTTGACTCCCTCCACCCCCACTATTGAGACAAAGTGTTACGACGTACGGGTCTGAACTAGCGTGGGACTGCGCATGTACAACTGCGCAGGAGCGGCTGCCATTTTAAGACGGAAAGTGGGGACCCCTACTTTGGTCAAATAACTGAAGGTACCCGGTCCCGAGTTGGTCAAATAAGTGGGGTCCGAGTGTAGTACTAGGGGGCCGTGGTCAAGGTACACTGAAGGAGACGACGATTGTAACCTTGACTAGTTACTACAGAAATGCCATTGCGAAGAATATTCCAAACGTGCCTGCTATGAAACAGGCGATATATGCCACTCTCGACCACTGTATGTCCACCAACGAAAATCCACAACATTCGAAATGTCCCACTGGTCGAGACTCGTGGTGTTTTTTCGACAGAAGTGTAGCGAAGAAAGAAAAGCCAGCGGGCCACGAAAAAATGCAGTTGAGACTCAATGCAAATGTGGTCGAGAAGATGAGGTCTCTCTACGAACGTCTGGCAAATGACGAACTGCTGGCCCGGTGTGCGAGAGGAGCTACGCAGAATGCTAACGAAAGCCTCCACGCTCTGATTTGGCGAAAATGCCCAAAAGAGACCTTCGTATCCAAAAAGAGGGTAGATTTGGCGGTAGTAACTGCAGTGGCTGAGTTTAATATGGGTGAACTCCATGCCCAGAAGGCAAAACTGTTAGTCAGGTCCAGGAAACTACCAGATATTGCCAAAAAGATCACCGAACAACGAGATGCCAGGCGAAAGCGAAAGGGTGAATGGAAAGGGACAACGGAGAATAAAAGAAGTCGACGTATAGCCAAAACAAGCAAAACTAGAGCTGAGGAGGCGAAGAAGCAGGTTGAAGAAACGACATACAGCGCCGGAAGATTTTAACATTTTTCTACAGGTGATCTCAGCGCTGAAGGAGTCTGATGGATCTGGAGCTGAGGAGACGAAGAAGCAGGTTGGAGGAACGACGTACAGCGCGGGAGAATTTTAACATTTTTCTATAGGTGATCCCAGCGCTGGAGGAATCTAATGGATCTTCTGGCAGGCCAGTCTCCGAGCCCTGAGCGCCAAAGTTGAATTCAGGTGCGTTATTTCACAGTAGACTCGTATGGGCTGGATGAATATCGCAGATCGAATTGTTTTTTCAGAATATTATCAAGATATTTATCTGGCCCTCATAATTACTCCACAAGAAAATTAATGCATTTTTGGTTTCATTTTATTTTTATGACCGAGCACTTCCAAAACTCCAAAACTCACTATATATAATGGGTGAAAAAAGTGAACTCGGAGCTGGAACGGAGGAGCGAACTTGGAAGTAGATTGGAGCAGCGGAGGAGATCGACCACTAACTGAAAAGATCACTCACTAAATACTTTTTTACATCAAGATATTGATCTCAGATTCATGCTAAATAATTCATGTTTTGAATTTTACTGAGTTGTACAATTTTTCCACTTGTGATAATTCGTAATGGCCATAAATAAATTTCAATATCAACTACTTATCGTCACGAATTTTTACAAAACAAAGTTCATCCTTTCCCATTCACTTTTTGCTTATTAGGAATTATTCCAACAAAATTTCATTGAATCGCGTTTATATCAGAACTGTATTTTTATATATTCAAAAAATCTCTTGCGCATTGGTTTTAGTCGGATCACTTTCCCCTTTGAAACACATATTCTAGGGCACATTATCTTCAAATTGCTGGAGGGAATTTGGCGGAGTGCGAAAAGAACTCATTTTCTGGTACATAATGTACGAAAATTTATCATAAAAAAAAATACCTCTACGGTGAAAATAGTTTCAATAGGCAAAAAGGTTTATTTGAAAATTCCCTCCAGTAACTTCTAAATTATGGTAGTATATGTGTGGAATAATGAAGGTGCTTAGTCGGAGACGGTCGATGTTCATTTTTTTGAAAAGTTTTTATTCGTGACGTTTCGGCTAGCAGGCGGCCAGCCATCCTCAGACTGTCAAATAAATGTACAATGATAGCCGTGTGGTGTAGAGATACATGTGAATTTTTTTACAAAATGTTGAGGTCGAGCCTCTATACTACATACTAAGGTATGAAAAATATTCTTAAGATTAAAGAAAGAACGCAGGATGTACAAAGTGAGAAGAGATTGTAAGAAAAGGAAAAATTTACCAGAATTTGACATTCCTCATCACATCGGGTGTTGACAGATCGATGGTTCGACGGGAAGTGACAATTGGCAAATTTAAGTCAAGATGGTAAGGTGTGATTAGAAAAATAGTTAGAAATTAAGACTTAGATATAGTTAGACAGAGGTATAGTTAGACATTACGTTATACTGTATTCAGGACAACTTAGATTTGAGAATGTCCACATAGAGATGGCTGAGGTTCTGAATATCAGCCCTTTCATTGCAGGTGGTATCACTGTGTTTAGTTATGTGTATCATTTCTTTGATTAATCGTTTTTGATTGTTGCTTTCTGTATCAAGAATGGTGGTATGTTCAAAATCAAACTTATGATGTTGTTTAAGTGCATGTGATACTAGGGCTGATTTGTCAGGATCACCGGATTTTAAGTCAGCCTTATGTCCTCTAATTCTATTCTTTAGGTGTTGCGAGGATTGTCCAATATAACAGGAGCCGCAATCCATGCATGGAATCTTATATATGGAGTGAATCTTGTCTTCAATTGAAGTTACGGATTTGAGATTTGAGAACAACTCGCCAATATTATTAGAAACCTTGTATGAGGTGTGAATATTCTCTTTCTGAGAATAGATCTTTGATCTTCTCAGAAAGACCTTTTATATATGGTATAGAAGTGAAAGTTTTTTGATTTGATTCTACTAATGAATTTTTTTGAAAATTGAGTGTGTTGTATAGTTTATTAATTCTTTCATTTTTGATTGACAAGATAAGAGGTAAAGGGAAGCCATTGTCTAGAAGAGCCTTGGTGACAATACGTATATTTTCTTTTCTAAACCGAGGATGCGCTAATTTTAGACAGCGATCAAACAAGCTTATAGCGACACTTCGTTTGTAAAGGTGTGGATGGTGCGAATCAAAGTTAAGATATCTACCCGACCAAGTGGCTTTCCTGTACCAATTCGTAATCAGATGATCAGACTCCCTTATGACGTAAGTGTCTAAGAAGCTGATCATACCGTTACTTTCCAATTCTAAAGTGAAGTTAATACGTGGATGAAAATTATTAAAGCTATTTAGGAGAAGATCCACATTGTTTTATGAACACAAGTGATGATGTCGTCAACATATCTCTTGTAGAATGGAAGTTCGAAGGGTAGATGTTTAATAACCTTCTGCTCTAAGAGTTCCATGACAAGGTTTGCAGCTACTGGACTAATTGGAGAACCCATCGCAACACCAAAGATTTGTTTGTAGTGTAAGCTTTCGTACGTGAAAAAAGTGGAGTGAAGACAGAGTTTAACACCTTCGATGAACTCCTTTTTATCAAGGTTGGTATGACTGTAAATGGTACTCCAGTTTTTTCCAACGGCCGCTAGCACTCGGTTAACAGGTACATTGGTATATAAAGACGTAACATCTAACGATACGAGAATGTGATCCGGAGGTAGGCTAACACCTTTGATATGTTGAACAAAGGACCATGAATCCTTAACATGGTATTCGGTTTTTCCTACTACATGTGAAATGACAGAAGCCAAGTATTTTGAGAGTTTATAGGTTGAAGAGTCAATATTTGAGACAATCGGTCTGAGAGGTGTATCTTTTTTATGAATTTTAGGTAAAAAATAAAGTTTGGAAGGAAGAGAATTGTAAGTTTTGAGCTGTTTACCCAGTGATGAAGAAATAGAGCCTTTTTTTAACCAGTTTGTGACAAGTCTATTGACAGATGTTTCTGAGATCTTGGTAGGATCTTTTTTTAAAAGTTGATATGTCTCCTTTTGATCAAGTAAGATTTGGGCTTTCTATTGGAAGTCTATTTTATTCATGACTACGGTAACATTTCCCTAATCAGCTCTTGTGACTAACAGTTGGTTATGTTTTTTTAAAAATTCTCTGGCTTCCTTGAATTTGGATATCTCAGGTATACGAGTAACAGTTAAAGGATTATGAACCATGTTATTTGAAATGGTGTTCGAAACTTTGGAACGCACAAGATCTTTAGTCGTGGTGCCTTTTTTAGCAAGAGCTACCTCTATGGAGCAAACCATGTCTTCAATATGAGAGTTAGCGTAAGCTGGAATCGAATGTTTCGGACCTAACGCTAGAAAATCGTGAACAGTTGGAGGAAGAGTTTGATCACTTAAATTGACAATCAATAGAATCAATATATGTGTGGAGTCCAAATTTCAACCCTCTGCGATAACACTGTATGCGCAAGGAGCGGTTCGAAGAAGTATACTTTAGAATTAGAAACATAGCCATAACTTCTGAAGTATTTGACCTATATATCCTGAATTTTGGATAGTTTCTAGTTGAAGAGTTTCATAGAAGTTGTCAACATTTGAGAAATATCCATACACGAACAAAGAAAATTCCAATTTCAGTACCGTTCCCCCTTAACGTGACGTTTGATATCATTGAAACCTCATCTATAATGAACAATACTACATCTTTTAACTCGTTTCGCAAGATTTTCAACACCTCGTCGGACAATTCCTTGTATTTGGGCGTGCCGCCGTGCTCAACTGGTAACTGGAACAGTCTGTGCACTGTCAGTCCGTCGACGTTAAAAGCCGCCAAACCTGTTGGTGCCGTGACAGCAGTTGTTGCACCGAGTATTTGTTTTGTCCAGCACCTAATAGTTTTTATGAGAAAACTCTTACCCGTACCACCAGCTCCACTTACGAACATTCGTAATGGTTCACTACGCGTTGAGATTAAAGAGGTTTTGACAGTATCAAATATTATTTTCTGTTCGTCATTGAGTTGCGATATCATGTCAACTATGTCCAGATCTTTCAGTTGCCTTTCCGCGTTATTCAAGGCCTGCATAGCCAAGTTGGCCTCTACTGGCTGATAATGTAACGGATTATCTCTGTTGTCATTTGAATCTTGGCTCAGATTGCTCATCATATTCGTAAGATCATCCAGCTTTTGTTCGACCAATTCTTTCACCTGATCGAAACCTTTTTGAATATCGGACAATCGCTCGTGGTAACTCATTAATTCTAATAGGTCTGTCTTGCTTTTCTCGAACGCCTTGGCGTACGGATTACAGTCACTTTTCAACTCATCAGTATCACGTCACGGTTTGAAAAGTAGCAATAACGCATGGAAATACTTTTCAGGCTCTACATTCGGATTATATTTGTAGTGATTTATTAAATAACCGCGCTGTCTTTTTTTTAAATATAAACCACCGCCTAAATCGTATACCTCTGCATTACTATTTTGTGGTATTACTTTAGTTATTTCGTACCATTTGGCATAGTCGTATGAATGTACCAACTTTAATTCCTCAGGTCTATTTGGATAGTAATCGTCAATGAATGACGGATAGAAAATATCCGTCGAACCCGGAAATAGTTTTTCTACAGTTTTGTACGATTCAACTCTTTTATTTCTAAGTTGATTTACGTCCAACCATTTTATAGTTGTGTCAGGATCAGTTCCGTGCAACGGAATACCTAACAGTGTGTCGGCAGCTTCCAGAGCCCCGCATTCTCTGTTATTCAAACTGCGCATTGCCACACTCCACACCCGGCTGCTCAACGACTTGGTGGAATTGATATCATGAAACATGTCGGTTGTGTGACTAGTTTCAGGTTTAGTACTGTACCTAGTACAATACCAATTAAGTATTGTCGATTTTTCGCCTATGAACTGCAAGTCCATGTTTCCTTCCCACGCACTAAGGATAACCGGATTATAGTCGTTTATGAAGGCTTCCTCTGTATTTCGTGGTAAGTCGACGAGTCTACTTTTTAATTTTAGCTGTTTTCTACCCGCAATGGACATGGCCACGTCTTTTATTACCAGCGTGTCTGTATTTGGTCCGGGGAATCCGAATCTGCATATTTTCGCAAATCCCTTTTTAGTTTTCTTATCCCGCATACAATAATCGTTATGCTTGTGTCTCTGATGCGTGTCTACTCGACGATAGATCGTCGGCGATATATGTTTATTGGGCAGTCTGCAAGTAATATGCTTGGAAATGGAGTTGGCGATGTCTTCCGTAGATGATTCCCCGATTGTAGGAGCATCTTTTAATCCAGACCAACAAATGGAAGTGCTGTGTTCCTCTGCCTTGGTACTCTCGTCTCCAGAAGTAATGGCTGATTTCCCCAATTGGATTATCATTGGAACATATGAATTTCAGCATCGCCCGAAATTTATTGTCTAGATATCTTGAGGCTGAACCTGGGTCCCTTGCTGCCAATTCACTTGTAGACATACCGGCCATTTATGGTCCGTTAATGTTTCTGATATATTCGGCTTAATCATCCCACATCCACTCGCTGGGACTCAGCGTGAGAAACCACGTTGCCGGACCATAATTTTGTACCATACATCCCAAGTCATTTCTGGGTTTGCGCCAATACTGGTCTGTATTCCGTAATTTGGCGAAAATAGTGATCAGATTTCCTTCAAGCTGTTCTTTTGACATTAATTCCAAATATTGACCGGCATTCATTTTTTCCTTTGAATTAATGACATTTAATTTGTGAAATATACCACCCTTCAACTGCCGTATGTTCGAGTCGTGTAACAGGTAGAACAATAGTATATTGTGTAACAAGGGATGAAACAGTGTGAATGCAGGCCAGGGTGAAGTTGTCAGCCCGAAGCCGAAGGCGAGCATTCATGTTTCATCCCGTGTCACACACTATGTTTTTCATAACATCTGCAAAAAACTTCAGGTTTCAAATTGCTTTCCTCCCATGGGAAGAAAGGAACTGCAAGGGACGAAAGCAGTTGCTTTCTTCCCATGGGACGAAAGCAACGCTGCTTTCAGACCGCTAATACATTGAAATCGCGATTGAAGCATACGTCACAGCTTTTCGCGGCATTCGCATGAAATTAGCTTGTTTCGACTCGCTAAACAGGCACTGAAAGCTGACGTTTCAGAGCAGATGTTATGAAAATACTGTTGATTCAACCTGAAGACGGAACGAGTGGACATCAGCCTACATTTTATGTAGTCGAATTCTCGCAGAGGAATCGTGCGGTCTTGATGCTGGCCGTTGTAACCATAAGGATACAAGTCTGGGAAGCACATGTCGTCAAGATATTTATCCCATTGACTTAAGGGTGCTTCTTCTACCTTGAGCATTCGATATAGAGCCGTTGCGTTTTTATTCTCCCTATCGGCACTGATAGGATAGATGGTATACTGCTCGTAGTAATCTTCGCTATCCATTATTTGTGTCAATATCGCCCGACGCTTAGTACTCGTCTCGTCATTACACTCCATAACTGTATCCGCATGTTCTTCCGAACCGGGCTCTTTTGTCTCCACCTGAATTTCCACGTCTTGCGCAAGTAAATCTAACAACGAGTCTGGCTCAGCGGGTAATTCAATCTCAGCATAAAAAGGATTATTTTCGTTGAGCCAAACGAGTGTCTCGTAAATTTTTTTCACGTCCACCAAACTACTCCACACGACTTTCGACTCATTCGGTAGTCCATAGACCATCACGAATAGTTCTTGATTCAGATTCAGCGCGTCAGTCGGTGCAGGTAATTTTTTTAGTGTTTCTTCTAACGGTAACGGTAAATGGAACGTTCGACCCTTTACTTTCTGTACTCGCAACTTATTCGGAAGATTTTTTTTCGCTACTGTACCCATCCTTAGTACCGTTTGAAAAGCCTTTGCCCTTTGTATGAGGATTTTTTCATAATCATTAAGCGTGAAGAGAACAGGTGGCACGTCGCCTATAGCTAGCTGATTCAATAAACACGTTGGTGGCATTTCATTATCACGGAACTTTTCTAAACAGTATTTACAGATATAATCAGACGCATTGTCGGACGCATCGATGTGAGTTTTCATCTGTGACCAATAGTGCCCTGTGATAGGTTTTCTAAGTTTTTTTATATCTCGCGTGTCTCTACGGTAACAAAGTTTTTCGCACGATACGCAAGCCAATTGTGGTGTGTCCATTGATTGTTGGACTAGCTCAGGGAATGCACGCCTATATTTGTTCGCAATTTCATCTTCGTTTAAATTTATTACTTCAGAACACAGTTGATACATAGCAGCTTTCTCGGCTGTTTCGCTGTAAAGTTCTTGCAAAAGAAGTACATCTCCTCGTACTAAGGCACTGTCTATACAATTAATTTTCTCCACTAGTCTCATAAGTTCGTAAATGTATCTCGTGAAATACCGAATCTGTGGGAAGTGCGGACGCAATAATTGAAGCGGCAAGAATTTCGAATTGCAATACACAGGATTGGTATAGCAAATTTGTGCGTGTCCTAATTTGTGCTGTGACTTATTGACACTACATTTGTTCCAGTGTTTCAATGTATTACGAATATTTGCTATTTTCCATGAGCGTATAGTCTGAAACACATATTCTAGCCTATTAACGGTATTTGAATTTGGTTTCACACACAGTTCTGAGCAAATCCATGATTTTCGTACATGTGTGCTTGCAGTTACCGGTAAAACGTTAGTTATTTTTCCCGTTGATGTACTGATAAGCGGGTCTATTACAATGTGAAGCTCATCATAAGCTGTATCGGTATAATAAGGGTCGGACGAGCCCGTATGTTTCGATTCCCCGCAAAAGGCTGCAATTTTCGATTCTATATCAGACGATTCTGCCGCTCGTACCGAACAGATCTCGATCTTATTCTTCAGATGATTCAGCGTACGTCTCACGCTTAGTACGATACGTTTTCTCGCTTGAATGCACCATTTTATAATTTTTTCAGCCTCAATTTGTTTCTGTGGCTTTGATGTACAATTCATTTTTGCGGATAAGATGGTGATATATTTTTCTACCGATCCTAACAGTGTTATCGTATTGCTTCGATTACCTAAATGCCTATATTTTTTCAGAATATTTTTAGTTCTGATAAATTTCTGTTGCCCTTTCAGTTCTTTGCGAGCGCGTCTGCTTTGTTTACATCGCGAATAATGGCATACTTGTTTCGTTCCTATGCTTTTTTCATTTACGAATTAAGAGCATATTTATTAAATTCGTACTTTTTTTTGTTTTCGGGATGTGCAGAATATTCAATTCTCTGTTTTCTGGTTTTCATCTCAGGATTGGCTGCATATCTTGTTCTTTCACGTGCCTGTTTGATATCAGGATTGGCTGCATATCTTGTTCTTTCACGTGCCTGTTTGATATCAGGATTGGCTGCATATCTTGTTCTTTCACGTGTTTGTTTAGTGTCAGGATTTGCTGTGTATTTTATCTTTTCACGGGTTCTTTTGATTTCAGGATTTGCTGAGAATTTTATACTTTCACGTATTCTTTTGATTTCAGGATCGGCAGCATATTTTTGTCTATCATGTGTCTGATGGATTTTAGCATTAGCTTTATATTTTTCTCTTCGAATTACAGCAGTTGTTGTATTTTGTTCTGAATAGTCTTCGCGTCTTTTTTTATTAATTTGGTCCTTGTGAGTGGCCCACCATCTGTTCTTGCGCTTTGTCTGTGTTGGGAGAGTTATGTTTGTTTTATTTCTATGCCATTGTTGTTTACTTTTGTTGCTACTATCGTCCGTCGTACTTTGTGCAGCAAGTGAAATAGTATGCCGTGGTACTGTTCGACATACCGATGCATACGTTTTCGCGGGCGACTGTTGTATTTCCGACCGGTTTGTATTTTGGTCTTGTACGATTGTAATGATATCCGACCGTGCTGTTGTGGTAATTTCCATTGCAGGAAACGCACTTATTGTCTTTTCATTGAGTATGCGTAGTAAATGCTGTCTCATCGTCACTGTCGTTCTTCTAGGCCCATCGTTATCTACGGAATAGCGCTCGGTCACCGGGTCCTTACCCAGTGCAAGTGATGTTGCGATTGCACACGCAAACACCCCGCATGATTTTAAATCCGGTTGTATTTGTACATTTCCGTATATGATCGAATATTTTTCATACAGACGATCTAATATTTCATGTTGGAGCGGCGATAATCGGTGTTTCAACGTATCGTACACGTGTACTACTGACTCATCGTAGTATATGCAAGTTCAGTGACCGATCTCGTCTGGACCCATGTTCCCGCTGTAGAGGATCTGAATATCCCTATCGCCGGTAACTCGTCGATACCAATGTAATCCTTGATAGAATATCGGATCTTGTAGTTTGAAAGTTGTCGTGTCAGTTAAAACCTTTGGAAATGCATTTATACACATGTCCTGTAGCTCCTGTGCAATGTTCATAATGCAAGCTGCGATCTGTGCTCTAGTCGCACGGACCATTGCATTAACGTCTATTTGTTCGTTCGTGTCGTTTGTAATTTCTATTATAATTGGCAAATTTACGTCAGCTGTTTTATTGGGTTGTGGCGCGTCAGTTTTACCTATTCTGGTGGATCGCTTCGCCTCTTTTTGTTGTTGCTGCATTTTGCTATAGCGACGTTTCCTACTTTTCGGCATTGTTATTTATGGGACTACCTGTACTAAATACTACTCAACTTATACTTAGGATTTGTCTGTTTATCGTTATATATTCTAACTTTCTTGTATCTGTGAATGTATTTATGAATGAATAATTGTTATTGAGTGTACTCACATATAGATTTTTTCGGGTCTCCTGATTTAACTGCTGCATGAATTCTATTTTATACACAATTATACAATAAAATTTTTCATGCACGAGTTTGGCAAATCAAAGAAATCCACTATGTCTATTCTCGTAATCATACGTCGATTTTACAATCTTCAATACCGTTTGAGAAACGATGTGCGAAAATTAATTTTTGCCGGCACTGCAGTACGCTGACACGAATAACCTCGAACTTGTCGATTAAGAACAATATATTTCGTACTGACAATGTTATAGAATTATTGATATTATTGTTACAGTAAAGAAAATGAAAAAAGTCACGTGTTTGTGTGAATTCGAACGATGTTCAAATGCACTGAAATATCACTCACTTGTTGAATAATTGTAAGATTTATCTTTCGATACGCGCTTTGCAATATCTCCAAGTGGAATGGACGTTCTACTTCCTATTCGCTGACTTTTCTAAATGACGTTCCTAAAGTCATCCATTTGAGTTGATCTCATCTGTATTGTACTTGTTATTTCTGAAATTTGTCAATAGAGTGCAGTCCTACTGACGCGTATGTTAAATGGACAATTTATTCATCACATGTTTCAATTTAATTACTCGTTGTTCTATTTTTCCGGAGATTTCCTCTTAATTAATTTACTTACTTAGTTGTCTTCTCAATATAATTCTGTTGTGATAATAATTGCAATACTCAAATAGATGGATAATTTTGGTTGAACTGAATTTGTCCAGCAGTGCTAACAGGACATCGCCATCTGGACAAATTTTTATGCAGTTGGACAATTTATCTCAAATTGTTTGGTTGTATGTGTGAGTATGTGATCTCGTCAATGTATATGCTACTAGATCAACGGTTTCAATCGTTCATTCTGTATTCGAATCTCGAGTCAGCAGCATGGGTAAGTGTACATACACGTTTTCATACATTGTGTTACGGTCTGTTTTGTTTTAATTGTGTATTCCATAATATTTCTCAATCTCAAACAAATGGAGTATTCTGATTCAGCTATTATTCGAGTATTGCATATACATGCGAACAATGAGTCGAGTAATAGAAAGATGCGTGTTCTAATTTTTCACGGCTATTTACTCCCTTTCGTATTATCACGTGTTTAGTTGATTGTTTCAAGCTGACATGGTCTAATTTTGTCAATTGTATTTTATGGTTATGGCAATGCTTATACGTTATCTTCATATTTCATTTAATTTGAAAAAAATTGTAGGATCTAAAGTAGGGCTGTGTTCTAAGCTAACTGCTGAAAGCCCACTTACCGACACCATTTTGTATTACTATTTTATTGAACTTAATCAAATCCAGAATTGAGAATGTAAGCTGATTTAATTTCGGAATTTTATTTTTCTGATTGGCTTGATTCTTTGCATAGCCAATAATTTTGTCTGATTCTGTTGTTTTGGAGTTTTGGAGTTTTGGAGCAAGCGTTAGATATTTGTAATGCGTTCATAATCATTTAATTGAATAATCATCCTATTGAATTGTTTTGTTTTTAATAATAATGGTGGGCATGATATGGTGCATTTACTAAAAATGTGTTTTATTTGATTTATATCAGAGAATCAAGACGTTTTGATGGGAGGGGCCGAGGGTGGTGGCGAAGTGCCACCACTAGATCCACCTCAAGCTGAGGCAATGGTATGTACAGTATTGAATCGGATGATGGCTTGCGTCGAATGAAAAGTAAAATATGAAGTAAACGGATTGTGAAAAACCATAGACTATTCAGATGGGCCATTTAGAACAGATGTATTTTGTTGGACAGTTTAGAACAGATATTATATCCTAATCGACTCTAGAGGCTGTGTATTAATGACTGTATATATTTGCTGTAATGTTTTGGTGATTGTTATGTTTTTTTTAGATTGCCTGGCAGGATACATTTGTTCTAGGCGGACCATTTAAATATGTCTGTTTTCTTGGGTCCTGGCGAAGTAGTTCTTAGATTAGACAAGATTATGCGCATAAAGTTTTTTTTTTAAATTTTTTTCATTGAGCTGACAATCAATTGTGTGCAATATTTTTTTTTGAATTCTTGTTTTTTATTAAGAAATCAACATTTTATGATCTGCTTGTTGAAGTATTTATTTAACCATTAAAATCTTGTCGTTTACGATACTAATAGTTGATGTTTCAATTTACCATGGTGGCCACTGGTCAGGGAAAACAGGGAAGTCAGGGAAAAGTCAGGGAATTCGAAAATGGTCAGGGAAGTCAGGGAAAAGTCAGAGAATTTTTTAGTGAGTCAGGGAGTTTTTTTGGCAATACGAAACGAGAGAGGATCCACTATGAAAAGCAACTTTTTTTTCCACCTGCTCGGTACTTTTAATCGAAATCTTACATCGAAAAAGTATTGAAAATTTGTAACGCTACATGCTTAAGCATTGGACCAGCGCTGCGCCGCGCCACGAAGAGAGACTAGATAGATAGATAGATAGATAGAGTATTTATTAAGCGCTCTGGGACGGATCCCCTCAAGCGCTGGCACTTTAGATTACATTATAGCAGAAGTTTTACATTTGCCTGTGATACATTGTACTTAAGGTATCATATACCTGCTGGCTTTATATATAACTAAGTGATTAATCTAATATAATATACTATATACTACGATTTTAATATATACTAAGATGTGGTATGACATGATTTTGATTTTGACTTTGGCTAGTCCTATTCACAGCGTTAAATCTAAGCTGACTAGTTCGAATTTATTTAATTATTTGTGTGTTTTCGTGTGTGTAAGTACAAGAGTGTATGTGTGTGTGTGTGTGTATCGTGGCTAACGGCCTATACCTATAAGATCGTGCATGTTCGAGGCTGAGTGAGGTGGGTTAGATATGCCATGGAGGCCCACTCAGCGAGTCCCGGCATTTGCCCTTAGTCCACAGGGAAAACCATGGCCCAAATAACCTAAGGAAGGACTCAGTCTAGGTGACTAGATTAAAGGACAGCATTAGCTTGTGTCTGACTAGAGAGTAGGTGATTGAACAGGTGATATTTAAAAGTGACTAGAGTTCCACAGTTACGGACGTCCAAAGGTATATTGTTCCAATATGCAGCACCTCCGTGTGTGAATGAGCTTTGGAAATATTGAGTCCTACACGGTTTGATAGCTAGATTTTCGGATGGTGCTCTCGTGCTTCTAATCCCTACTTCTGTTTTATACTTAAACTTGCTTTTCAGGTACTGTGGTATCTGAGTCTTCAATACATTGTACATCATGCAGCCTAGTAGATATTCTTTTCTAGCGTTGACTTTCAACCACCCCATCATTGTAAAGTAGGGGGTGATATGTTCGTCCCTACGGATATTATAGATGAATCTAACACATAAATTTAAGGCTCTTTGTAGCGAAAGCGTGAGTTCGTCAGTCAGGTCGAGGTGTATGATACAGCAGTAATCGATCAGAGGAAAAACCAGAGTTGATATTAGCTGTATGCGTAACTGTTCGGGCAATAGTTTGCGACAAAGGCGTAATTGACACGCGGTGCTGTATATTCTTTTAGTAACGTTATTTATATGAGGCCTTCAAGTGAGATCGCTCGTCAGCGTGACTCCCAATATGTATAGATTGGATGAATATTCAATCCCTGTTTCCCGTACTTGAATACGCGGCATAGTTCTAAAATCGAAAGAATTTATGTACCTGGTCGTCCCAACCAATATCACTCTAGTTTTACCACTGTTCAATTGTAGCCCGTTGTCATCTGCCCATCCGCAGACCGCGTCGACGTCTCTGTTGACCCTCGCAATCCCACTGAGGATGTTTGCTGGTTCGCACTCGATCATCAGCTGGAGGTCATCGGCGTAGAAGTTGTAGCTACAGTTACATAATATATTGCGGAGATCTGAAACATAAATGATAAAGAGCAAGGGTCCCAGAACCGATCCCTGGGGCACGCCCAGCGTCTTATTGACCCATTCAGATAAGGCCCCGTTAGTTCCCCTGACAGCCTGCCGCCTCTTGGTGAGATACGAATGAAGAAATTTAAGGACAAGAGGTGAGAAGTTCAGCTTCCTCAGCTTTGTGAGAAGTATGGAATGATTAACCTTGTCGAAGGCTTTGGAAAAATCAAATGAGACCATAATAACGACCTTTCTTTTGTCTATCGCCTGGCGGCAGTAGTCTACGACCCTAATGAGCGCAGTATGAGTGCTATGTCCCTTCCTGTAGGCCGATTGGAATGGGTCATAGAGGTTTCGTTCCTCAAGGTAGTCAGAGATTTGGTCGGCTACCAGCCTCTCGAGACACTTAGAAAGTGCGCATAGAATAGAAATGGGTCTGTAGTCGTTGCACGACATCGGAGATTTCTTTTTGGGAAGAGGCACGATGACAGAATCTTTCCATAAGGAGGGGAACACCCCGTGTGAAAGCGAGAAATGGAACAGGTGCTCTATGATGGGCAGGAGAACGGGAAGACTTTTCCTAAACACATCAATTGGAATTCCGTCTATTCCAATTGCGTTCGATTTTGAGTGGAAGACGGCTTTGAGGACCTTTTCTGTTACGAAGTTGCAGAAATGGAACTTATTATCATCGAATGCTTCCTCTCCTGCTTGATTGAGGGTTTCAGGCGCCAGTTGTCGACCGTAGCCCACCTGTACAGAATCGGAAGACGCGAAGTGTTTGTTCAAATCAGAGATCGAGAAATGTAAGTTACGCGCCGACGACTTCGATTTGACGAGTCCTAGCCTCCTGAGTTTATCCCATACCTCTGATGGAGATTTCGAGGTGCTGAGAGTCGTGGTGTAAAATTCCTAGCACTATCTATTTTGGTCCTGACCAGGTTACGAAGATGTTTGAACCTGTCGTGTAGTGTCGGACATCTCTTTCTTCTCCAGGCTCTACGTGCCTGGTTACGCTCGTTCATGAGAGCTCTAATTTCTGTTGTCAGCCAAGGCGCAGGAGCCCTATTTGGTTTTGTCTTTGCTTTAACTAGAGGTGCATGCCTATCCAGGCAGACAGTCACGGTGGTATTCATATAATCTACCTTCGAGTCAATGTCATCACTACAGAAGAAAGGTTTCCAATCAACGTTACTCAAATCTCCTAGGAAGTTGTCTATCGAGAAGTTTTTGAAGTCTCTATAGGATATTTCTCTCGCTTCCTTATCTACTCCTACATCCAGCACGATATAGATGAGGTCATGCGCTGAAAGAAATGATACGTCCAATTGCCCAGATGAAACTAATTCGTCAGGACCGTCAACAATGCAGTGGTCTATCCACGTCGCACTATTCTTGAGATTATGCGTAGGCTCGAACGGGACAAGATACAGATTAGAACCATTCACGAAATTCCATAACCGATCGCGCATTTTGTCACTATCATATGCCTGTGGTCTAAGGTCAAGGTTGAGGTCGCCGATTACAACATGGCAGGAATAATGCACGAAGAATTGCAGAAAGGAGTTCTCGAAATCACTCAAGTACGCCGTATCCGGGGGCCGGTACACTACGCTCAGCATTAGCTTCTCTGTCCGAGAGACCTCGAGCTCCGCGATGATGAACTCTGGCTTGCGACAGTATTCTCCCCCAGAGTCCTGGAGTATTCGCGTCCGAAGATTGCATTTAACATAGAATCCTACGCCTCCGCCCTTTTTGCCTGTTCTATCGCATCTGTATAGATTGTATCCCTCCAGATCGACGAAACTATCCGAAATGTCAGAAGTGAGCCAGGTCTCGGACATGCAGATTATGTGATAATCAGAACCGGTAAAGAATTGCTTAAATTCCACAAAGTGGTTAGCTGCTAGAAGGTTTTGGCAGTTTACATGACAGATTTTAAGATGTTTGACATTAAAGCTGGATGCTGTGTTGCTAGCCATAGTTTGTTCTACTAATCTTGTCTTTTAATTTATTGATTAGTAGGGGGCACTTCTTGCCGTCGAGAGCAGAGTGCTTGTCATCGCCGAGTTTTGCTTTGATACAGTTATGGCATTTAGAGTACCCAGTGGTATTCCCTATGACAGGGCAGGTTCTTGATTCATGCGGTCCAGCACAATGGCCACAGCTAGTCTCTGACTTACAATCTTTTGCAAAGTGCCCAAAAGCTAGGCACTTGAAACATTGGAGTATTTTGACATGATTATCAAATCTGCACGCCGTGTGACCTATGTAGATTCGGTCCTCACCCTTGAGAGAAGCCCAAGTCTCGTGAGATACCTCTACTACACAGCTGGTGTAGGCCTTATTTCCTTTCGGGGGATAGACGTACACAACTCTAAGAGCCTCATCGTTTACGCCGTCTAAGTTTAGCGCTATGAAGTCCGACCTAATATCGTCCGTGCTCAAAGCGACTGGAATGCCATGAAGAATTAGCCTGGGATTGTACTTGGCGTCCTCTTTTACCTCCAACCCGGCTTCAGCGAGGGCCGGAAGGGCCTTCACCTTATCCAGGTCTACCGACCTTGCCTCTATCCTGACGCTACTTTTCCCTGCACTGCGAATGTTTTCTATTTTCAGCCGCATTTGCGATGCTCTGAGAGCTCCTATTGCCGCTTCCTTAGTTTTTTCATAATTAGGATATTTATCCACGGACCCGGTTTTAGGCGCTAAGACGAATGTTTGGGTATTTTGGACTCTGACTGTAGGCCCTTTCGGTACTTGGATTTTAGAGCCTGATGATTTGGCAACCTCTGCAAAAGACTTAGCTTCTCCCGCTTTGCCAACAGTTGTCTCGGGTAAATGTTCCTTTACGATGGCTGTAATATCTGGAAGATTCTTTTCTATTATTGCCGGCATGCTTCGCTTGATGCTAGTATTCACGGATTCGACACAAGATTTAGTTACAGCTTCGCATGCTTTGAGAACGGCGCGCTTAACCTCGTCTGCTGTCCCGGACGCCGCGGCTAGTTTGGCATAGGCCGAAGAAACAATGTTGAAGAAAGTTTGATAGTCAAGAGCTATCTGATTGAGAGCCTGCTTCTCGTCTGATGTTAATTTAGATGTCTTGACTAGCCGTGCAAGAGTACCGTCATGTACACTCAATTGTGAACGCATTTCCCTGAGCCTATTATAGGAGACAGGTTGTTCGCCATCCGATCTAAGAGGACTGGAAAATACGGAATTATCTAGATCGGGTCCTGATTCTAGCCTGCCGCGCCGCGGTGAGCCCCTGGAGGACGGGCAACCCGCACTACTGGCATTACTGGCAGTGTTAGAGCGCGTTGCCCGTTTGTCCGACATCCTTCTGTCACCTTATCGACCCCGAAGGGTATGCAAATACCGAGCTGTCAGCAGATGCCAATAACTCATAAACACGTCGATACAACAGGACACTTATCGATCAATCGATCGATGATTAAAGGAAAACGACAGATGACACCAGCTGGCGTCAAACTGCAACGAAACTAGCGTTTTGCGATTTCTGACCAGTCACCGTATTTTGAGGTTAGACACGAAAGTGAAAAGAAAAGACCAGAATCACAGGAAAATTAAGGCAGGTAGACACCTACCTTCATGTCTGCGAAGAACTGCAGCTAAGTGGATCCTGACCCGATTGTTCGCCGAAGATTTTCACTTCTCTAGCACCAGAAAACACACCAAAATAGGACCCCACTCTCTGAAGACACCTCGATCCAAGGAAAGAGAGAGAGAGAGATAGAGCGTGAGTGAATGAGTGAGAGCGAGCGAGCGAGCGAGCGCGCGAGAGTGCTAGTGACCGCCGACTGGCACTGGCATGAGCAAGTTTGTGCAAGCGCGCGCATGGAAGACAGTGAGTTGTGTGAGTCTTTCACCGACGTAGATGTCTATATGAATGTTTGTATGACCGTTTGTCACAAAGGTATGTATCTAAAATCATATTATTTATTTAAGAATACCTTACTAATATACAGGAGATCTTCAAAGAATATAATACCTGCTCTTTGACAGTTATTCCTAGAAAATCGTAAGGTAAAATGGTTTTGCCAGATCTGCTATATATGATTAGATGATAGTGAATGAATAAATAAACGAATAAATAAATGAACAAATAAATAGATGAATAAATGAATAAATAAATAAATAAATAGATAAATGAATGAATAAATAAATAAATAAATAAATAGATAAATGAATAAATGAATAAATGAATAAATAAATAACTACATTAAGGAATAAATAAATAAACAAATACATTAATAAATAAAGAAAATAAATAAATACATTAATAAATACTAAAATCTAATCATACATACATCAATAATTACTGAAAGTATAACGTTTCGAAACTTGTTAACTGCTACTTTGTTACACAAAATGCAATATTTTGACGCGAATTGATAGTCTTTTTCGACCTCTTTCATTTCACTTTTCTCTCCGGCGATTGGATGGAATTATAGTGTCATCGGTTTACTAAGAGTTTTTTTTATTTTATGATTTCAGAGTTCTACTAATATAATACTTATATGATATACAAAAATGGGTGGACCGATGAAATTGACTAAGTTTGATCAAGAGTGGCTGCAGGATGAAAAGTTCTCTGTCTGGCTTAAGGAAGTTCCGGGTAAACCTAATAGTGCGCGATGTCATTGGTGCTCATTTTCCTTTTCGCTCAGTAACATGGCAAAACGTGCAGTCATGAGCCATTCACAATCGAAAAAACATAAACACGTAATGATGACCAGGAATAAGACCCACGATATTGCTCTATCACTCAGAGGCACAAAATCTGAAACACTGGATATAAATAACAAGAATTTGACCGAATCTCAGCCAGTGTCCACGCAGTCAAACACGAATGTAGATTCTGCCATATTACTATTTCAAAATGCACCGGAAGTCAGTGGACCATCATCGCGAGGAATAACATCATTTCTTGTAGCTGAAAGCGTAACCCGTGCGGAAATTCTGTGGTGTCTGCACACCATCGAAACGCATAATTCCTTGCGTAGTGCAGCTAAAGGCATTACATTATTCCCAATGATGTTCCCAGATTCTCAAAATGCTAGTAAGATAAAAATGCAACGCACGAAACTGGCATACACATTAGTGCATGGTCTGGCTCCTCTTTTCCACAGTGAGCTAATCGCGTTACTAAAAAACTGTACCGACGTTGTTGTTGGATTTGATGAGTCCCTCAACAAAGTATCTCAACTCTGACAAATGGATGTTTTCGTTCGATTTTGGAGACAAGACACTGATCAAGTCACAACCAGATATTTCACGTCTGCGTTCTTGAACCACGCAACTGCTGCAGATTTGCTTCGGGCGTTCACATCGGCGCTTTCAGATATAGATCTAAAACAGCTTCTTCAAATTTCTATGGATGGGCCGAACGTGAATTTCAAATTCCATCGAGATCTCAGCGAGAGTTTGGCATCAGACCCCGAGGATCGGCGGCTTGTCGAAATCGGCAGGTGTGGCCTCCACAATGTCAACGGTGCCTTCAAGGCCGCCATGAGAGCTACTGGATGGGAGGTTTCAGAATTCCTTACTGGTTTGTACTACACCTTCAAGGACTCACCAGCCCGTAGAGGAGATTATACGTTTTATTCAGGATCGAAATTATTTCCAAAGAAATTCTGCACCGTTCGTTGGTTCGAAAATGCAACAGGGGCGGAAAGAGCCATTGCTATAGTTCCAAATGTGAAAAAATACATCGAGGGTATCACGCGAGACCGAAAAACGGTTCCGCAGAGCAAAAGTTTTAAAACCGTGCAGTCAGCATTGAATGATAAGCTACTAATTCCTAAGCTCACTTTCTTCCAAGCTGTGGCTCCTCAAGTCGAACCGTTTCTGACGGAATTTCAGACCGACAAGCCCTTAGCCCCTTTATTGTTTGAGTCATTGTCTAAGATGATCAAAAACATTATGAGTAGGTTTATGGAGCCAGAAATTCTTACGGCTGCGAAGTCGATAAAAGATATCGACGTTTCTGAAAAACAAAACCTTCTTAATTCGAAGCGCATAGATCTGGGCTATGCAACTCGCGAAGCAATCTCGAAAGTACGGAATCTTCTCAATGATCGCGATATTCTTGAGTTTCGTCGCCAGTGTCGTACGGGCCTGCAAAAGGTATGTGAAAAACTACAGGCACGATCTACGCTGTCGTTCGCTCTTACAAAAAACATATCTTGCTTCGACCCGGTAGTGGCAATTATGCCTAATACTCGCGACACTCGTCTCCGCATTGCATTGAACGCTTTGCTCAAGAGTCGACAGATTTCAGGCATTGTTGCTGACAAAGCTGAGAGGCAATTCAAGGCGGTATGCGAACAACCGTTTTTTTTTTGGATAGGATGAAGAAATTTTCCAGAACAGATGACAGATTGGACTATCTATGCACGGAGAAAAAAGAGTGGTTCACACAACAAACTAAATGATAGCTGCATGCATGTCACTTACAGCAGCCATGTGGATTGTTCTTTGAGGACTACGCATTGCTCTTATAGCAATACCGTATAGTTGCCAATGCTTCGTTACTGTAGCGATGCGCTAAAGTTCGTGGAAAGATATCGTCCAGTTATTGGAGAGGAGATTTTGTACCGTTCCCGTAACTATCCCGGTATAGTTGTGGGAGCTATACGCGAGGCGACGCGAGCCACACGTATAGCTGATCCAACTATTCCTCAGTTTCACGCGCGCGTGCGCCTCAGAAATGACAGACAGACCATAACATCGAAATTGCAGGTTATGTTGATCTATTCTCAAGATTTCAAATATTTAACATTTATATACACATATTTACAAAAACGTATACGTATGTATACAAATTTATATGCATGGAGACATTATGTGAAATAATAAACACATATTTTTTTTTTTTTAATTTGTTTATTTAAAGTCGCATGCACCTGGTTAGGTTATTAGCGACCACAGTGGGGGGGAGTACAGGTAGTTACATATGTATTCAATATAACGTAGTCCAAGTGAGTGGGTGTCGGGGGAGGGCTTTTATATTAGGTGGTGAAGGTCGGTGGCTTTGAGGAATAGGATTATTCTTTCGCATATACTGGGGTTGTTTAGGGCTTCTTTTAGGTTTCTTGGGATATTGTGTCGGTCTCTTTCTTCTTGGAGTTCGGGGCAGTCGGCTATCAGATGTTGGACTGAGTAGTTGGTGTTGCAAGGTTCGCACATTTTGGGGGATTCTTTGGTTATTAGGTGGCTGTGGGTTAGGTTGGTGTGGCCTATTCTTAGTCGGGTTATGATTGTTTGGTCGTGTCTGTTTAATGTTAGTGCTGGGCTCATTTCAAAGATGTTGTTCCTCACGTTGTGGATCATGCTCTGTTTTGAGTTCTTCCATGTGTTGTTCCAGGATTTTTTTATGGTTTCTGTAAGGGTTGGTCTCATTTCTTTGTGGTATATCGCTATTGGGTTTTGTGTATCTAGTTTGGAGGCCATTTTGGCGGTTGCGTCCGCTGTTTCGTTTCCTTGAATTCCCGAGTGAGATGGCACCCACATGAATAGGATTTCGGTTATGTTTTTAGCTTTGAGGGTGGCAATTTTGTCGACGCTTTCTCTGATTGAGGGGTTTGTAGGGTTTTTGTTTTTTAAGGCTTGGAGTACGCTCCTTGAGTCGGTGAGGATGATGGATCTCTTTAGTTTTGAATCTTCTATATACTTAATGGCCTGGAGGATTGCGTAGGCTTCGCATGAGAAGGAGGAGTATTGCTCCGGCAGTTTGGTGGGCATGTTTCCTTCTGGGGTGATTATGGCGCATCCGGCTCCTTCTTGTCTTTTGGATCCGTCGGTGAAGATTGGGGTATGGGTTTTGTATTTTTTGAGTAGGTCGTTGACCCGCTCGTTTGGGGTTTTTGGCTTTTCGTCTGGGGGGGTTTGGGGCTCGGTCACGTGTATAGGATTTTCCAGTGTCCATGGGGCGGTGGTGAGTTGTTTCCTTGTCAAGATTCGGGGGATTTTGATATCTAGTTCGCTTAAATAGTTTTTCAGGCGTAGGTGGAAGGGCTTCGGTAGGTGGTTTTTTTCTTCGAATGTTTTTTCAAGTCTTTCAGAGAAGGTGTTTAGGTAGGTAGGGTTGTCTGGTGTTGATGCTATCGTGGTTGCGTAGTTGAGGCTCAGTTGTTTCCTCCGAACTTCTAGTGGGGGGATGTTTGCTTCACTCAGAATAGCTGTGATCGGGCTGGTTCGGAATGCTCCGGTCGCTAATCTTGCGCCGGTGTTGTTTATTGGGGCTAGCATATTTAGGGTGCTGGTTTTTGCAGAGTCATATACGATTGACCCGTAATCTAGTTTCGGGCGGATTAGCGCTTTATATGTGTTAATTAAGATTTGGTACTCAGCTCCCCAGCTTTTGGAAGCTATTGACTTCATGACGTTCAGCCTCCTGTTGCATTCGGCCTTTAGTTGTTTGAGGTGTGGGACCCAGGTTAGTTTTTCGTCGAAGAGGAGTCCTAGGATTTTTGGGGTGTCGGTAGTCGGGAGTTGCCGTTCTCCTATGTAGAGGGTCATTTGTTGGGGTCTGTTTCTCGTTCTAAAGAAGGTGGTGATTGTTGTTTTAGATGGAGAGAATTTGAAGCCGGTTTTTTGTGAGAAGTTTAGAAGTCTGTTTAGTGAGTCTTGGAGTATCTCTTGGCTGGTTTGTGGGTTTTTTCCGGTGGTGAAGATGGTGATGTCATCAGCGAAGATGCAGTATTTGACTGGTTCGGGGATGGTGTCCATTATGGAGTTGATTGCTATCAGGAATATGGTGACGCTCAGCACTGAGCCTTGGGGTACTCCGTTTTTTATTTCCATCGGGTCTGATAGGTGGCCTTTTACGCGAACCCTGATGTATCTGTGTTTCAGGAAGTTTGTGATGAAGCTTAGCATATTTCCGTGTATCTGATGCTGGGTTAGGATTCTTATTACTCTGTTTCTCCATATCATGTCGTATGCTTTTTCCATGTCCAGACAGATTGCGACTAGGTGTTCGCCTTTTGCAAACGCCTCGCAGATCTGGGATTCTAGGTATATTAAATTGTCTGTTGTCGATCTGTATTGTCTGAACCCGCTCTGGTGTCTCGAGATTAGTTTGTTTTTCTCCAGGAACCATCTGAGTCTTCTGTTTATGATTTTTTCGGTTAGTTTGCACATGCAGCATGTGAGTGCTATAGGTCGGTAGCTTCCTGTGAGGGTCTTGTCCTTGTTGGGTTTTGGGATAGGGATTACGATGGCCTCCTGCCATTTTTCGGGGAACGTGTTGCTGGTCCAGATGTAGTTCATTAGATCTAGTAGGTATTTTAGGCCTTTTTCCGGAAGTTGTTGGATGAAAATGTTGGGGATTTCGTCGGGGCCGGGGCTAGAGTTGTTGCATGAACTCAGCGTGTCCAGGAGTTCTTGTAACCCTATTTCTGTATTCAGGGTGGCGGTGGTTGGGTCTTTGGTCGTTTCTGAGTTGGGTGGGGTTTGGACAATGCGGGATTTTAGTTCTAAGAATTGTTTGTCGTAGTTTTCATCGCTAGAGTTTTCGGCGAAGGTGTAGGCTAGGGTGTTTGCGATTTCTTCGGGGTTAGATGTGATGGTTGAGTCTTGTTTTATGATTGCTGATATGTCTGTAGTTTTCCGTCGACCGTTTATGGCTCCTAGTTTGTTCCACATTTCTTCTGTTGTAGTGTTTTTGGTTAGGGAGAAGATGTATTCTGTCCAAGAATCTTTTTTGCTCTGCTTGAGTATTTTTCTGGATATCGCTCTTGTTTTGTTGAATGTGATTTTGTTTGCTTCGGTTTTGTGGCGTTTGTATTTGTTGAAGGCGTGTTTAGATTCCTTTATTGCTTTTTCGCACTTGTCGTTCCACCAGGGTGTGTTTTTGGTGTCTGTATTGTTAGTTGTTCTGGGTATGGCTGATTCCGCGGCTTCTTTGATTACTTTTTCGAAGTTTTCGAGTAGTTCGTTGATGTTAGTGTTAGCGTCATTGTTTGGTTTGGGTAGTTCTCCGATGTTTCTTTCTATTGTTGTGCGGTACTTGTCCCAGTCTGCTTTCTTATATTTCCATCTGGGGGAAGGGATTAGGGTGTTGGAGTTGTTGTTTGCGCTGGTTATTTTTATTGGGAAGTGGTCGCTGTCATAGAGGTCGGGCAGGACCGACCAGTCTAGGAGGTCAGTTATGTTTGGGCTGCAGAGGGTGAGATCGATGGCGCTGCAGGAACCTGTGGATGTTGTGAAGTGTGTTGGTTCATTGGAATTTAAGAGGATAGTTTCAGTTTGGTCCAGGACGTT
This sequence comes from Tenthredo livida, assembly GCA_963992785.1. NCBI lineage: Eukaryota > Metazoa > Arthropoda > Insecta > Hymenoptera > Tenthredinidae > Tenthredo > Tenthredo livida. Next base: position 11,653,278 of record OZ023072.1, on the reverse strand, counting down.
TTCTATTTTTCGTCCTCTTGTGTCTGTAGTAGCAGAGCCCCACAGTGTGTTGTGGCTGTTGAAGTCGCCGAGCATGATGAATGGTTTGGGTATTTGGTTAATGAGGTCGGTTAGTTCGTTTTCTTGGAGGTCGTGTGAATTTAGGATGTATAGGTTGCATATGCAGACCTTTCTCGATGCCAGTATTGTTGTGACTGCAGTGGCTTCCAGTGGGGTGGTGATGTCTACTTCGGTGCTTGGGAGGTTGTTTTTAACGTAGGTGGCTACACCGCCGCTTGCAGCACGGCACTGTGTCCTGTTTTTATGAAATACTTCGAAGTTTTTGAGTTTGATGCTTTTGTCGTTTTTTAGGTTGGTCTCTTGGATGCAAATTATGTCAGGTTTTTCGTCACTCATGAGTTTCTGGAAGTATTCGTAGTGGGCTTTCAGGCCGTTTGAGTTCCATTGTATTATTTTGTTATGCATTTTGGTTGTTTGGGTTAGGTTGTTTTAGTCTAGGGTGGTCGTCTCGTTTTCGGATGAAGAGGGGTATGGGGAGTCATTTGAGTTTTCGTTTGGTTCTTTTTGGTCCAGTTTTTTTGCTATTCTTGTGATTCGGTTTTTTAGGCATCGGCTTCTTAGATTGGGGTATATTGTTTCTTTTAGTAGCGTTATTAGGGCGTTGGGGTCGCAGTTAAATTCGATAGCTATTTCTCTGGGGTTTGGTGAGCCGTGGGCTTTTTCCAGGAAGCTTTTGAGTTGGAGGAAGTTTAGGGTTTGGTTTGGTTCTTCCAGAAGGGGTTTGACAGGGGAGAGCATTTGGTCTAAGGTTTCTTGTTCGGGGTCGTGAGTTTTTTTTTTCTTGAGTTGTTTTGGTTTGTGGGGGGTTTCTAGGTTTTGGTGAGTTTGGGGGGTTTTGAAGAGTTTGTTGGTTTCTGGGTGGGATTCGGATGAAGAGGTCGCGGATAGGGGGCGTTTTAGTCTGGTGTTGGACTGATCTTGGTTTTCCTTGGTGTCTTCCGAGTTATGGGTTACGGGGATTTCCATCAGGGTGCTTGTCTTATTTTCCGAGGTGTTTGGATCGTCTTCGGTGGGAGGGGTGTGGAACTCGAGTTCGTCGTCACTTTCGGGTTCCGGGCAGTTTTTTGCAACGTGGCCGTCTTTTTTGCATATGTAGCATTTGACGGAGTCCGATGATGGGTATATCCAATAGTTAGTTTCATCGTGTATTATTTGTATGGAGTCGGGGAGCTTGTCTAAGTCGTCGGGGTGTACATACACTTGTCGTCTGAAGCTAAGTATGTGTGCGTATCCACGTTCGGCTATGCCGGCTTTGAGGTAGGATACGGCCGAGGCCCTGTTTATGTTGAGGTTGTCCAGGGTTGTTTCGATAAGGGAATGGGGGATCGTTGGGTATACGTTTGAGAGTACTATTCGTTTGTGTTTGGTTATCAGTGGTCTTAGCTCTAGATAGTTGTTGTTCACCTTGACGTGTGAGTGTTTACTAGTGAGTTCATCCGCAATTTCTTGTGTGGCTAGGAAGACGCAGATTCGTCCGTTGGAGATTCTTGATACGAATCGGATGTTAGTTGGGTTAACCAGTTCTCCTTTTGCGAAGACGTAGTCTTTTAGTTGGATGCCATCTTGGGATGTTATTACTATTGCGTGTTCTTTTTTGGGGAGGTCGTTTTGGGTTATTGTGGCGTAGCTGGTTTTGGTGGGGTTTGATAATTGGTTTGTCATTTGGGTAGTGGAGGTCTGATGACCCCTGTAGACAGAGGTCATCTTGGGATGGGTTTGGAAACACACTGGAGTGCTAATTTGGCTTGGTGCGGTTTTGTATGTTGCTTTTCTTTCGGCGATTTGGAGACTCTGGTTCACACTGTGAGTAAACACGTTTACTGTTGTTCACTCTAACGGCGCTTAGGGACACGTCTGTGCGTGACGGGTGTCAGGCGAAGACTGAATAAACACATATTATATTGCATAATTATTGATAATAACACATGTCTACATCGTGCATCTCGTGAGGGCGTATTGAACATAGCATAGCTGCTATAACAGATCCGTCGTTCAGCTCGCACAGCTATACCGCATCGTTCGAGCGAGCGGACTACGTTATGCTTTAATGTTTTGCTCTTGTGGCTAGACAACAGTACCGTTGCGACCAGAGACCCGATCATAGCTTCAAGAACCATAAATTCGGCTGTCACAACCACTCTTTTTTCTCCGTGTGGATATCTGTCGTCAAGGAGGCTGATGAAGAGCTTCAGGAACTTATTGCGTTTCTCAAAAAAGTTCTGATATTGTCACACGGAAACGCAGATCTTGAAAGGGGGTTTTCCGTGAATCGGGAATGCATTGTAGAAAACCAACAGGAGGAATCACTTATTGCCCAAAGACAGGTGTATGGTGCCCTCAACGCTGCTGGCGGCGTTGAAAAATTGACCGTCACAACCCAATAAACACCAGTTCGTATATTATACGTATTATACACGTCTTTTTCGTTGATTTTTGGTATCCATATATCATCATACTATTATAAAACGTATATCATACACGTTTATAAGTGGTCCAATATTATCCGTTTATTAATCACGCTTTTTAAACGAAGAAATAACTTCTTGTACCTTTAATATACACGTATGATTCGGACAACGAATACGTTGAAAATTTACCTGATTTATACGTTCATCAACCCGGACAAGTAGACGTGTAATCAACTGCGCGTACGAAACGCTCTAATGTACGTATACTGTGATACATATCATATACGTATTACGTACGTTTCCGCGAAACCTGTCGTTCACACGTTATTTATACGTTTGTTAAACTGCACCCGGATACGTGTATTCAACTGCACGTACGAAACGATCCAACATACGTATACTGTTATACATATCATATACGTATTGCAGACGTTTCCTCGAAACCTGTCGTTCGAACGTTATTTATACGTTTATCAGACTGGACAAGAATACGTGTATTTAATTGCGCGTACGAAACGCTCTAATGTACGTATACTGTTACACATATCATATACGTATTACGAACGTTTCCTCGAAACCTGTCGTTCACACGTTGTTTATATGTTTATCAGACTGGACAAGAATACGTGTATTTAATTGCGTGTACGAAACGCTCTAATGTACGTATACTGTTACACATATCATATACGTATTGCGTACGTTTCCTCAAAACGTCTTCGAAAACCAAAAAATCAATGAATACCTTGCGGATTTTGAGTTACACTATAACAATGTTCAGTTCCTTCAATAATTATACGCTCGGAACTACACGTCATCTATACGTTTTTTCCAATATAATAATGAACGTGCAATATAATGAAATCGAGTGAGAATGTGTGGAACTCTAGGCAAGAAATTAAATTAAAAAAACCTACTTGCCACTCGGATGTTTAGTTAAGACATCTCAGCTACATTAAAACACTGATATCACTAAGACAGATGCAAAATTCAGAGTAATTACGAGAAAGTGACTGACTTTGTCAATGAGTAGTTTGGCGTAGTCGATAGAGCGTGCGAACAGTAATACAAGCGAATGCGAGCGTCCCCGGATCGAATCCCGACCACAACAATAATGCGAAGTTTTTCTAATCTCAAAATTCTTACTTTGTAACAAAGTGCGATTGTTTACGATTAGTAGTTGTTGATCAACGCCTCATATATTGTAATTAATTCATTTTACGTATATCTCAATTGTTTTTTGAGCTAACAATTATTTGGTCAAAATTTAAGTGGTACACGTGTATTAAACGTTGTTTATTGCGTAAAGTTAAACGTATAGACGTAACGTTTTCAATCAACGCTGCTTATGCGTTTAACTGAGGAACATTTTTCCTCGGAATAAACGTAGAGTATATGACCTATTTATACGTTTTTTATACGAACTAGTGTTTATTGGGAAAGCGAATGATTCACGCTGCTCGAAATGCGCATTCCCGGTACATTGAATGTATGGAGCAAAAAAAAAAGCAGAATGCTTCGGAAGAGACCTTACTTGTGGAAAAAAAGGCGCGGGCTCTTGAGCTGAAGGAACTCGAGGAGAAAAAGCGTGCTCTTGTTGAGAGCGCAAAAGAAGAAGGAGCAGCACTAAATGAGAAGATCAGAGCTCTCAAAAAAACAGTGTGAAGCTGTGATAATTCTGTTTTGAACAGTATACTCAAGTCTATATTAGTCTAGTAAGATGTTTATACCAAAGTTTCAAAGTTCCTTTTTGAACTGTTTGAGTTCCGCTATAAAATATTCTATCTAGGTAGTTAGTATCTATGTGTGTTCGTGAATAAATTTTGATGTAATAAAAATCATAATAAAAAATGTTGAAAATATATACGGTAAATGTACAATATTATGCGTGGAAAAGAGCAATCCCGTTATTATTAGTTTCTGTGGCATATGTAGATTATTTTCTGTCACCGTGACACAATTCGTGAACGTGTTTTTTATTGCCAATGTTTCGAATCCTTATTTATTAAATACTTGAATTGGCACTATTAGTTCGAATTTTAGTCAGGGAAAAATCATAATTTGGTCAGGGAAAGTCAGGGAAAAGTCAGGGAATTTTTCCAACTCTTTTTAGTGGCCACCATGTTTACAGATTAGAGAGTTGTATGCTTTGCTAGGGCGGTACATTGGGCAACAATCGTCCAATGTACCAGCCCTAGATGATGGGGCTGGAGAAAGAGGAAGAGGAAGCGGAACAGGAAGAACAAGCGGCGAAGACGGAGATAGAGATAGAGAAAGAGATTGGGAAAGAGAGAGAGGAATAGTAATGGACACAGAAACCGAAAGCGAAGAAATACAGGAGGGATTAGAAAGAAAAATACGTACAATGAAGATGAGAGGAGGAGGAAGAGGATTAAGATCAGGAAGAGAAGGAAAAGGAGACGAAGATGAAGATAGAGAAAAAGAAAGAGACAGAGCAAAACAAAGAGAGAAAGGAAGAGAAAGAGAAAGAAGAGAAACAGAACGAAGAGAAAGAGAATTAAGAGAAAGAGAATTAGACAGACAAGAAGAAAAAGAAAGAGAAAAAGATAGATAGATAGATAGATAGAATATTTATTAAGCGCTCTGGGACGGATCCCCTCAAGCGCTGGCACTTTAGATTACATTATAGCAGAAGTTTTACATTTGCCTGTGATACATTGTACTTAAGGTATCATATACCTGCTGGCTTTATATATAACTAAGTGATTAATCTAATATAATATACTATATACTACGATTTTAATATATACTAAGATATGGTATGACATGATTTTGGTTTTGACTTTGGCTAGTCCTATTCACAGCGTTAAATCTAAGCTGACTAGTTCGAATTTATTTAATTATTTGTGTGTTTTCGTGTGTGTAAGTACAAGAGTGTATGTGTGTGTGTGTGTATCGTGGCTAACGGCCTATACCTATAAGATCGTGCATGTTCGAGGCTGAGTGAGGTGGGTTAGATATGCCATGGAGACCCACTCAGCGAGTCCCGGCATTTGCCCTTAGTCCACAGGGAAAACCATGGCCCAAATAACCTAAGGAAGGACTCAGTCTAGGTGACTAGATTAAAGGACAGCATTAGCTTGTGTCTGACTAGAGAGTAGGTGATTGAACAGGTGATATTTAAAGACAGAGAAATAGACAGACAGATAAAGAAAGAAATACAGGCAGAGATTGAGGCTGGTTTACGGAGAGGAAGAGGGAGAGGGCGTAGTGGACAAAAGCAAGGAAGGGGACGGGGATCGGGCTGGAGCGGCGGTCGAGGAACAGGGGGCAGAGGGTGGTGGAATTTTAGCGTTGGGCGAGGAAGAGGGGGATGGGATGGGGTGGTTGGACGAGGAAGAGGGGGATGGGATGGGGAGGCTGGACGAGGAAGAGGGGGATGGGATGGGGGGGCTGGACGAGGAAGAAGGAGTTGGGATGGGGGGGCTGGACGAGGAAGAGGGGGAAGAGGCGGAAGCGGAAGAGGACGGGGCGGTCGAGGGAACTCCGTCCAAGTTTATTTTTAAATTTTTGAAGAAATGAAGAATTTTTCGAATAAAAGTATTTTTTCATAGTCTGATGTGTACGATTCATTCTTACCTTATCTATCATCAACTCGGTACTAGTATATGAGAGGATAATTTTAATTCCTTTCCATTTGGATTCCCTTTATACTTTTGTTTATGTCTGTTTTTTTTGCAATTGCAATCATGTATATGGACTGAAGTTTTGTTCTCATTTGACCTACATGGAATATGATTAAGATGAACTAGTTTGGTAATCGAGTCGAGTTACCTATATTGTAAAGTTTATTTTGAAGTTTGTTCTACAGTTCATTTCTCAATTTTTCCGATTAACAATGGTTTTTTTTTATGGATTATGACCTAGTGAACGACTCCCTGACATATATGTTATTTTATATGCATAGTTGGATGCAGGCGATTACCATGTATATCGTGGGTAATTCTACCAGGTCAAGTTGTATATCTTCTTTGTGGTGAATTCTTTTTTTATTATTTTATAATTCTCATCTCCAGATATTTATTATTACACGACTAAAGTAGAATTCAGTTTATGTCACATGGTCATTCATTACATTAAAATTCAAATTGAACTCAATTCTATTTACTTTGATTCTGAAGTGGTGATCTAGCTACTCTAAATTTGCTTTTTAATTTCGAAGGGTTTGTGTGTGGATATTATTTACAATAAATTATCTAACGTGGCAATAAATATATATATATATATATATACTAGGGGGGCTACGCCCCCCTGCGCGCTTCGCGCGCCAACCCCCCGTGTTAGTAGTAGTTTTTATTAGTCGTTTTAAGATCCTGTTACGTCCGGGCATCATCGCCCGTACGTTCGCCCCTCAATCACTTAGTACCTCAACTCTTCACACGCTTCCCCCCTTTTCCCTCTACGCCGCCACTCTTCCTATCTGCCTGCTACCAGATCCTACTTCTAGAGAAGACTCGTTGCACCCGGCACTGCCAAATGCAACGAGTCAGCAAAACCTTTTATCTTACTGTCCTAGCAACTACCTACCACGCTATGCTTCCCTCGTTCCTCACTCACTTCTTAACGATCCTCTTTACTGACAACAAGGAACTCCAAAATTTACCTTACCTATTCCACCTACAGTACTTATTAATAAATATTAGTTGGTTAACCGAGTTACTTTTGTTCTAACCATCAACAAATCCCTCAGTTATATTCTGATATTTAAAACAGGGGACAACACCCCAAATAAAGACGTAACACTGGTGGCAGCGGTGGTCCCCCTGTTACTGAGGGTATTTCAAAGAAAAGTGAACGAACGAAACCAATACCACGACAATATCAACTTCAAACTACATCAATTGTGACATAAACCAGTGAACTAGTAAAAAAAAAAAAAAAAGAAAAATTGAGTGGTGTGAACCTATAACCTGTTCGCGACTAAAAGATCTCGAAAGACGCAAAACTAATATAAAAATCCAACTACGACAGACACATCAACCTACAACTTGTGAAACAAAACATAGTTATCAAATATCAAGAAACTGCACAACTGCAAACCTAGACGGACACGGAGGTCTACTATACACCGTGTTACGATCAGTGACTATCATCAACCTGCCGATAATAGATTCCTGCCTAAAACTAAAACAGACACGAAGGGTTACTGTACTTCGCGTTACGATCAGTGATTATTATCAACCTGCCGATAATATATTGCTGCTAAAACAAAGAGCAGAAATCGAATATCATCGACTTACTTCAAAGGCACCTTGCCCCCCAAGGGCTCATCTGAGCCCCACAAAGAGCGAACCCGCTCCAACGACGACCCGAAACCTGTTGAGAACTCCAAGACACCAATATCACCAACGCTATCGCTCAACCCTCAGATCCAGAGTCAAGATCTCTATAGCAACAATCACCACTTTAGAGATATGCTAAGGAAAATCACTCTCATTGTACTCACCATAATTTCCAGAACGTAAGCTACCTTAACATACGTATACCATTTGAGATAAGTCATAAACCCCGCCGGAAACCATGTCCGACACAGAGACAGCATTCATGCATTTGAAAGTCGCGAGCACAGCGATTCCAACTTTTGACGGAACAAATATCACAATAAAATCTTTCCTTAGAAAAATCGAAAACATAAGATTACTAATAGCACCGCGAGATTCACTCCTATTCGCTGCACTCGTACGATCAAAAATTGAAGGCCGCGCAGAAACGGCACTCCCGCGAGAAAGCTTTCAATCACTACAATCTCTTATAGAAAACTTAAATCGCACGTTTGAACCGAAACAAAGACTATCAGACGTGCAATGTGCTATAGCGTGTGCACGCCAAGAGAAAGACGAGTCCGCATTAGATTACGGAACTAGGATAGAAGAACTCGTAGATACGGCCATTGACATTATAGAGTCAAAGGAATCCGCTGAAGACGCGACTATACTAATAAGAAACGTTGAAGAAAACGCTGTACGCGCATTTATAAAGGGTCTGTGTGACGCGCTAGAACAAAGGGTGTTAAATGAGAAGCCAAACACGCTGCGAGCGGCAGTCGATAAGGCGGTAAGCGCGGAAAAAATACTAACAGAAAGGCAAAAACTAAGAGCGCAGACACCAAAAACAAATGAACCGACTCAAAACCATAGCATTAATAGCTCGAAACGAACACCGCCTCACGACCCGTCGCTGAACTGTAGGTTCTGTAAGCGGGTTGGGCACTCAATAGATAACTGTAGATCACGAGAGCGTACCGACCATCTATCTTGTACATACTGTAAACGTAAAGGTCATACGGTTGAAAGGTGCCGCGCGCGAAACTACCAAAACCAACAAACACCCCAGAATCCTTCATTTTACCAATCAAACGCTCCACAATACACCCAACAACCTCAGGCACACAACAGACCTCAACATAACAACTCTGATCAGCGACCAAATCAACCTAATAACCAAAACCGAAACCAACCAAACTCCGAACAGCCAAGATACGCACACATAAACTTTACAAACACAAATACTAACTTCGCGAATACCGACAACTTCCCATTAGAATCGCAGACTTTCAACGAGTAACGGGACCACCATACGGACGCAACGACGTCCCGAATTCTAGAAATGCGTCCGAATACGTGAAAAGGATCCTTTTAGAATCACCGACTATCAGAATTCAATCACCCCAAATCATCGGCAACACTGGAACACTAATAGTAGATACCGGTGCCAATTTAAACCTAATAAAACAAAAGATTATCACCCCGGACACTCGTGTCGCATCAAGGGATAAACGTTACATCTCGGGAATAACAGAAGGGTTCACAGTAACACAAGGTAGCATTAATCTAGAATTTGCGGGCACTTGCCACGAATTCCACCTAATAAGCAAGGAATTTCCTATACAAGAAGACGGCATCCTAAGCGCCGATTTCCTGCGACACGAGGAAGCAACAATCTGTTTCAAAAACGACCAACTCCATTCGCGAAACACAGGCGTTATCTCACCACATTACAAATACTCGAACATTAATATGAAAACATCCCGCATGCTCACAACAGCGGCAACACAAACACCTAAGATACACCTAAACACGCCTCAACTCGAAAAACAGATGAGCACACTCTTGGTTGACACCGGAGCCGACATAAACGTGATAAAACTTAACGCAGTCAAACCAAACACACACTACACCCCGACGGACAATACCCAGATAACCGGCACAACAGACGGTGCTATAAAAACTCTAGAAAGCGTCAACGTACAAATCGACAATAGTTGGCACGTATTCCACCTAGTCGATAATTCCTTCCCAATAAAAGAAGACGGCATTTTGGGTACGAAATTCCTATACACTGAGAACGCCACAATTTCGTTCGGAACTGGTACAGTAACAACGGATAACTGTAAACCATTGAAAATACTAGACGAAAATATTGTATCTATCCCTAGTCGAACTGGGAAAGTAATATCGTTAAAAGTCGCCAACCCGACATTAAAAACAGGATTCCTTGATAACATAGACCTTGGCCCCAGTATTTTTCTCGGCGAAGCCTTAGTCACGAACATGGACGGTTTAGCATATGCCTCCGTGATTAACTCCAGCGAAACAGCTGTAGAGATAAGGAGGCCTGTAGTAACCTTAGAAGAAGTCAACGAACTCGAGGATACGAGACCCCAGCTGACCGACACAAGACTCACCAGCGTTCAATCAATCCTACTAACCAAGGCTCGGGAAACTAATACCAATAACACTTCCCGTTCGCTTCACTTCTCCCCTAACTACGACTCGAAACGCCTCCACACCCTTATGGAAAACCTTCGATTGAACCATTTGAACGACGAAGAAAAACAGTCGATAACTGACCTTGCTATAGAATTTAACCACCTTTTCTTCCTACCGGGCGACAAATTAAAGCATACACAACTGGTCAGTCATACCATCCCTACCACAGATGACATTCCGATTCATACAAAACAGTACAGATATCCTCAAATTTACAAAGAAGAGATAAATACCCAAGTTAGCAAACTCCTTGATCAAGATATCATCAAACACTCTTCTTCACCATACAACTTCCCGGTTTGGATGGTACCCAAGAAAACAGACGCCGCCGGCGATAAGAAATGGCGCATGGTCATAGACTTCCGTAAACTAAATGAAGAAACTATCGGCGACGCCTATCCGCTACCCAACATAACGGACATTCTAGATCAATTAGGATCCGCCAAATACTTTTCCAAATTCGATTTGGCGTCAGGTTTCCACCAGATACCGATGCATCCTGATCACAGTCCCAAAACGGCTGTCTCAACGCCACATGGCCACTATGAATTCAACAGAATGCCCTTTGGCCTAAAAAATGCACCATCAACCTTCCAACGTCTAATGGATCAGGTACTTTCCGGACTCCTCGGCAACGAAGTCTTCGTTTATCTGGACGACATAGTAATCTATGCGAGATCATTAGAAGAACACGCCATTAAATTCAAAAAACTCATGGAACGATTAGCCAATGCCGGACTAACCCTTCAGCCCGACAAATGCGAGTTTCTACGTAAAGAGATAGCATACCTAGGCCACGTCATCACTAAAGACGGAGTAATACCGGGTCCCAACAAAATAGCAGCCGTCAAAAACTATCCCGTCCCTACGAATCCGAAGCAAATCAAACAATTCCTCGGACTGATCGGCTACTACCGCAGATTCATACCTAACTTATCAAAACTCGCAAAGCCCATAAACAACTTACTAAAGAAAAACAACCGATTTCTTTGGACGTCCGAACACCAACTCGCATTCGAAACACTACGCGATAGCCTCTGTAACGAACCTATCTTACAGTACCCGGACTTTGAGAAACCGTTTATATTGACGACCAATGCCTCTAACTGCGCCGTAGGCGCAATTCTCAGCCAAGGAGAAATCGGCCAAGACTTACCTATCGCATACGCCTCGAGATCCCTCGAAAAAGCGGAAGTCAACTACTCGACGATTGACAAAGAACTCTTAGCAATCATCTTCGCCGTGAAACACTTCCGACCATATCTTTACGGACGAACATTCACACTCGTCACAGATCACAGACCACTAGTTTAGATAAACAATGTGAAAGACCCAACCTCACGACTGCTACGATGGCGCCTGACACTGGACGAATATTCTTACGACGTTATTTACGAAAAAGGAAAGATGAATTCAAACGCAGATGCGCTATCCAGAAACCCACCACCTGACACAATCTCAATCCTACCTCTTGACTCAAAGCGCCTTAGAACCGATACCGAACCCTCAGAGGAAAAGAAAAAAAAGATAAAGATAACACATCGACTCCCAAGACGTCCCCGACAAACCACAGACGAATCCACTAACCCTGCTTCAACTAAAAGACCAAAAGAACAACAAACGCCAACTATGACAACGTCAACTCTCTCGGACAATTCAGACACTGAAGCTACCCACCAAAAACCTGAACCCCCAAAAAAACGAAGGACTACCGAGTCCTCTAGTAACCAGCCCCCACGGAAGAAAGAGACCCTTCACCTATCCGAGTTCGCTTATGACTCAACACCGCCAGAAGAAGACAACGATGAACGAACAAACTCTCCAGAAACCTACCCTAGCGTTAAAAAACCGAATCAACATTATCGCGATACGCAATCTTCAGGTAACCCGGAAACACGAGGTAAACCGAACGTAGATAATGACTCAGACTCTATGGACGACTCAGACACTCAGATACACATCCGCCGTAAGCGCATTATCACGACCTCGTTCAGCTCAAATCGAAGGGTTCACAAAAAAGTTCGCAAACAAACCGCAGGCGCGATTTCCGATGAAAAACCAACAAAACGTGAACTCCCGTACATTCATACAGACCGTAGTACAAATGAGCAAAACAAACCGTCCAATGCTGAACCGGGAACTTTGAGAAATAATAAGCCAAGACCTGCGCCCTACATACGCAAGAAAATTTATAAACAACTCTCGAACACAAATCCGATCACGGACTCAGAGTCAACAGCAACACCCACTAGATCTGATATAGGAGGACGAGAAGACATAGCCGGAACCTCCACCAACCAGAATCCAGAAAACACACCCCCATACGGCCAATTTCTCGTAGATCTAGAATTTTTACCTTTGGCTTACAATAAACACATTACAGAGATAAACGCTGACATATCAAAACAAAAAGACAACCTCGCACACTGCATTTCAGAAGACTGTAAAGCTTCACTAGGTGTCGCGGATCAGATGGTGAAACAGGGATTGATACAACGTAAACAACTTCTAGCCATGAAGCCTGAAGTGACAGACGTTATAACAGTCACATACCCACGACGTATAATCTATAATTTAGTAACAAAAGAACATCACTACGACAAACCTAGGAAAGAAGTCATGTACAAGACACTAGCCAAACTAAAAATAGCACTTATCAAAGGAGGAGTGAAATCACTATCAATACCAAGATTAGGCTGCGGCCTAGATGAACTTAGCTGGGTCCCAATTAGTCGTATGATCCATTACATAATCAAGGACACAGACATTAACATCACCATTTGTGTATACGAAAATCCGATATCTCACCGACCAACCCTCAAAATCGACGAACGACCAAACCCAGTAACGGTCACCCCACACCCAACAACAGAACATAACATCATTCCACCAACAGAAGTAAATAACACTACCGACTACACGACGAACACAGACTACTCGTCAGATCCCGAGAACTCAAGATTAACAGAAAGTGACGATACCGATTCACCAATAGACACCCTAGATTTTCGAGACCTACCCAACAATGATTCTCCCACCCCAACCCGCACTAACACTCTACAACATACAGGTATTCAAAATAGCGATACCAACAGCACACCTGATGACTTTAACCATTTTATAAATAACCTGGATGACATAATACCTGTAACTAACGTCAAGGAATCAAAAGACCAAACGCTCCTAATAAACGACAGCTACGTTCACTGCGTCCCAGCGGACCACCCTACAGATGACCCATTGGCAAGACGACTAATAGACGAGGGCATGCTCAACAGGAAAATGTTCACAATTCGAACACCGCAGAAACTAGAAATAGCTCTGACAAAATTCAGAGAAAGATATATCCTCACACTTTTAATCAAAAACAAACACACAGACAACGATAATCTGGAAGACCTTTATAACATACTCCTCAACTTGAAACGTATCCTAATACGTAAAAATATAAAATCCTTCACCTCTACAAAAAACAACGTAGAGCTACGTAACTTTCAGTGGTCAACGATTAAAAAACTGTTTTACTACATCTTCGAAAATACGAACATTAGAATCACACTCTGCACCGAAGAAATTACCACGCCCGACGAAACCCTACGCCTCGAAATAATCGTAGAATACCATGAATCGCTTATCGGAGGCCATCAATGGGTAATGAAGACCTTTAACCGGATGAGAGAAAAGTACATTTGGCCAAACCTCAAATCTCAAATACAAGCCTTCATCAAAACTTGTGACAGTTGCCAAAGGGAAAAGTTAGTTCGAGTCAAAACACGACTGCCCATGATGATTACGGATACTCCGGCAGATGCGTTTGATAAAGTTGCGCTCGACATAGTAGATACCGAACCCTCAGAGGAAAAGGACAAAAAGATAAGGATAACACATCGACTCCCAAGACGTCCCCGACAAACCACAGACGAATCCACTAACCCTGCCCCAACTAAAAGACCTCAAGAACAACAAACGCCAACTATGACAACGTCAACTCTCTCGGACAATTCAGACACTGAAGCTACCCACCAAAAACCTGAACCACCAAAAAAACGAAAGACTACCGAGTCCTCTAGTAACCAGCCCCCACGGAAGAAAGAGACCCTTCACCTATCCGAGTTCGCTCATGACTCAACACCGCCAGAAGAAGACAACGATAAACGGACAAACTCTCCAGAAACCTACCCTAGCGTTAAAAAACCGAATGAACGTTATCGCGATACGCAATCTTCAGGTAACCCGGCACCACGAGGTAAACCGAACGTAGATAATGACTCAGACTCTACGGACGACTCAGACACTCAGATACACATCCGCCGTAAGCGCATCATCACGACTTCGTCCAGCTCAAATCGAAGGGTTCACAAAAAAAGTTCGCAAACAAACCGCAGGCGCGATTTCCGATGAAAAATAAAACAAAAGGTGAACTTCCGTACACTCATACGGACCGTAGTACAAATGAGCAAAACAAACCACCCAATGCTGAACCGGGAACGTCGAAAAATAATAACCCAAGACCTGCGCCCTACATACGCAAGAAGGTTTATAAACAACTCTCGAACACAAATCCGATCACGGACTCAGAGTCAACCTCCACCAACCAGAATCCAGAAAACACACCCCCATACGGTCAATTTTTCGTAGATCTGGAGTTTCTACCTTTGGCTTACAATAAACACATTACAGAGAGAACCGCTGACATATTAAAACAAAAAGACAACCTCGCACACTGCATTTCAGCAGACTGTAAAGCTTCACTAGGTGTCGCGGATCAGATGGTGAAACAGGGATTGATACAACGTAAACAACTTTTAGCCATGAAGCCTGAAGTGATAGACAATATAACAGTCACATACCCACGACGTATAATCTATAATTTAGTAACAAAAGAACATCACTACGACAAACCTACGAAAGAAGTCATGTACAAGACACTAGCCAAACTAAAAATAGCACTCATCAAAGGAGGAGTGAAATCACTATCAATACCAAGATTAGGCTGTGGCCCAGATGAACTTAGCTGGGACCTAATTAGTCGTATGATCCATTACATATTCAAGGACACAGATAATAAAATCACCATTTGTGTTTACGAAAATCCGATATCTCACTGATCAACCTTCTAAATCGACGAACGACCAAACCCAGTAACGGTCACCCCACACCCAACAACAGAACATAACATCATTCCACCAACAGAAGTAAATAACACTACCGACTACACGACGAACACAGACTACTCGTCAGATCCCGAGAACTCAAGATTAACAGAAAGTGACGATACCGATTCACCAATAGACACCCTAGATTTTCGAGACCTACCCAACAATGATTCTCCCACCCCAACCCGCACTAACACTCTACAACATACAGGTATTCAAAATAGCGATACCAACAGCACACCTGATGACTTTAACCATTTTATAAATAACCTGGATGACATAATACCTGTAACTAACGTCAAGGAATCAAAAGACCAAACGCTCCTAATAAACGACAGCTACGTTCACTGCGTCCCAGCGGACCACCCTACAGATGACCCATTGGCAAAATGACTAATAGACAAGGGCATGCTCAACAAGAAAACGTTCACAATTCGAACACCGCAGAAACTAGAAATAGCTCTGACAAAATTCAGAGAAAGATGTATCCTCACACTTGTGATCAAAAACAAACACACAGACAAAGATAATCTGGAAGACCTTTATAACACACTCCTCAACTTGAAACATATCCTAATACGCAAAAATATAAACTCCTTCACCTTTACAAAAAACATCGTAGAGCTACGTAACTTTCAGTGGTCAACGATTAAAAAACTGTTTTACTACATCTTCGCAAATACGAACATTAGAATCACACTCGGCACCGAAGAAATTACCACGCCCGACGAAACCCTACGCCACGAGATAATGAAAGAATACCATGAATCGCTAATCGGAGGCCACCAAGGGGTAACGAAGACCTTTAACCGGATAAGAGAAAAGTACATTTGCCCAAACCTCAAATCTCAAATACAAACCTTTATCAAAACTTGTGACAGTTGCCAAAGGAAAAAGTTAGTTCGAGTTGAGACGAAATTACCAATGATGATCACGGACACTCCTGCAAATGCATTCGATAAGGTGGCACTTGATATTGTTGGACCACTGCCACTAACAAAATCAAACAATCAATACCTTCTTACTATACAGTGCAACCTAACGAAATTTCTTGACGCTATAATACTTCCAAACGCGACAGCTCAAACAATAGGCACAGCCTTCGCGAGAGATTATATTACGCGCTATGGAACTCCGCGAACAATCCTAACGGACCAAGGTCAAAATTTTATGAGCAACACGATCGAACAAATTAGTAAACTTTTCAAAATTAAACAAGTACGAACGACTGCATATCACCCACAATCGAATGGATCCCTAAAAAGGAGCCACCTCGTATCTATAGAACATATCAAACATTACACAAAGAACTGTCATGACTGGGACGAATATATACGATTCGCAATATTTTGTTACAATACTGCAAAACACGAAAGCACTAGCTTTACTCCACATCAATTGATTTTTGGTCAAGAAGCACGATTACCATCAGATATGACCCCAACAATCGGGATGACTAGTAGTTACAACACATTTATTCTCGATTTATTAACGAATCTTACAGACATTCGTAAGAGAGCTATAGAAAATTTAAGAGAAACAAAATTAAAATCGAAGTCTTATTACGATAGGAATATTAACCCACAGCTCTTTGAAGCAGGACAAAAGGTTTTTCTACTAAATGAAACACGAACGAAATTTGAAGATCACTACAGAAGTCCATATATCATTAAACGAATAATTGACAATACAAATGCAGAAATCTACATTACACAAAATAAGACAAAGATAGTTCACTCAAACAAATTAAAGTTAGCACACACACGAAACTAACACGACAAATGATTACAGATACGGCACGGCACTCGCAAACGATGGAAACCAACCTTATACCTTGATACCGTTCACAACAAACCCTGGGATTTATTATGAACAACTGGAAGACTTACGTACATCAAACAACAAATGGAAGCTGATAAACTTCGTAAATATAAAACAGTTTATAGACATATCCGACAAGCTAGGAAGATACTGCGACATAATTGATAAAAGGTGCAACACGACAGGAAGTAAATGCATCGTACGAGACACAATTGACATATCAAAGAACCGTTTGTCAACCATAAAACAATACCAAAACCAAATAGAAGACTTGATAGGATACCACGAAACAGACGGACTCCATGAGAAATTAGCAGAACTAACCCATACACGCGTCAAACGGGGATGGTTCAACTTCGTTGGCAGCATTCACAAGACGCTCTACGGAACGCTAACAGAAGCAGATGGTGATTATATTAACACACAAATCGATAGACCATTTAACGATACGAACCATGTAGCCATGTTACTAGCAAATCAAACGCACATCATCCAAGCAATGCTGGGCACGCAACAGAAAGAAATTGATAATATAGTGTAACTTACTGCACCAATATCTCAGCTGAAGGCTGGAGATATGGTGCTAGTCCGCGTGAGTGTCTTTGTCACGGGTGATGTCTTTGGAGCTCCTCCTGAGGGAAAAGTGAAAAACCTCTAAATACCCAAATGATAGACTTGGATTAGGTTTCCCTAAACAGAGCTGGATATATCACGCTAGCCAAGCCTGGCAAGTAGTTCGAAAACACTCTCAGATCAAGCACGCGGATACGGGTTTGTTAGACCAGTACCGCCAACCTGAGAGCAAACTCAGAACTACAAATCGACAGAGCTGGGCGAGCCACACACACCAAGCCTACCTTGAAGCGAATGATGATGATGATTTATGAATGCTGAAATGTGGTAACAAGATAATAGAAAGAAAGGAAAATGAAAGAAAAGGATGCAGTTTAACAAGAGTAAATTTAATGTTAATCATCTAGAGTGCATAGCATAGAAAAAACATAGAGTAGCGTGTTTTGCATAGCATTAAAAGAAAAATCATAAAGAAATAAAATAAAGCATCAACTAAAGAATTAATAAGCCGAAATTAAAGTTAAACTAAATCTAAATTCCTAAGTTAAATCAATGTTCCGATCAGGTTTTTTATTAGTAATTGAATTTGTTAATGAGATAATCCGGTAATTCGCGATGTTTCAAATCGCGAATTTATTAAATTGCGCCGTTATTAAATTAAGGCGACTTTTACGCTTGCCGTCTAATTTTGTGAGTTTATCCAAAATTAGCAAAACTATTTGTGAGCAATGTGAGATTAATTAGACTTATATTTCATATCAAAAATTGTGATTCTAAGTACTTCAGTTTGAGCAAGTCTCGAATACAATTTAAGAGCAAGAGCGGTCACGCACTATTTTAGCTACGTGCCCAATTGATTTGTTTAAACGATGTGACTCGACGGGCGCTTTGCCACACAATCGGTCTAAAGAATTAATATGATGTGACTCGACGGGCGCTTTGCCACACAATCGGTAGCGGTTGCTCCGGTACCCCCTTTTTATAGCGGAATCCGCGACACCCGCGGATCTGCGGTGCGGTTGCACGGAACTCGCGATATGCACGGAATTTTGGCTCACTCACGGTCGCTCCTGCGCGTCACGGATGCGCGATGGACACTGTCCGGAACGTTACAATAGAAAAGCACATCATACAACTAGACAACCAAGTATTATTTTTCACTTCTACCTTATCAGCCATAAAAAAATACCAAACAGGGAATACAATTACCATAACATTACTGCATCACCTTAACAAACTAGACAAAATGCTAAATGAATACGAACTAGACTTAAACAGCGTAATCGACGCTATTTTATTCACGAAACAAGGAATTGTACACCCAAAACTATTATCACCAAAACAATTGATTAACAGCCTGCAACACATACAAACCTTAGAACCGCTCCTACAATTTCCTACCCCTTTAAGAAATAAATACGCCGAGGAATTAATTAGACTATTGGAACTTGACATTATCTATAACGAACCCAACATAATCTATGCCCTATCAATCCCACTATTAGACGACGACACATTCAACTTATACCATTTACTCCCGATTCCAGTCGAACAAAACTTCGACAGAACAAATACTTTCGCCTGCATAGCCCCCAATAATGACTACATCGCAGTTTTAACAGACAGAAGTTCCTATTTTCACCTATCAAAAACAGACTTCACAGAATGCAAATTCTCGCAGAACTCATACATCTGTAAACAGACTAAACCAATCTATCACAACAACAACCACAAATCGTGCGAAATGCAATTATTCTTAGGTAATACGCCTAACCAACTCAACACATGTAACATCAGGATAAATTCATTCGATGGATCATATTGGTCAAAACTGAGAGCACCAAATTCGTGGATCTACTCATTAGCAAACCCAGAAACTATTCATATCCTGTGCCCCAATATGCCTACAGCACGTGTCACCCTTTCTCAATCCGGGATACTAAAACTGAGGACTAGATGTTCAGGACACTAAGAAATTGTAACGCTTAGTATCTCTAATACCATGACGTCGACAGAAATGCACTCATACGTCCCAGAATTCACTCTAAACCTAACCGAGATATATCAGGACCTAAACAAAAACCATACCGTAAACCTATCTACAATTCCCATATTCCACCAATACAAAACCACACCCCTAAACGCCGATGACATAAAATCTAACAGCCTAGCACTGGAGGATATAATCAAACAGGCAAATAAAATAAGTAC
The DNA here is from genome assembly GCA_963992785.1 of Tenthredo livida. NCBI lineage: Eukaryota > Metazoa > Arthropoda > Insecta > Hymenoptera > Tenthredinidae > Tenthredo > Tenthredo livida. The sequence goes on along the minus strand of OZ023072.1, from coordinate 11,633,262 downwards.
ACACAAACGCACACAGCAAAACACCGACAGCCTAACGACTAGTCTCTCCTACGCAGCCATTGGCCTAGGAATTATAGCAGCCCTGTTCGTGGCATTTAAATTTTCAATATTCGGAAAAATAGCAGCGGTCTTCTCCTGCCTGGGGAAGACAAGACGCGACAGCGTACGCTCAAAGTCACCCACTTACGAAAAACCTATCAAATTCAACATTATTCACCCACACCTAAACGAAAACACTCCTCAAGAAGCAATCCCACCACCACTTCCGCCAATGGGCCCGTCTATGCACAAGAGCAAGACCCGAAAGCCCCACCTACTACACCGGACAGCGACAGGCTCGCACCCGCTCGAACCGGTGAAATACTACGATTAAATATACAAGTCGGTACGCTCATTTAATTTTAACGATAGATTAACAATAGATTTAAGTCATCAAGCCATTACCAATGTTTTGAACAATTACTTAGACGCATAAGCATTTAACATGTAATTCAAACCTTTGTCATTAGGATAATAATATTACGACCAATACCAATGTTTCTTTTTTTTCCTTTTTCTTAATTTGAAATTGTAATCACTCACGTATTGTTAGACATAAATCTTAGATAATATTTGATAACTACGTTAAAAGAAAGCATACCGCTTGAATACAAGCGATATGTTTCCTCTAACGGGGGGAGGGGGGGGTGTGTTACGTCCGGGCGTCACCGCCCGTACGTTCGCCCCTCACTCACTTCAGTACCTCAACTCTTCACACGCTCCTTCCCTTTTCCCTTTACGTCTCCACTCTTCCTATCTGTCTGCTTCCAGATCCTACTTCTAGAAAAGACTCGTTGCACCCGGCACTGCCAAATGCAACGAGTTAGCAAAACCTTTTATCTTACTGTCCTAGCAACTAGCTACCATGCTTTGCTTCCCTCGTTCCTCACTCACTTCTCAACGATCCTCTTTACTGACAACAAGGGACTCCAAAATTTACTTTACCTATTCCACCTACAGTACTTATTATTAAATATTAGTTGGTTAACCGAGTTACTTTTGTTCTAACCATCAACAAACCCCTCAGTTATATTCTGATATTTAAAACAGGGGACAACACCCCAAATAAAGACGTAACATAGTAATTAAAAAAAAAAAAAAAAACATAAAAAGTTCAAAAGTTGATTTCTGGAGAATCAATATTTTGACCGGTTGTCGTAAAGAATCAGGAGCATCGTTGGACCGATTCTGGAGTTTGTGGTCTTCAAATTTGTAGAATCGAAACCTCTATCATATGAACTGACAACTTTTTGATATCTCTATTTTTGGTTGAGATAATAGAAAAAATATAGAAAATAAATTGAAGAATCAGAAAAATCTCAGTAAAAACTAAGCGAGTCAGGCAATTTTTTCGATATCAAAAAGTTGTTAGTTCATCTGATAGAGGCATCTCTTCTGAACACTTGAAGACCAGCAACTCCAGAATTGGTCCAACGATACTCCTGATTCTTTACGACAACCGAGTAATTTTGTATTTTTTCATATGGAGAGTAGCTGCTATTAGACTCAAAGTAATATTGAATGTTAGGTATGGATAATGTGGGTCAAAACCTCCCAAAACTCCATGATTTTTTTGGATTTGATCAGACTCTCAAATTCGCTGTAAAACATTTATATCTTTTTCAGAATTTTAACCCATTCAAAGGTGTGGATACCCCCTTAACAAATTCGGGGATCGATGAAATATTGGAACAAATTACATACGTAGAACACATGGAACAGATACAACGAGCCGATAGAGAGCATGAGCTGTTAGCCGAGTTCGCGGAAGTCGAGGAAGCCCAACGTCACGCGGTAGAGGCAGAAATATGGCGTGATTTTGAAGAAGAAGAATGGCAAGAAAGAGAGGCACGAAGACGCGTTAACGATAAAGATATTGTAGAGTCCGAGGATAATAGAAAATCTTAGTAATATATAATAGAAATTGAATATATATTGTAACATTGCATGTTACGACAGGCTCCTCACCCCTTAAACGACCTTAGCGGAGTGGATGAAAATGAGAGAATGAGTAGATAGACCCCGAGGTCCGATAGAAATTCCGAGAGGCGACCGTGACCGACTAAAGACTGTTGAGCATATTATTTATTCTTTTGTTTTGTTTTACGACTTTTCTCTAACATGTGGGAGACGAGGCCCAGCCGACGGCTAAGATACTGTGACAGAGACACACCACTACCGACGCAAGACGTTCCAGTATCGACTGTTTGGATCCTACTCGATGAACGCCACCCAAAAGCTTTGGAGGATAGTTAGTGGCCACGCTACCTCCTGCTAGTAATCTAGAGGACACGGGGGAGTGCCAAGGGCATTCTACAACGGGGGATATCGGTGGTGGAAGAGATTCCCGCCACCAGGAAGAGCCTGCATCCCGTGAGCCTCCGACGTAGCAAGCTAAAATCATCGTGGCGAACTTTGAATTACGCGCGTGGCGACCACCGGTCGCCATGCTTAAGGGATCCTTCGGTCGATACGAAAATCGATATTTGGCCGTAACACGAGGGCGCTGATTACCGGCGCCATGCGGTCTAGTCACTCTGCGTTAGACTAGCGTTCTTAGCACTCGTGCCGTTTATGTTTGTCTGAGACTTTGCGTTAAAAGAATTTATAATTTTTACGTTCGAACCTCGTGGGTTTTCTTGAGTACGTCACTTGATTCGAGTGAGTGAGTGTTTTCCTCCGAGGAATATTTCCCCCGTGGGATTAGACGATGGACTTTAGCCAGGAGAAGGCTTCCTTCCTCAGGTGGCTGGAAGACGGTAAGCGTTAGCCATTCTTACCCATGCTAATTCGAATTCGGCAACGGCCGTCAGCCATATTGCCTTGAGCAGCCACGAGGCTAATTGATATTCTTGGAATCGAATTAAACCGATCTCCGAAGGGTAGGCCGTCACCAGTGTCCCCGTGTATTAGAGAATATCGTTCGAGTCATTATTTTGTAGAGAAATATCGAGTATAATAGTCTGTTAAGTTCGGGGTTGATATCTGTCGTACACGAGTGCGACAGAGATAGTCGTAGTCAGTCACTGTCGCTCTCTCTTCCTCCCGTGGGGAGAGACATAGCTATTCGTTATTTGGACTTCGAGTCTTTGTTTTTCGGGTTCGAGTCAATAAAGAATTCTATTTAATTATTAGTCGCGTTATTCGCAGAGTTAGGTTAAGTTAGTCTAAGTGAGATCTGTAAATATTACTTCGTAGATCAATTTCATTTTTCTAGTCGCTATTAAGAACAGAAGGCTCACTCATTGTAAATATTCGCCTGTTAATTAGTTGTAAGTCCTCCTCGTGGAGTCTATTTAGCGTTCTAGTTGAAATATTGTCTCACGAGGACCAAGTTTGTCGAGTTATTTAATTATTTTGCATGATTTTCCTTGTTATTGCTCTCCCACGTGGAAGCTAGTAGTTTATTAGATATTGTAAAGCTCGTCAAACGTGGCCGGGTCACTTTTACACGACCTGTGGCCGTTCTTTCTACGAGGGAATTTATTCCCGATTGTTAAAATTATTATTTCTATTTCTTTTCTATTTTGTTGAATAAATTCTATTTTTTCTATTGTCAAATTCAAACGCTCGAGTCGTTATTTAACGTCCCGCTAATCCTTCAATTAATCCTGACCCCTCTCCGCGGTACTGTAGCTAGCCGACGCTTTACGTACCCGTAGGTTATATTTTGTTTATATTTTTGAACGTGGCGGTTATCCACCTGGCGCCCAGCATATTTTTCAGGTAATTAACGTTGGCCAATTGTCGAGTGGACGGCTCTCGGAGGCTAGCATCCGGTCTAGTTCGAGGGCTAAATAAAATCCACGTCACAAATTGGCGCCCAACGTGGGGCCCTGAGAAAATTAAATTGTAGTTTTGTTGAATAATTATTCGCTTTTGGGTAACGGCTTCTCTGTTGCTAAGCGACTTCGAGTCAAGTATTTGTTTTCTCTGTCTACCGGAGAAGGATTAGCGGCGCGTACGCTCGCAGCGACTTTGTATCGAAGCCGTACCGCGGCAATTCTTTCGTTTATCGTAGCGATTCAAATTCTCTTATTTTATTCTTCGGGTATTTCTTTTGATTTACGAAACAATTTTGCGTTCGGGAAATTGTTGAATTCTCTCGAGGGATTCGGATTTTTTTTTACGTTCTGGTTAAATTAATGAATTAATTTTTTTTGCCGTGTTCTCTCCGAGAGAGTAAAATACTCGATTATAGCGTAGTACAAAACGTTATATGCGCAGGGACACTGGATACGGACCCCTAAGCTTAATATTAAGGGCTATTCGCTATTATATATTATCTGCTTGCTATTGAATTGTTTTTTTTGTTTTTTTTTTGTGTGTACTATTTCCCTGTGCATGCCTGGTGGTGGATAACTTGTACTAGGTGATCGAACAGAGACAAACCGCTGTAAAAATTAATATTGAGTACCAGTGGGGTCCTGCCGCCGAGATCACCGGGGGAAACAACATTTAATTTTCAAATAAATAATCTCAAATAGCTAGCTAGTGAGGGTCTTGTCTAGAATCCAACGGCTAACATTATTCTATATTTCGGGTTCGTGAAACTATTCTCTAACGTGGGGGAAGAGCAAAGTCCAGACTCGACGGACTCTGAGTACACCCCGCGCCGAGGGGAATGTTTACGCGTCGTCATTGCGAATCGATTCGAATATCATAGGTGTCGCATAGATTCACATTTTGAGCTCTGGCTGTAGCAGTGGTGCTCAGGTGTGGGTTCTGAGGACCATATGATCGCAGTGGTTCTCAACTCACGGCTACCTCGACGAGTAGACTCGTCGAGAAGATAGAGTATAGCGCTTTGAGTATGTTTTAGTTTTTTTTTTGCGTATCTTTCGGGTTCGGGTTCGGGTTCGGGTTATCTTTCGAGTTCGAGTTCGAGTTCGAGTTCGAGTTGATTTTCGAGAGTGACTTTAAATCGAGTAATTTCATTACGCACGTTCGACTGCACTCTCGGAATAAGTATTGAGTTTAGTTCGGGACTTTTGATCTTTAGTTTCGAGTTCGCGTTGATTTTCGAGATCGAATTTAAATCGATTGATTTCTTCACGCACGTCCAAGTGCACTTTCAGAACAAGTATCGCGTTCAGTGAGTGATTTTCTTTTTTTTCTTTTGTGGATTTCGTTTTTTTTCCTGGAAGTTCGAGTTCGATTTTCGCGCTTTCAGTTAGTCTGCGTATTTTGTTTGTTTTTCGCGTTCGGGTTTTTCCCTTCGTTCGGAATATTTCTTTTTGGTGTCGACTGAGTCCTAGTTTCCTCATCGAGTCATGGCGTCAATAGATACCCCGTACGGATGCGCTTTGTGGGATTTAGATCATGCGGAGTTATCCCAATTGCTCAGTTCGCTAAACGTGAGTACCACGGGCTCAATCGTTGAGCTTAGAGATCGGTATTTGCGGCATTGGCGGCGACGTCAGGGCGAGCTTACGATCCCCTGGGAGCCCGAGGATGAAACGATTTTCGCCTCAGACGGTGGGTCGCGACCGGGTGGTCGCCAGGAGCACCAAAGAAACCCCTCGCCGATCCGGGTTTCATTCGCGACCAATTTCGAGTCACGCCCGGTAACGACAACGACCACGAGCATCATCTACACGGTAGCTCAACCGGTCATGTCAACGATCGCCGATCCAAGGCCGTCGGTGAGCTTAGCGAGCTCACCCCAGAGGCCGATCCCTACACGCGTCGCGCCAGATGCGAGCGACGCATACAGAGATTTTTATAGAGACCATGCTGCATTCCGGGAAATTCTAGCCGAAGAAAGACCCGAGGTGATGCCGCGCCGATCCACGGTAAACCCGCGAGCGTTAGCTGCCTACGGTCACGAATACCTACGCGGTACACAGGTCGAGGTCCTGCGCGATAACAGGCCCCCACAGCTAGAGCTAGAGGACCGATATCATAGACCCGAGAGGGTAGCGTCCGACCGAACGAGGGTAAGACCCGAAACGGTGGAAATTAGCGATAGCCGGGACCAACCAAACCTCGAGGACTTAGTGCAGGAAGTACTAAGGAGATTACCGCGAGAATCTCTTCCGAGAGGAATCGTAGGATCCCGGGAAGATAGGGATCGACAATCGCGCGAGGAAGCACGGCCAACGGAAGGCCACACCCGCCGAGAAGTCGACTTCAGACAAAACCGAAGCCTGTCGCCGGTAAATCCTCAACCGATCATTACCCACCCACCCTCCCGCACTAGGGAACCCAATACGAGCGTGTGGGACGAACCGCACTCCGGTTGGGAAGACGTGACGACACCCGCGCGCTCTCATTGTAGAGACCGAGCCAAAGAGGTGGTCGAAGCGTTACGAAGGTGGAACATAAGGTTCGGAGGTAGTAGTGAACAAAGCGCGGAGGACTTTTTAAGCCGTCTCGATGATTGTAAGAGGTTCACTCCATTAAGCGGCAAAGAAGTGATACAGTCTCTGCCGATAGTATTCACGGGGATCGCCTCGGAGTGGCTACGACTCGAGCGAGATAGCTGGTCGAGCTACGAAGATTTCCGGCAGGAATTTTGAAGCTGGTTCGGCGACGAAACAGTAAATAAAAGATTCCGTCAGCAGGCCGCGTCGCGTACGCAGGGCGAAAACGAGTCGGTGACCGACTACTTGACCTGCATCCGGGGGTTGTTAAATCGAATGACTAGGCCATACGCGTTGGAGGACCAACTAGACTTAGCATTTGAGAATCTTAAGCCGGAGATTCAGAACTTACTAGACCGGAATCAAATATCCAGTTTTAAAGAATTAGCTCGGGCTGCCACTGCTAAAGCAAGAAATTTAGCATCCTCGCGGGCGTACAAGCCACCCTCACCCGCTGACGCCGACGAGTCGTACATGTCGGAGCTAGCATGTAAGGCTAAGACCAAACAAACGAAGAAAGCCCATGCACTCGCGGCCGTGTATGAGTCTGTCGAGACTGCGGAGGCACCGGAGGCGCCGAAGGCTAAGTCAGCTCCAAAGACGAAAACGAAAGGCGGTAAGAGTCAAGGGGGGGGGGAAGATGGCCTTGGAAAAGGCCATAACAGAGCAACTCGCGGCAATTCAGGCAAATTTAGAGAAAAGAATAGAGACCGCGACCGCGAACCTACAGCCTCGGCAGGCTAATCCAACCGCTCCGACATACCCCGTAGACGCGAGGGTAGCTACGAACACCATGCCAACAATGGATGGTGGACCAGCGGACACCTGTTTTAACTGTGATCGCAGAGGTCATATATGGAGGGATTGCCCAGCGCCGAGGGTTCGTTTTTGCTATCATTGCGGTAGAAAAGGCGAAATAGCGACTACGTGTTCGCGTTGTCATCCGGGAAACGGAACTGGGGGCTCGCGAACAGGGCAAGGGAGTCACCCCCAATAGAAAACCCGAGCCCAAATAATCCTTATACCGAGCCGGATGCAGAATGCTTTCCGATGCAGACCCTTGAACTGCAGCCACGCTGGTTTTTAACAGTCAAAATCGGGAATTCGAAGGTTCGCGCTTTAATAGACACCGGGTCTTCCAGAAGTTTTTTAGGAGCTTCGGGAAAGAAAATCGCCGAAGAAAATGGTCGGGCCTTAAGCAAACCAGCTTTTGAACGGGTTATACTGGCAAACGGCGACACCGAAGCAGTCTTAGGGGAATTTATCGTGCCGATTGAATTGGCAGGAATAACCCACGAACTTGCGATTCGAATACTCCCGTCCGTAGCGTGGGATTGCATCCTCGGTATGGATATTATTAGATTATTTGAGTTAGAAATGTATGGCGGAGACGATACGTGGCGTCTGAGAGAGGGACCGACGGAAACTAATCCGTTTTTCGAGTCATTGGCAGCGACCACGGGGTCAACCAACGCGTGTTATGGTATAGCAGAATTAACTTCAGCGGAGAAAACGGTACTGGGAGAGTTTTTAGAGACTGAACTACCTGCGGTCACGGGCCCACTAGGACTAACAAGCCTAGCTGAGCATACCTTAGACACGCAGGGAAATTTGCCGATTAAACAAAGATATTATTTAGTATCACCGGTGGTACAAGCCGCGATCCATGCCGAAGTTGATCGTATGTTAGCCGAAGGCGTCATTGAGCCGTCACAAAGCGCGTGGTCGAGTCCCATGGTAATGGTTAAAAAGCCGAATGGCAGTTATCGCTGTTGTTTGGATTTTCGTAAAGTAAATAGCGTCACGAAGAAGGATGCCTACCCGATCCCTTATATTAACGGGATTTTAGATAAATTACGTGCCGCGAGGTATATTTCGACGATTGATTTGAGTCAAGCCTATCATCAGATTCCCTTGCACCCAGATAGTCGCGAAGTCACTGCGTTCACTGCACCGGGCAGAGGCTTATTTCACTTTACGAGGATGCCATACGGACTCACCGGAGCCCCTGCGACGTTTCAACGATTAGTTGATAAATTAATTACACCGGATATGGAACCACATGTTTTCGCGTATTTGGACGATATTATTGTAGTGACGGACAATTTTGTAAAACATATCGATTGGCTCGAACGCGTTTTTGATCAAATAGCACGGGCTGGTCTAACGTTGAACCCGGATAAATGTGAATTTTGTAGAGATGAAGTAAGATATTTGGGGTTCAGAGTTAATAACGAGGGTTTGCAAATAGACCCCGACAAGATCGAACCGATTGTTAGTTATCCGGCACCCCGGAACTTGAAACAATTGCGACGATTTTTAGGGATGGCCTCGTGGTACCGCCGATTTATCCCAGCGTTCGCGGGCTCCTCGGAGCCATTAACGCGGCTTTTACGCAAAGATAGACGGTGGGAATGGGGCGAAGAACAAGAACAAGCGTTCAACGAATTAAAATCCGCGTTAACCTCAGCCCCGGTATTATCGTGTCCTGATTTTCGAGTACCTTTCGTAGTGCAGACGGATGCCAGCGATTTTGGAATCGGCACCGTCTTGACTCAGACCATCGACGAGGTCGAACGAGTCATCGCGTATGCGAGTCGCACTCTCTCTGAAGCCGAGAGAAAATATTCGGTGACAGAAAAAGAGTGTTTAGCTGTAATTTGGGCCATAAAGAAATTTCGCGCGTACCTCGAGGGGTATCATTTCACGGTGATAACGGATCACAGCAGCCTCCGATGGCTGCATAATTTGCATAATCCGACAGGTCGGCTTGCTAGGTGGGCCTTGGAGCTCCTGGAGTATGACTTCGAGGTCATACATCGAAAGGGAGCTATGCATCATGTCCCCGACGCATTATCGCGAATGTACGAAGACGAGGTCGAGGACCTCGCAGCCGTGTATGTAGCCGCGATTAATGAAGCTCAAGATCCGTGGTACAATAAACGCGTACAAGAAGTTTTAGAGGCCCCGAAAAAGTATAGAGAATGGTCGGTGTTCGAAGGCCGACTGTATTATTTGCGGCCGAATCCGGTGACAGAACCGATTATGGAAGAACTGAATCCGTGGAAATTAGTATTGCCCGCCGAACATCGCGACCGAGCGTTTATCGAAGCGCACGAAGACCCGCAGGCTGGGCATCTCGGAGTCGAAAAGACTTATGCGAGAATCCGCGAGGATTATTATTGGCCTGGCATGTTTAGGGATATCGTAGTCGCGGCACGACGATGTCAGCAATGCCAACAGTGCAAAGTCGAGCAGGCTACGCCAGCTGGTCTGATGGGAGATCGCGTAGTAAATCAGCCGTGGACAGTAGTCGCAGCCGACATAATGGGTCCGTTTCCTCGTAGTCGATCAGGATACGAATATTTGTTAGTCTTCGAGGACTTATTTACGAAGTGGGTCGAGTGCATCCCGTTGCGTAAGGCCACTGGGAAAAACATTATCGCGGCGTTCGAGGATTTAATTTTGTCTAGGTGGGGTACTCCGGAAGTATTCCTCACTGATAATGGCACCGAATTCGCGAACAAAGCCGTCGATGAGATGTGCGCCGAGTACAACATCGTACACGCCCACGTACCCCCGTATCACGCGCAGGCAAACCCTGTAGAGAGGGTGAACCGAGTTCTGAAGACTATGATCACGACGTATATTGAGACGGATCATCGAGACTGGGACATTCATTTGCATGAATTTCGGTTCGCGTATAATTCTGCGGTGCATAGTTCACTGAAAGTGAGCCCAGCGTTTTTAAACTTAGGTCGCGAACCGCGGCCTCGAGTGCAACTACGACGCGCGGAAGAAGGTCCGGCGACAATTCCGGAACCGTGTCCCGCGAAGTGGGCAGAAAGAATGACCCGCCTGCAGGAATTACGAGATCTCGCGACCCGTCATTTACAAAATGCACGCACTAGGCAGGCACAATATTATAATCGACGTCACCGGGACGGTCACTATAAGGTAGGAGACCGAGTCTGGAAGCGAAACCGCGTCTTATCATCAGCTGCGAACTTCGTAGCTGCGAAATTAGCTCCCAAATTCGCGGGACCTTATATCGTAACGAAGGTAGTATCACCCGTCGTGTACGAGCTAGAGGATGAAACCGGTAGGACACTCGGTCGACACCATATAAAAGATTTTAAACCGTACGTCGCCCCAGAGGTAGACGTCAATCTCAGCGAATCCGAGGAGGAAGAGGCATCTTCCGACGAGGCCTGAGACGATTGTTCGCGTTCGTGTACGTCGAGTTTTTTTTTTATATTAAGTATTTGAGTGCTATCGGATTCGAGTGTCTTATATTGTTTTTTTTTTTGGTTCTGTTCCTTATTTTTGAGTTAGGGCGAAAGGGTTTTAGGGAACTTTGAGAAAATTATCGGTCAGTTCGACGAATTAGCTTTTCTTTATTTTTTTTGAGTCGACTGCACCCAGCATTGCGTAGTGAGGGATTGCTCCCGGTTGTCTGGGGCTCATTAGGAGAGGTTTTGGTTCTTCGCAGTCCAACCCGGTGCGGCCTACGAGGGGCAGATCCAGTTGGCCTGCAGCGACCTGGTAGAGCTGCACAATCCGGAGGCCAGCGCCTCAGAAGAACCGGAGGCCAACGCCTTAGAAGAGCCGGAGGCCAGCGCCTCAGCAGAACCAGAGGCCAACGCCTCAGAAGAGCCGGAGGCCAGCGCCTTAGCAGAAAGGCCCAAGCCTCCCAGTTCGGGGGCTATACCGCGTCCCCGGAAAATCGAGGAACCGGTGCCGAGGGATCCCCGGTACATGCCCGCACCCTCACGCCCGGCTAGGCTCAGACCCGCCTCGGAGGTAGACCGCCTCGAGAAGGAAGTGAGAGAGGCCGACAGGCGCGCTGAGGAGGCCCGACGAGCAGTGAGGGAGGCCACGAGGCTCGCCGCCGAGGCCCATAACGAGGCCGGGCAATTACGGCAAGCGTACGAGGCCGCCGTTCGAGCCCGTCGAAATCTAGAGGACGCAGGACGAGGGCGAAGCGAGCGAGAGGCGCGGGAAGCCGCGATGTTGGCATACCGGCAGAGCCAGCTTAATTGTTGGAACTGTGGCCGGGCCGGACACACCTCCCGGTATTGTGATCGGCCAAAGCAGTTGTTCTGCAACCTGTGCTCGAGGGACGGGGTCGTAGCCGAGACGTGTCCGTGCAGGGACCAGGGGTGGAACTTAGAGTTGGCAGCTCAGAGAGCCAGGGAGCAAGCCCGTCAAGGGTATTACCCCGAGGCCTCGCGTAGACCATCCGGCCGGAGGCCGTAAAGCATTACGACGAGTGCGTTATCGGGGCTCAGGTGTCAGATGATTTGTTTTTTTTTGTTGTTTTTGTCTTTCCCTTTTCGTGGGGGTGTTATTCGTTTTTTTTTTTGTTTTTTTTCTGGTATAGAGTCCTCGGACTCGGGCATTGACGCCCTGTATTTAGTTTCGTTTTGTTTTGTTGGTTCGTAGTCTCTTATTTTATTTGTTTTTTTTTGTGTCGTGTTTTTGGTCATAATTATTGGTAATGAACTTACAATAGTCATTTATTTTGCTATTTTTTTTGTGGTTCGTAAGTTTCGAGCTTTCAGATATTAGACTCTTATTTTGATTTTGTTTTTTTTTGGTTGGGAAGTCGAACCCTTCCCTAAGTCTTTGTCTGTCTGCCTTCTGCAGGGGGACAGTAGCGTGTGATGACTTGAGAATTTAACCGGGGGTTTTCATAAAATTACCTTCGTATTCCCTCCCCGGGGGAAAGTTTAGTTTGTTAAAAAGTTACGTTTAAGCCATCAGATCCAGACGGATCTGTAGACGTAAGACGCGGTGTGCGGCCGCCACTCGGAGTTCGGTCCATGGGTCAGTTTTGCAAGCGCTTCCGCCCCAGTGGTCCGTCTAAGGGGGGGGGGAGTTGTAACATTGCATGTTACGACAGGCTCCTCACCCCTTAAACGACCTTAGCGGAGTGGATGAAAATGAGAGAATGAGTAGATAGACCCCGAGGTCCGATAGAAATTCCGAGAGGCGACCGTGACCGACTAAAGACTGTTGAGCATATTATTTATTCTTTTGTTTTGTTTTACGACTTTTCTCTAACATGTGGGAGACGAGGCCCAGCCGACGGCTAAGATACTGTGACAGAGACACACCACTACCGACGCAAGACGTTCCAGTATCGACTGTTTGGATCCTACTCGATGAACGCCACCCAAAAGCTTCGGAGGATAGTTAGTGGCCACGCTACCTCCTGCTAGTAATCTAGAGAACACGGGGGAGTGCCAAGGGCATTCTACAACGGGGGATATCGGTGGTGGAAGAGATTCCCGCCACCAGGAAGAGCCTGCATCCCGTGAGCCTCCGACGTAGCAAGCTAAAATCATCGTGGCGAACTTTGAATTACGCGCGTGGCGACCACCGGTCGCCATGCTTAAGGGATCCTTCGGTCGATACGAAAATCGATATTTGGCCGTAACACGAGGGCGCTGATTACCGGCGCCATGCGGTCTAGTCACTCTGCGTTAGACTAGCGTTCTTAGCACTCGTGCCGTTTATGTTTGTCTGAGACTTTGCGTTAAAAGAATTTATAATTTTTACGTTCGAACCTCGTGGGTTTTCTTGAGTACGTCACTTGATTCGAGTGAGTGAGTGTTTTCCTCCGAGGAATATTTCCCCCGTGGGATTAGACGATGGACTTTAGCCAGGAGAAGGCTTCCTTCCTCAGGTGGCTGGAAGACGGTAAGCGTTAGCCATTCTTACCCATGCTAATTCGAATTCGGCAACGGCCGTCAGCCATATTGCCTTGAGCAGCCACGAGGCTAATTGATATTCTTGGAATCGAATTAAACCGATCTCCGAAGGGTAGGCCGTCACCAGTGTCCCCGTGTATTAGAGAATATCGTTCGAGTCATTATTTTGTAGAGAAATATCGAGTATAATAGTCTGTTAAGTTCGGGGTTGATATCTGTCGTACACGAGTGCGACAGAGATAGTCGTAGTCAGTCACTGTCGCTCTCTCTTCCTCCCGTGGGGAGAGACATAGCTATTCGTTATTTGGACTTCGAGTCTTTGTTTTTCGGGTTCGAGTCAATAAAGAATTCTATTTAATTATTAGTCGCGTTATTCGCAGAGTTAGGTTAAGTTAGTCTAAGTGAGATCTGTAAATATTACTTCGTAGATCAATTTCATTTTTCTAGTCGCTATTAAGAACAGAAGGCTCACTCATTGTAAATATTCGCCTGTTAATTAGTTGTAAGTCCTCCTCGTGGAGTCTATTTAGCGTTCTAGTTGAAATATTGTCTCACGAGGACCAAGTTTGTCGAGTTATTTAATTATTTTGCATGATTTTCCTTGTTATTGCTCTCCCACGTGGAAGCTAGTAGTTTATTAGATATTGTAAAGCTCGTCAAACGTGGCCGGGTCACTTTTACACGACCTGTGGCCGTTCTTTCTACGAGGGAATTTATTCCCGATTGTTAAAATTATTATTTCTATTTCTTTTCTATTTTGTTGAATAAATTCTATTTTTTCTATTGTCAAATTCAAACGCTCGAGTCGTTATTTAACGTCCCGCTAATCCTTCAATTAATCCTGACCCCTCTCCGCGGTACTGTAGCTAGCCGACGCTTTACGTACCCGTAGGTTATATTTTGTTTATATTTTTGAACGTGGCGGTTATCCACCTGGCGCCCAGCATATTTTTCAGGTAATTAACGTTGGCCAATTGTCGAGTGGACGGCTCTCGGAGGCTAGCATCCGGTCTAGTTCGAGGGCTAAATAAAATCCACGTCACAATATATACAAATCATTCATTCCAAAGATTTTGCTAGATACAGGAAAATTATCATCATTACCGTTAGAATAGAAATAGAATATATATATACAAATCATTCATTCCAAAGATTTTGCTAGATACAGGAAAATTATCATCATTACCGTTTGTCCCGTATGCCGTATGAATAATTTACTTACTATTCGTAGAAAGATATACCAAAAACTTGCTGCTTTGCGCATGTAAATATGGCTGCTTTGCGCCATAATATATAAAGCAGAGGACCGACGACCACAACCATGCTGCTTTGCGCATGCATATATGGCCGCTTTGCGCCTTAATATATGAATGCTCCGCGCTTTGATATATGAATTATTAAATTCATTAAATTGTAATTAAATTATAAATTATTTATACGGGATACGGGACAAATGGTAAAGATACTTGACTTTCTATTCGTAGAAAGATATGCCAAGAAATTTCTGCTTTGCGCATGAAAATATGGCTGTTTTGCGCCATAATATATACGACAGAGGACCGACAACCACAACCATGCTGCTTTGCGCATGCATATATGGCCGCTTTGCGCCTTAATATACGAATGTTTCGCGCTTTGATATATGAAGGGGAGGACCTGTACTACAAGAACTACAAAGCGGGGGACATGGAATACGTGAACTATGAGGTCAAAGACCTGGACGACTGGATCCGAATCTGAATCACGTTGTATTATAATAACAATAGATGTTCATTTTATGGTAAATTGAGACGTAGAGTCAAATCAGTTTTACTCTTTATACAATTACAATATTTGATAATTGAACAAATTTCAAATATATTCATGGTGATGTACAACAAATCTGTCAATGAATAAATAATATCATACAATTATAATATATATTTAATGGCGAATTGCAGGACTCTAAATATCAATAACGTTCTATGGCGAAATGGTGTGGAAACGATAACTGTTGCAATAATTGTTATATAGCTATTATGCTAAGTATAAATAGCGTATACTTTATATATAAAGTCTGAAGCATAAAATATAGTCTGAATTCTTAGTACCTAATAGCCAATGTGAAGAGAATATATAATCGGAAGTCACAAACTAGACACTGGATTTTATAAAAAATTTGATCATTTTTCGGAAAACATACAATGTCTGCGGATTATTTGGATCATAAAACGACTAATCAAAACTACTACTAACACGGGGGGTTGGCGCGCAAAGCGCGCAGGGGGGCGTATCCCCCCTAGTATCTCTCTATATTATAAAGATATCTCGCTGCCGCCGCCGCCGCCGCCGCCGCCGTGTCAGTATTTCAGATTCTTTTGTTTTCCCCAGAATTCTTTTGTTTTTCCCAGAATTCCTGGGTTTTCCCAGAGTTCTTTTGTTTTCCCCAGAATTCTTTTGTTTTTCGCAGAATTCCTGGGTTTTCCCAGAATTCTTCTGTTTTTTCCCCAGAATTTCTGGGTTTTTCCCAGAATTCATTTGTTTTCCCCAGAATTCCTCGGATATCCTCGGGTATCCTCGGGTATCTTCGGGTATCTTCGGGTATCTTCGGGTATCCTCGGGTATCCTCGGGTATCCTCGGGTATCTTCGGGTATCTTCGGGTATCTTCGGGTATCCTCGGGTATCCTCGGGTATCTTCGGGTATCTTCGGGTATCCTCGGGTATCCTCGGGTATCCTCGGGTATCCTCGGGTATCTTCGGGTATCTTCGGGTATCCTCGGGTATCCTCGGGTATCTTCGGGTATCTTCGGGTATCTTCGGGTATCTTCGGGTATCTTCGGGTATCTTCGGGTATCCTCGGGTATCTTCGGGTATCCTCGGGTATCTTCGGGTATCCTCGGGTACATCCTCGGGTATCTTCGGGTATCCTCGGGTATCTTCGGGTATCTTTCGGTATCTTCGGGTAACCTCGGGTATCCTCGGGTATCCTCAATATCTAACCCAACCCAACCCACCTGAGGGTATCTCGAGTATCCTCGGGTATCCTCGGGTATCCTCGGGTATCCTCGGGTATCCTCGCATATCCTCGGGTATCCTCGGGTATCCTCGGGTATCTTCGGGTATCCTCGGGTATCTTCGAGTATCTTCGGGTATCCTCGGGTATCCTCGGGTATCTTCGGGTATCTTCGGGTATATTCGGGTATCCTCGGGTATCCTCGGGTATCTTCAGGTATCCTCGGGTACATCTTCGGGTATCCTCGGGTATCTTCGGATATCTTCGGGTATCTTCGGGTAACCTCGGGTATCCTCGGGTATCCTCAATATCTAACCCAACCCAACCCACTTAAGGGTATCTCGAGTATCCTCGGGTATCCTCGGGTATCCTCGGTTATCCTCGGGTATCCTCGGGTATCCTCGGGTATCCTCGCATATCCTCGGATATCCTCGGTTTTCCTCGGGTTTCCTCAGGTATCCTCGGCTATCGTCGGGTATCCTTGGTTTTCCTCGGGTATCGAAAGTGAAAAAATCAAAAATAGTAGTCACACAGATTATGTGAATCCGATTCACGTGGAAGAACTGAAATATCATAAAACTTGACTTCTACTGTTCGTATTTTCATTTTTTGTTCCGACCAAACCGAACATAGTTACTCATTGTTATTGGGTCACAGTTTGCACCTATTATTGCCCATGATTCCCTGCGATACTGACACGGCGGCGACGGCTCTTTGTAGTATGAAGTATAAAGTATAAAGTCTAAAGTTTAAAATATCGATTCTAAATTCTTAGTACCTGATAGCCAATGTGAGGAGACTATGTAATCGGGAGTCAGAAAACAAACACTGGATTTCATCGAAAATTCGGTCATTTTCCGAAGAACATACAATCCGCGGATTATTCGGGTCTTGAAACAACTGATAAAATATGGGGGGTTGGCGCGCGAAGCGCGCAGGGGGGCGGAGCCCCCCTAGTATATATATATATATTGTAACATTGCATTTTGCAACGCGTGTTACAAGTGACTCCCGAACCCTTAGACGACCATAGTTACGAAGGGTGGATGCATGACAGAAGCATGAATGCGTTTTGGTTAGCCCCGAGGCTATAAACTCTCCGAGAGGCGACCGTGACCGATCTAAGACTGTAGAATTTAGTTCTTATTCTTTTTGTTTTTTTTTTACCTTTTCTCTATTATGTGGGAGACGAGGCCCAGACGACGGCTAAAAATTGCAACGGAGACCCGATCAGACGAACGTACGACGCCAAATATCGACTGTTGGGATCCTTTTCGACGAACGCCACCTAAAAGCTCCGGAGGATAGTACTGGCCAGACTACCTCCAACGATTAAACGAGAGGACACGGGGGAGTGCCAAGGGCATTCTGCAACGTGGGATATCGGTGGTGGAAGAGATTCCCGCCACCAAGAAGAATCTGCAGCCCGTGATCCTCCGATTTAGCGAGCTACAAACACCGTGGTGAACTTCGAATTTTGCGCGCCGCGACGATAGGTCGCCATATTTAAGGATCTCGCAGTACATTTGCAAAATCGATAATCGATCGCCTATTGAGGGCGCTAAGTACCGGCACCATGCCGTCTGATCACTCTGCCGTAGGCCTGCCTCGCAGGTAGAGCCCCGAGCTCTAGTGCTCGCGCTAATTGTAGAAATTACCTTTTGTAGTAGCCACGAGGCTGATTTTTTTGGTGTGAATTTCCTGCGGGAAAGCGTTCGAGTCTGTTGAGTTCGAGTTGGTGCATCCGGGGGCTCGTAGTCGAGCCGCCACGAGGCCTTGCATTTTGGCTGGAAAACGGTAAGCGTTAGCCAATTTGACTCATACTAATTTGAATTCGGCAAACGGCCATCAGCCATCTTGCCGTATTTTCCGAGCCACGAGGCTTTTAGAGATTTTTGCAAATCAAATTAAGACGACCTCCGAGTCGGTAGGCCGTCACCAGTGTCTCACGCAGTAATAGAGTTTTGAGTTTTGGTCTTGGAGTAAGATTTTTGAGTTTTGTGTCACGTAATAGTGCTTTTGTAGAGCCGTAGGTTTTCGCACGTGAGTGCGAGAAAGATAGTCTGACTACGTCACTGTCGCGCTCTCTTCCTCTCACGGAGAGATTCAGATCGTTATTATATTTTGAATTTGGTTTACTTTTTTTTTGTTTCGCCTACGAAGGCAGAGTTAGTTTAAGTTAATTTTAAGTAATAATTCTGTGGATTAGTTATTGTGCCTTACGGGCATATTCCAGTCTCTAATTTGTAATTTTTGTTCCACGAGGACCGAGGTTGTCGAGTCACTTATTTTTGCATTATTTTGTTTGGTTATTGCTCTCCTACGTGGAAGCTAGTAGTTTATTAATTATTGTAAAACTCGTCAAGCGTGGCCAGGTCGCCTGTATACGACCTGTGGCCGTTCTTTATCCGAGGGGAAATATCCCCGATTGTTTAATTTATTATTTCTACTATTTTTTTTATACTATTTTTATTGAATAAATTCTATTTTTCTTTGTTAAATTCAAAGTTACGAGTCGTTAGTCAACGCCCTGCTAATCCTTCACTTAATCCCGACCCCTCTCCGCGGTACTGTAGCTAGCCGACGGTTATTATTTTGTTTAGATTTTTGAAATCGGCGGTTATCCGCCTGGCGCCCAACTTTTGCTATTTCTTTGTTTTCTTTTGGCCAATTGTCGAGTGGATTGATCTCGGAGGCTGGCTATCCGGTCCAGATCCGAGGTCTGAATAAAATCCACGTCACAATATATATGCGTAATTCTCTATGAATTGTTATTTTTCGCGTGTCAAATTTTTGGGAAACCAAACATGTCCAAAGTGTAATTTTTTTTTGTTTTTGTATGTTATTATAGTCCAGAAGTATGGTCTTAGTACCATTACACTACAACCCCAAAGGCTTCCAAGTAATACAGTAATAATGGTATTCTGCTGCCACGGTACTGACCGTGCAAACAAAACTTGACGAATCTTCGTATCCTAATGAAGGTAATCAATATTTTACCCAATAAAACAACTTCATTGATCCATTTCATTTTATTTTATTCTATTTTATTCATAACGAGAAAGACATAAGAACCATGAGCACTGCTTCCGAATTCTGAAAGTCATGAAAAAAATGATTTAGAATGATTCAAATTATCTTTGACTTTATTGTTAACGCCATGAATCATATTATCAATAATTTTGTAACGATAACAAATCATTTTTTCGATTCACAAACATGTTATGCCACGGTGCTGACAGCCACGGTACTGACATTTTGTGTTTAACGTAACCGCACTCCGTAACGGTTTGAAATTTGATAATTTACAGACACATGAAAATTTAGGCACTCAAATATTACTCTTATAACGTGGCATTAGGCGGAAATATCACACAACACAGGAGAATCACGACACCACGGTACTGACTCATTATTTTGTGACTTACCTTTTTAATTTTTTGAATGAGTATTCAGATTGGTAAATACGTTCCCAGCCAACTTCTACAAGGGTAAACACAGAGTCTGTCACCTCCGCTACAGAATGCCACCGCGCGCGCGATGTTAAAAAATCGGAAATGGCGTCATGGCAGTGAAATCAAAATGTTCCAAACAAACTTCTGGGCCTGTTCAACAACCGCAACTTGGTTATTTTGGAAAAAAAAATGCGTGAAATTACAGTTGGTATGATCCCCTATAATGTATATTCAGAAAATTACTTTCGAGATACATATTCAGTCAGAACTACCAAGCAAATTCCAAATTTAATATCGAGGACATGCCACGGTACTGACATTTTGATTAGTTTTTGCTCTCTAGAATCGAATGAACTTCTCGAGGATCGGATTTTTTCATGGGAACTTTGAAGTAGGGATGGCCACTCAGCCAAAAATAATCGATTAATCGATTAATCGATTATACAAAAATAATCGGAACTCACTCGATTAAATCGGCCAGAAATGATCGATTAATCGATTATTTTGATTATTTAAGAAAATATTCAAGTGTAGTGGCTAATTAAAAATTCCATTTGTTTGAAGATGAATTCATTGAATTCTATTATTTCAGATAAGTTAGGGGAATGGGTGCTTCAATGTGATAACTTCAATTTGAATACGAAATGTATATTTGTTCATATCTGCATGTGTTTTTATGTATAATATTATATAACATGATCAACATGGTACTTTGTAATTACATGAAATTTCGTTCGACATTTTTTATACTGGCAACTGAACCTAGCAGATTTATTTATGCAAACGATAGTTTTTCATCAAGGGAACCCAAAAATACCAACATGTCTGTGTGCGCTGAAGTCAAACGACTTCTATTATCAGAGGCAACATAATTCAAGCGTGATACTGTCCGTTCAGATGGGACAGATGTAGCCAATACAGTAAGATATTTCATAGCGACCCGATAGGTTCCCGGAAAAGCGTTTTTACTATCCCGCCAAAATTTAATTGGATTCGAAGTGCGCACTTGAAATGGCTGTTGCAAATACAATTTTAATTCGTGGGGAAGTGACTGTCCTATCAGTGAAAGTAACTCAGGGGCATTTCTGGCAGCCTCTTTATCATGGATACTCCAGATATTGTTTGGATCAGCTGGTGCTTCGTCATTCGACGAGCTTGAATGTTGTTCATCCAAATTGTGTAATTCTTGACGAATCTCTCGCGAAATGAGAGCAATTGCAGAATAGGCATTAACAGCAGATTGAAAGTGAAGCTTTTTGAATCGGGGGTCTAACACTGTAGCGACTGCAAGGAGCTCTACTTTCTCTAGATCGGCCATACGACGATGCATTTTCTCTTCCAGCTGAAATTTGAGTTGCTTAGCTGTGTCCGATTCTGGTGATGTTCCTCGCAATTGACTGCGAACGCAGTTTACAATAGTAATAACCATGCTAGCAGTCACGTACTTTTCCCCAGAGATCTCTTTTGTTGCTGCCTCGAATGGTTTTAATACAACAATGCAGTCTCTCACCATGTCAACTTCGATCGAGCTTAACATAGGGGGTGCGTTTTTATGTTTACTCGATAATAAAATCTTCCCTATGTGACCTGATAATGTTACAAAACGTTGTAACGCATAGAAAGTTGAGTTTCATCGTGTCATAATATCTTGAATAAGATATAAAAACGTTCCCTCAGATTTGCCCTCTCTGGATTGTTTAGCTCGTAAGTCATCCATAGCGACATTGCTGCGCTTGAAATACGTAACCAGTGCTTTGACCTTCTCACTGATTCTCTTAAATTCAGACACAGCATCAATCCCATTTTGTACCACAAGGTTAATCATATGAGCTAAGCAAGGGGTATGGAATTTAGAAGCTCCGAGTAAGATACGGACAGCTGCAACAATGTTCGCTGCCCCGTCGGTAGTAACAGACACAATCTTCGATTTATCAATTTTAAATTGATCCAACATAACTACAAGGTCTTCATTAATATGTACGGCTGTATGATGAGGTTGGAGCTGTCTTGCACACAAGCAGAAGGATTGCATCATTGCAGAAGATTCATCTGAAAAATAAATCACAAACATTAAAAATCACGGAAATGACCAAAGAAAAACATTGCTATGATATTAAATAAATATGTCATAACATTAATATTCACCCAGATAATGTCCTGTGAGAAGAATGAAGCTTTTTGTCGAGTTCATCACAGTTGCAATATCTGTTGTTAGTGATAAACAATTGATGTCTGCAATTGATTTACTCACAACTGCGGAAAGAGACTGATATTTATTTTCAACTATACGCGTCATCTGTAAAATCAGAAATATAATACATGACATATATATACGAGCATCTTCTCGAATTTCATTAGTTTTCAATACTCATCACAAAGAAAACATAAAAATAACAATGCGCACCGCTTGCCTACTCTTTGGAGTATACAATGGCACAGTAGTTTTTAAAAATCTCTTCATCCCGTCTTTCTCCGTGCAACTCAATGGCAAGTTATATTTCCAGATCATATATAAAAGAGATTGTGTAATCGTTGCCTCTCTCAACCCACCATCTGTCGAAAGTAAACCATGTGATGTAAATGAACAAATATGGATGCATTCTCTGTTGGCTCATAATTTGCAGGAAATTTTATGCGTACCTGCGTAAGTACGTTGCCCTTTGAAAATATTAAAAAGACTCTGCCGTGAATGATCCGTATCAGAGCGGCAGTATGTAGTTCCACCTGTCCCTGTCGACGTACTTGCAGTTTCTGCATCTGTCAGTACACTGGCTTCCATTAGATTGCTGTCTTCATCGTCGCTATCCAGCTATATGGTGTGAGGTTAGGTTAAAGCATGTTATAACTTGCTGAAATGAAAAACACTTCCAAATACATTTTCATGAATTATCGCATACCCGAATTGATGTAGCACTCTGATGGCTCGGACGTTGGGTGGCTGAGACTAGAGGCGAACGGGAACGCGAACGCGAACGAAAAGTAGAAGCATCGCGCACAGTAGATGCCACATGCTTTTCCTTTTCCAAGGATTTTTCTTTTGATGGGAGAGCAACAAATGCATGATAATGTTTGCCTTTTAGATGATTGCGCATATTAGTTGTATTGCCTGAATTTTTGTATTTGCTGCCACACAAATTACAGATGCAATCATTTTTTCCTTTTTTGGTAAAAAATTTCCAAACGTCACTCGGCATTTTACGTCAATTAAAAAAGACGCATAACTGAAAGTAAGACATGAACGATACTCTCATCGAATCTTTTTGTTCAGTTCTAATTTGTATTATTCTATAAGCCCTTCTTAGTTCCTTCGACATTTCATACCGCCAACCTAACCTAATAATATTTTACATCGAAATATGAATGTGGTATCAAGATAAATTAAGTCTTAGGTGCTTAATTTTCCCTATATTCGTATGTGTCTTGAGCGATTTATGTATCCAAATATATATTTTTTACCATTTCGCAAGTATATGTACGTACCTCTAAACAAAGAGCTGTTGCCGGTTGCTACTTGCCAGCACGTGAGAATATCGAAGTATCGAACTATCGAAGTACAGTTTAAAAATTGAATCCAATTCATCCAACCAAAAGTACCAACTTTCAAGAAATCTTAGAAATAATCGGTACAAAATTTCGATTATGACGAAAAATAATCGATGCAGTCGATTAATCGAGTCACGAAAATAATCGATTATACTTGATTAATCGGAGAAAAATAATCGTTGCATCGATTAATCGATTATTTTTTGGCCATCCCTACTTTGAAGTGCCACCGTGGCTTCGGAAAGAACTGGAAGGTTTCTTCATTATTCCACCATCCTAGGGTGATAAAGTACGTAGGACTAAAAAATAACAATTTACAGAGAATCACCCATACCGTGAGAAAATCTTGAAAGTATACAGTCGACTGTGCGTGCGCCAGTTTTGCAATCTGCTTATGCAGGCTAACTACTTTGAACTTCAGCTATAAAACGCTGAAATACAAGTTTTCGTGGACAAGTTGTTTCCAAGTCAGTTGGTACTGTCTATCGGATAAATATGGCCAAAAATCAAGAGCCCGCGGACCATAGAAATTGAATTATTCGGCGCCGAGTGTATACTTTCAAGATTTTCTCTCAGTATATATTGTAACGTTACGGATTGTCTGGATCGTTAGATCTTTAAGACAAGCCGTTCGTCGGGTTCTAAAAAGATTTTGGATTTTTACCGTTAGTTAATTAATGAATAATTTTGGACTCCTCGACACTGTGGGTGGGGAAAAGATAGGTAATGCCACACAAAAAGCCACCTAACACAGATTTTTCATCATTTTACAATCCTACGCTATTCAATGCTTCTCAGGTCTTTCAACCGCCGAAGCTTTTAATAATACAAAACCTAAGGTTTTGCCGACCCCCACTGAACCAGGTGGTATTCCGAGCCAGTGGTCCCTGCTATTGCGAATTAACTCTATCTTGCAGAACCAGGATCCTAGATCCGAGCCTGCGTGTCAGATTCAGAATCACAACAACTGGCCCTCGGATACAGGTCGCTAAGACCGCAGCCGTACGCATCTGTTGATGTTTTTCTGATCTCTAATTTGGCCTTCGTGTGGTATGCTTATCTACAGGATAGAGACACAGAAATGTCAGGCAATACTCAATAAGCTTCGTGAGAAAGTTATATTTAAATGCCTCATAAAATAGTATATAATATTACTAAGAATACTTATCTAACTTATACTCCTATTTCCCTACTCAAAACGCAATCGAATCTCGGTTTGATCTAGACAGTAGTACTGCTTGAGTTAATGCTTCTTATTTATTTTATCGAATTTCCTATCTGCGATTTCAGCTAGAATAGATTTCTGAATTTAGTATAATGAATTTGATTGATCTGACTATCTCCTATCTTAGTGAGTATAGAATATGTAATTGAATGCTACGACGGCCACTTTGGCTCGATCGTGCTAAGCTCAACGAGTTATGAGTCGCACCGGTGCTCTACCTGGAATACGCTGCTGAGCTAACTCGGCAGCCCCTTTTATACTTGATCGGCGTCGCTTGTGACGTCACAAGCGGTGCTTCCGAATTTGTCCAGTTTTTCGATTATTTTGGACGTCCAATCGTAGCAGGCCTGGGGTCTGACAGATTGACACGTTATATTGCCCCCTTCCATTAATTGGATTTTGTAGTATAAAAGGCAATGTCCTTCCGGAAAAATTTATATTAATGGACCATTGGTTCTGCTACCTCCCGGACTTCCGATTCTGGTCTTCACAGTTTCTTCCCGAGGAAAAAAGATTTTATATAATTATATATAATTATATATAATTTATATATAATTATATAAAAAAAATGGCCCGATATGATTATATACAATTGTATATAAATCTATAAAATTATATAGAATTGTATATAATTGTATATAATCATATCGGGCCATTTTTTTATATAATTATATATAAATTATATATAATTATATATAATTATATATAATGTCATCAAAATCCATTATTTTTCTGAGAAAAATAAAAAACAAGAATTTGTCACTTTGCGGAATTTATTTTATTAATAATGAGATTATTCAGAAGATACACTAATGATATATAAAATTATAAGCTATTTTACTTATGATACTAGCTGTTTTCATCAATATAATCATGATTATAGTTTACACACTCGTACTATACTAATTTTTGGTTTTACTGACTCTGACGCAATATTCAGTTTTATATTATAATTAACATATATATATAGCTATGTTACCATCTATTATATCACTGACATTGAGCCTTTTGTTTCATTGCACGTCATAGGTACGAGAATTTACTCTAATTATTATTTCTAATTGCGTAGTTCAATAATCACATATTAAATACTTTTTTACGTCACATACTTCCGTAATATTATATATCAAACGAATTATTATTAAAAAAACAGAAAAATAAACTTTTTGAAGTCTAATTTTTGTGAAATGTTATAGATGAAAGAACTACCATGTCACTAAAAATAAAAACAGGTGACTACTGAAAGAAAAAAATATAAGCGATAAAAACGATGATCTCATCCATAAGATAGAATTATGCACTTTTATTCAGATTTTTTTTAATCTCCCTCTTGACTTCGCCGATCCATTGAGTCATAGCTTTACGCAACTCTGCGTCGCTCGACACTGACCATCCCTTTTTGGAAGCATATTCGGAGCAAAATTCTGTAATACAAATTCAAATGTGTGGTAAATTATAATAAATACGTTAGACGTAATAATTTTCACGTCCAGAAAAATAGTGAATGAAATCAAAATCATGGGAATTTGGATAAAGACTATCCACAATTTAACAATCATGAAACTGCTATTTTCCATCTTTTTTATTAAGATTTTATAAAGCACCTGAAAAAAAGTCCTAATGAAGAAGATAAACCGTCGCAAGATAACGGGGGGCCTAACCTGAAATTTGAACAAAAAATAGTTTTTTTATTTTTCAGAGGTGTAGAAAAGGTCCAATTAAAAAAATTCTACGCCAAGTTGTAAATGATATAGTAGTAGTTATATACAGAACAAAATTCAATCCTATACCATGAAAGTGTAGACGCAAAGAACCTTTTGCAGAAACTTTGCTTCGCTGCGCTGCAAGGTTCTGTGAAAGGTTCCTTGCGTCTACACTTTCATGGCAGAAGATTGTTTTTTTTCGTTATATAGATACTAGGATCATTTACAAAGTAACGCGTAGGCTTTTTTTATTTGGACCTCTTGTACACCTTCAACAAATGAAACACCATTTTTTCCAAATTCCAGTATAGGCTCCCCTAAGATTGTTTATGATTGTAAATGTCTTTATTTAAATTCTCATGATTTTAAATTGAGATGAGGTAAAATTTAATTGAAACAAAAAATAAAAATATCATTTACCTATGACAGCTTTCTTGGCAGTTCTGTCTAAGGATTGTACTTTTTCGGATTTCCTAGCTACGCCTTGGGCATTCGGAGGTCGTCCACTATATGTGCAATCCAAAATAGCACTACGCTTAAAAACACCGTTCATTAGACGACGTAAAAACGACGTAGCGGATTTTCGACTATAATCGACTGCGTCATCGAAAGCTGTCTTCTTACAATAAATATTGTATTTCAGTAAAACCATCTGATCATAAAAAAAATAATAATAATAAAATTTAGTAGTATTAAATAATTTTAATATCTACAAGCAAAGGGAAATATAAATGAACCTGAAGTTTCTAATGTTGCCGTTCAACAAATTTTTTGTTTCAATATTTTTACAAACTCTATTTGTAAAGAAATTTTGAGATAAAATGTCTCAACAAACTTTGGAAAAAAAAAATTCATTCAACGGTAATGTTTGAAACTTCAGGTTCATAAATATACTCGATTAAACGAAGGAAAAAATCACTTTTCATTGAATTAGACTTATTTTTTTATTGTCATGAGTATTATTATTCATATTATTTTTGTTTATCATTATGAATAATATTATTTCTCACCGGTTCACTAGAGTTTCGCCCGTACAACTGAGGGTTTACATTTTCTCCGGTTTCAGTTTTTAAGGCACCTGTCAGCTCAGAATTATCCAGTTCAGCTGACTTAGCATCATGGTTCTGTGGGTCTCTGCTGTTCTTATCAAAGTCTTCTTCGCCTTCCGGAGACTCATCATTACGATCTTTTTGTTCTCTCGTTTCATCATCATCTTTATCACTATCATCGTCGTCATCAGAAGGGAAATATTTTTCTAGAACTCTCTTTGAACTGGATGCATCTTTTGTGCTAGTACTTGACGGTGTACCTTGAACTGAGTAGATAAATATTATCAATTAATTTTTTTCATATATTTATATACCAGAATAAAAAGAACAAGTTTAATCAATTTTGTGTGTAAGCAATAATCAAAATCATAAGTAAATATATTTTACTAGATGCAAGGAGCTTTTGTTGTTGTTCGATCAAGAGTTTGAGTTCCTCTTTACTTGGGCTGGTTTTGGGATCTGGTTTTTATGCTGATGTAGACTTGTTTACTTCTTCAAGTGCGCCTGTATCTTTGTAGATTAAGGTTTTTATTTGCTGCTTGAGATTTTTGGATTGCTTGGTATCAGCTTTATTATTTAGAACCTATAATTAATAAGGTTTAGAAATAAAAGTTTTTAGTTTAACCGTTCGACCTTTATACTTGGTGTTTATTACATATTATAATCAGTATGATTTGTTAATCTCACTTTTTTATCTTTTTTGACTGGAGAATCCTTATCTTGTTCACTAAACGACCAACTTTTTTTCGGCTTTCGAGATCTTTGGGGAGGGAGAGGTGAAGAATTTTTAGTGTCAGCGCGGGTTTGTCTTTTCATTGACCATTTTTTAGCCAATTCTTTTAATTCATCAACGTCATCTAAAATAATTGTAATAGATTAAATTTAGAATTCAGAATAGTATATTGCGTCCCTAATGCCATAAAGGCATATCGTCATTATATGCCTTTATGGCATACTAATGCCAAAAAGGTATGTAGTTTTTTCAAACTTCGCCTATCGCTTTGAAAATATGAAAAACGCATAGAAAGATGAAAAAAAAAAATCAGTTTACCTAAAACCAAAAGGGCCTATGTCCTAAAAGATATGCCCTTTTGGCATTAATTTTTTAATTTTTTTTAGAATATTCATTCCAAGTTATTCTGAAGCGATTGGGCGAATAAAAAAATGTATATGCCTTTATGGCTCTTAGGGTAGATCTATATATACAGCGTATGCCTTTATGGCATTAGGGACGCGATATAATAGAGGTTAGATACAACGATATATTTTTATTATATAAAACAAAGATTATTATTCATAAAATGAAGCACAAAAACAAAATAAACATAGATGACTTCACCTGATGTTTTTAATATGGTCCCCATGTATTTGTCGTTTCCCCAATAAAAAGAAACGCTATCATTCACTGTTGGAGGCACATCGGGGTCGTGAATAACCTGATAATCCTCGACGGTACAATACGAATTATCAGCATCACACTTCATTAGATAATGCATTTCACAAAATCTTTTTTGGAATATCTATATGAACACGAATTTTCTACTATACGAGAACAATACCACAATTATTCTTCACTTTATACTTTACACCTCACCATACATAACGCCATTTGTAAAAAGTTAAGCACAGTGCGGCGCAGGTGCAACGCATCATCGCATATGACTATATTATGTATGTAGTTGTGTAACCGTTATACTTATACTTTATCTTTGTTTTTCTTTTGTCTCCATCAAAACTTAATAATACACTTTTTATTGTTTAATATAAAAAATTAAAAAATATGTCATCTGATGATGAAGTTAATGATGTATCACCAATTCCAAAAAAAAAAAAATACAAATTGTATAAAGAAAATCCTGAAATACCGGTAAGTAATAATTATATATATACTTTCTCTTATGTGAAAAGCTGGAAAAAAAAATTAATTTTTGTGATTTTTTTTTTCTAAATTTTGAAGTTTTTTTATTTTATTTTTTTCCAGTTTTTGTTCAAATCTGCATGTTTGACACGTTTCCAAAAACCTGCAGATTCATCGAAGCAAAAACTTTGATCGTCTGCCGGCACGTGTTTTTTTCATTTTTTTCACAAATAAAACAAATGTCCCTTATGTTCTTACACAAAAAGGAAACTTTTTAGCGGGTGTATCGAAAAAATTTATTTTTGAGGACCACCCTAATGTACGTCAAGATTTTTAAAAGTTCTCCATACAAAATAAAAAATTTAAAATTTAAAAAATTAAATTTTTTTTTTTTTCAATTTTAGTCTTTTGAATAGATAAATAAAAATAACAGTCCAATCAGGGGTGCGATTCCATAACTTTTATCACTGCTATCACACTGTCAATAGATGTCATAATTATGAGTGAAACGTGTACGTAAAATAGACTGTTTTATGATATCTATCGACAGTGATAGCTCAGTGATAAAAGTTATGGAACGCACCCCTTGCTACTTTTACTATATATCATTACAAATTGGCCCCCGACGAAAATAATTAGAACGTTCGCTTCTATACGAAATAAATTGACTTTCAATTTATGTGTATGTTATTTCTTATTCTCGTTTTTACTTTTCATTTTTGATATTTTCAAATCAAAATGATGTCTTTACAAAAAAAAAAAAAAAAATCAATAAAATGAAAACCATTTTATAAAGAAATGCAAACATAACAAAATGTTGATTGCGTGTAAACTTGATATAACATTTCGCGTAAGTGCATTGGTTTTGTGAGGTCATGAAAATGTACTGCAAAAAACCCCGTCTTTTTCGTCTTTTCTGATTTTTTGTTATAGGTTCCACTTAGAACATTAAATAGACGGGCTGCAAAGAGATATGATGATAATATCAACCACGAATCTAGTGCATTTATTCTTGAAGATGGAATCAATGCAGATGAAGAATCTAGTAGAAGCAGTATTGATACAGACACCTGCAGTGAGGATAGTGATGATGAACGGAGAAGTGATGATAGTTGCGATGAGCGAGGAAGTGATGATTATCATAGCGATTCGAGTAATAACGAAGTAATCGGTATTGAAAATCATGACATTTCTGGTGACAGCACTGAATTGATTGATAGTAATGACGATAATGATAATAACACAACAAACGTTTTATTGTATGAAAATAGCAATATCACTCTTGATCAAGCTGTTTTTAATTTATTACATTTATATATTCGACATAAACTTTCTAAATCCGCTTTAAAAGAGGTATTAAAGGTTCAATTAGCAGCTCTTCCTAGTAATAATCGATTACCTAAGACTTTGTTCAAACTATTACAATATGTTGAAAATATAGCACCTCATCTAGAAGTCACGAAGCATTTTTATTGCAAAAATTGCTTGCTCTACATTGGTATTAATGACCAAAATATTGAAAAATGTGTTTCTTGCACTAAGAGTCTAGACAAATCAAATTTTTTTTTTGAGTTTAATATTGAACATCAGCTAAAATATTTCTTCGAAAAAGGTAATCTTGCAAACCAGTTAACATTGTTTCCTTCATCACGTGATAAGAATGTAATAGGTGATATAACTGATGGCTCCGAGTATAAAAGAGTAAATTCTCGCGAAGACAGGCAAAAATATGATTTGACATTAGTATTAAACACTGATGGGCTATCTTTGGTTAAAAGCGGAAGTAGTCATTGCTGGCCTTTAATGTATACCATTGCAGAACTTCCAGAGCATATACGAGAATCATTTATTCTAATTTTAGGCGTATGGTATGACAGTAAGTGTAAGCCTGATATGAATACGTTTCTTCAACCGTTTTGCGTGAAATTGAAGTATCTTTATGATCATGGTTTCAAGTGGATGCACCCTCAAACAAAAGAAACTTTTACTTCTAGGATTGTTGCTCCGTTATTCATAGCTGATGCTCCTGCTAGAGCTAACCTTCAAAATATTCTTTCATTCAACGGTGTTTTTGGTTGCAACATTTGCGAAATTATGACAAAAAAATGTGAAAAGATTGTTGGTAAAAAAACAACTCGTATGTACCCGTTTGAAGCAGAACCATCAGTGTTAAGGACTAGTAAGCGCATGGAAGCTCAAGCGAAAGTGCAAGAACTTTCTGTAAAATCTCATATTAGAGGTGTTAAAGGATATTCGGTACTATCAATTCTACCGTCAATTGATCTTGGTTCCTGTACTTTGCCAGAATATATGCATTCAGTGCTTCTGGGGGTTGTAAAACAGTACATCAATTTATCATTAAATAAACCAGGTCCCTGGAATATAAAAAACAACAGTGATCAAATTAATAGTTTTTTATCAAATATAAATCCTCCTCAATCATTCAATAGATTACCAAGAGAGATAACGCAATTCAAGAAGTATAAAGCTTCAGAGTTTTATAATTTCATTTTATTTTATTCATTACCAGTTTTAATCAGTTATTTGGAGGAAAAATATTTTCGACATCTGATGCTTTTAGTTATAGCACTATATAATTTACTGCAAGATAAAATTCTAATACAACCGGATCTACAACGTGCTGAAAATTTGCTAGACTCATTCGTAGAACAAGCTCCTAGACTATATGGTGACAGGGTGATGACATATAATTTTCACCAGCTGCGACATCTTGGGCTATGTGTGAGACGATGGGGTCCACTTAGATCAATATCAGCTTTTCCATGGGAAAATCAAAATGGATGTATTGCCAATTGCGTTCATGGGAACAAAAATTTGGGCCAAGAAATCGTTAGTAATTTAAAAATTGTTCAAGGTGTTCAAATTTTAAAGAGTAACATTGATCAAAATAATTTTGCTGCAGAAGCTTGTGGACAAAAGAATTACACATTGTTAGGAAGCCCGACCGTTGTTGAAATCCAAGATGATAAACGTCAATTAATTACATCTAAGGGATTCAACTATGAGAATTTAAAAATTTATGCTCGAGCAAAAATAAATAATGACGTTTACACATCAACAAGTTACAAAGCAATTGAAACGAACAGTTTTACTGTGAAAATAATAAACAATCATGGTCGTTGTATTTATGGAATGATAAGGTTCTTTTTTGAGAGTGAAAGTCAATTGTACCTTATAATTAAATGCTTGACTGTAGAATATGGTGATATGATGAGTCATTTGAAGACAAAAGTAGCAGTAAAACACATAATACCTGTAACAGAATCTACAGAACACTTACTAATAAAAGTCAACGATGTGCAAAATATTTGTCACCTTGTAAGAGTGGGAAACTACATTTGTAAGAGACCTGATCAATTAAAAAAAGTTTGGTAGATATGAATGATAATTTCTGATAGATAACTCCTTATCAATGTACTATGTATATATTGAATATATAAATGTTTTGTTCAAATATAATAATTAGCTATCTATGTAGAATAATGATTTATCATATAGTTTGTGACGTTGCAGATTAGCTGCCGTCACTAAGGTTCCGAAAACCACATATTTTATTAGCTATATCGCGAGAGAGAGTTTTTACCGCCGTCTAGACCCTCGGGATACAAGTGACACACCTAGAATAAGCAATAGAGCTAGACTAATTTGAAGTGTTTTTCTGTTAATGTACCGCGAGAGAGAGAGAGAAAGAAGATAAAGAAGACGACGATCCTGAACTTCCGCTACTAGAACTTCCGCCACCAGAACTGGTGTTAAAGAGACGGCCACGCAGTATGTAATCCAGTCATCGTACTAGGACAGTACCGAATCAACCGGAGGGAAGACTGTGGACCTTGGTCCAATATCGCTAGGCGGTGAATAGGACTGTGATGCAGTCTCCTGCCGGCAGATGAATCTTACCATCCAGCATCTGGTTGTTGCCTTGCACAACCAGCTTCATCACCCGCTCCAGCTGCCATCACCGACGTCACGCAGAGTCCGGCATAAGGACCAGTGACGTAACGTTATCGCTACCGGATGTAAAACGTGAGAGTGGACAAGTATAGTGTCCCACGTTCTCTGGCTAGACCGGAAGAGGTGGAGATCCAGTTGGAACACCTAGGTCTGCCAGAAGTTTGCAGCGTCATCTACAGAAGAGATCGCACCTGTGAAGTGCATCCCATGCGGTTGGTATCGCTGTTACGGTATCGCTTCGTAAGAACCAAGGTCGCAGCTTCCCGAAGATCCTCTCGCCACCGAAGTTCAGCAGAACGGCTAATCTAACGCAACGAAGTTCTGAAACCTAACGCCTAACGTTAGGCAACAAGTTGACGCCTTGGGTCGAGCAGCTGACGAGCTGCTCGTTCATGGAACGTTTTTCGCAGGGCCAATCAGCTCATTAGCTGGTCCTGATAGGCTCTTGATTTTCAAAATCAGGAAGGATCGTCGAGACGTACCGAGGTATCGCTTAGCCTCATCACTTCTACGTTCCGCTTCGTCTACGCAAGACGTGCAATTAGATTCTCTCTCTCGCCTAGTCTCGCCAATAGTTTTGTATAAGTTATAATTGTGAAGTAAAGTTAAGTGTGTGCTTCAAAGCAGCTCAGCTAAAGGTAAGGTCTTTATGATCTGTAAATGCTAGTAAAGCCACGGAAAAACTAGATCTGAATTTCTGCTTGTTCATTTATCGAAGATTTTCTTTGTACCGCGTGCCGCCTACGGGCCACGTAGTCGCCTATTATCGTATTTACAGAAATTCAGTGAAAGCACTTTATAGTTGGCTGTAGTAATTAAGAATATCTTTTGGCTTGATAATTTTCCGCTTATTAGTCTGATTTCTTTGCTATCTTTGCTTTTGATTTGTTAAGATTATTTGAGAGCTTGTTCTTGCTTTAATTCTCGCTTGGAGAATATCTAACGCTTTGATTTATTTGCTATCTCTGATTTAGTAATTTATTAGTAATTAATTAGTATAATATCGCATGGTGTGTCGCTTGTAATTCCAACTCCCCGGGGTTGGCTGAACGTAGTTAGTCGTAGTTTTAAGTTGTTCATTTATTAATCTGCTTTATTATTTTCTCATTCTGTTCGATATCTATTATTCCGTTTGATTTCTATTATTCTGTTCATTCTATCTGATTTTGTGTTCTATATGATATATCTGATTTATGCGATTTACTTGTGCTATGTAACGTTCTGATTTTCGCTATATTACGTTATAATAAGATTACTACCGCTAAGTAGTATCTTTGATTTGATATCTTGATTATTCTAGAGTAAATCTGTTATTAGTTTAGCTTATCGCATCTCTTAGCTTTTCTGAATTTATTTATTGAGTCATTATATCGTCTAATTAATACTTAATAACGCTAGCTTGCCGCATTAGAAACTTTGCTATAGAGTATCGTATCGCTCGGTGATACGTAACCTGGAAAGTAGTGTAGCTTGAATTATATCGCTTCTACGGCACAGCTAGCTAGCCGGCGTGTTTACGTTTTTTATACCGCTGCGTCGCGGTAAGGCTCAATAATATAATATTCATTCGTTGGTTAAACTCAGTATTTTCCTAAGCATTATTCCAAACGTTATTATTCGAGTATTAATTGTGACTATTATTTTGTTAACTAATTCTGCGTAGCTTAGCATTCTCGCTTATAGTCGACTCTTCTGTTATCGCTAAATCTGTTATCGTATCTTTTTTTTTTGTATTAAGAACAATATACGAAATCCCCGATTTCACTGAAGGAAATTTATATCTGGTGTCTTATATTTTATTTATTCGATTAAAAAGGTGAATCCACCCACTCTACCCTTATCTTTGTAAATCTGAGCTAACCGAAGCTTTAAGGCCGTCGTTCCGGCAATTTATCAATTTGTTGAGTACCGCTGTATTTTATTATATTTCTGTGAAAACGACACTTACGTGTCTGGCGCCCAACACTATCTTAGTTTTTATTAATTAGTAATTTATCGAAGGAACGCCGTAGGGTGCGGGGTTGCACTCTGAAACTCCGTTACAAGTTATATATTCATAAATTGATGAGTAAATAAAACTCCATACGAAACATAAACTTGAAATTCTACTCGCGACTCTTCATCAAAAATAAATCCTCATCACCGACATAAGATTAAATATATATTCCTAACTTTTCGCGAATCAAAATCCTCGCAATTAAATATCCTTTCAATTCCGTGGATAATTTTGTATAATTCTATACAATTATATATAAATCCATTACTTTTTTTTTAGCAATTTTATACATAATTATATATAATTTTACACAATTTTATATGATTGTATATAATCATATAAAATTGTATATAATTCTATACAATTATATACAAATCCATAATTTTTGTGAGCAATTTTATATATAATTATATATAATTATATATAATTTTATACAATCTTATATAATTTTATATAAATTCTATATAATTATGTATAATAATATATAATTTTACATAATTATATATCATTTTATACAATTATGTACAGTTTTATATAAATTATATATAATTATATATAATTATATACAATTATATATAAATCCATTATTTTTTTTAGTAATTTTATATATAATTATATATAATTATATATAATTTTACATAATTTTACATAATTTTACATAGTTATATATAAATTATATATAATTATATATGATTATATATAATTACATAAAATCTTTTTTCCTCGGGTTCTACCTAAGTTGATCAGTCACCTCAAGTGCATCGGGATTTCAGTGCATCTGGTGTCCGGTTTTCCGATTGGGATTCCACCCTTTGTTGATGGTATTCTTCTACGTTTCCTTGGTACATGAGGCCTGTGTTTGTTGATGAAAGATCATACCTTTTGCTTGGATTCGTCCTTCTCTGTTTGTGTTCGCTCAGTTATACCAAGTGGACGGAGTTCCCACGGTAAGTCTAATCTAGTGACTAGATTACCTCATCTTCTAGTTTTCTTCCATGAACGTAATCCTCTCTTAGGTTGACACCAATTGGTATCTTCGGTTGTTTTGGTGTCGTCTTCTTCAACTAATCCCTTGCACACGGTGTCATGATGTCACGTCCACGTGCATATCTTTCATATCCACTACGAATTTGGTCCAGATGGGTGCTGCGTTGATCTTAGGATTTAATTTTAGCATCTAATTCTTATATTTAAAGTGTTACGCCTAATAGTCGTACATTATTCGGCTCTTTAAATGTTAATCCCTCATGTCTAGGGATTATCTCGCTAATCCTAATCTTAATCCTTTACCTAGTGACCTAATTTTTGTAGTTATTGACTTCACCAGTCTCAGAGTATTTCGAAATTTAATCTTCGACCAAATTAATTTATAACGTATATTTATTTTTACATCCTAAATTTTTTTTTTTTTTTTACTTTTTATTTATTCTGTATTTGTTCGCCGAGTCGGTAATTTTACTAATTCTTTGAATCTTCCGACCTTGGTCGTCGAGTTAGATCTATTCACTCTCGGATTAATCTTTCTCTTTCTATTAATTTGTCAACCTATGTTAGACTTATACAATCTGTTAACTAAATTATAACTCTGTTTCGATATCGGGTACTGTTTGTCTATTATTTGATATACCGGCTTCAGCGGGCGCCGCACATCACGTTTGCCCCCTGGCCTACGGTACATGTTTTTGTTTTCGAATCCAGCTGCTATTTGTTTTGTTTTGTCTCTATTTGAGTCAAACTGCCTCAACTCAGCCGCTATCTCGATTCTCACTTTATCGTATTTGCGATTCAAAACTTTAAACGTATCAATTTCATTTTTATGGGTTTCAATAATTTCAATTTTTAATGTTTCGTATCTAGCTACTTGCTCATTACGCAAGAGTTTTTCACAAGTTTTTATTTTGAACTGACAGTCAAAACCTTGGCTTTCTGTTGTGTCGAGATATCGTCCGTGTTTTGACTCAATTGGTTTACTCGAGTTTGAGTTCCTCCAACATAATAATCTAATTTCTTATTTGAATTATCTCCAAACTTCTCCCTTTCTTCTGCATCTTCAGCTTTATTATTAAGGGGGTATGTACACCTTTGGAGGAGTTGAAATTTCCAAAAAGAAATTAATCTTTTTCTGCGACTTGAGGACTCTGACCAAATCAAAAAAAATCATGATGTCTAAGGAGGGTTCAACCCTCATTACGCATATTTTACATCATGTATTACTTTCAGTCTGATGGTGGCTACGCTAAAGAGAAAAAAATACAAACTGACTCGGTTGTCGTAAAGAATCAGAACCACCGTTGGATTAATCTTAAAATGTTTGGTCCTCGATTGTTCATAGAAGATGCCTCTATGGTATGAACGTAGGGATTTTTGATATTGCAAAAATTACTTGAGTTATTCAATTTTTTTAATTTTTTTTTCGGAACTTCTAAATTCTTCTTACTTTTTTGCCAGTATCTCAATCAAAAATGGGTTTATCAAAAAATCCTACGTTCATACCATAGAGGAAAGTCTTATAAATAATTAAAGACCAAAAATTCCAGAATCGATCCAACGGTGCTGCTGATTCTTTACGACAACCGGTCAAAATACTCATTCTCCAGAAATCAACTTCTAAACTTTGTTATTAAAATTTTTTTTTGTATTTCCTACTTTTCCCAGAGAAGAAAATGTAGTAACAGGAAATCAAGTTTTAAGATTTTCCTTATGAATAATATTCTGGATCTGCAGCTGCCCTCGTATCGATGTGTTATGAGTCGAGTCGGGTCTAGACACATGTGCCAGGCGGAGGTTTGCAGTGAGTTTTGACCTGTTCTGTACAACAACAGTGTCCGTTAGGTGTCCGGTGAGGCTGTTAGAAAAATAATAAATTGCTTTGGAAAGTAAACTGATCAAATTTTTTCAAAACATAAAAATCTTTAAAATTTTTTACCTTCAATATGTTTGAATTCAGAAAATGCTAGCACAATTTTTGTCAATATTCCGAAAATTCTTTCATCTTTCATCAATCATACCTTTTTTTTAATAATATTTATCAGACTCTCGCAATTAATATATCATAGAAATACTCATCTTTCTAGAAATCCTAATGTATAGTTTCCTGGTATCGATTTCAAACGCACTTTTCGATGGATCATCTTCTTTCGAGTCCGAAGTCTCATCTCAGATACATATACACTGTGTTCATTCAATAATGGAAATTACTATTGGTTTGAATTCGTAATGAAAGCACGACAATATTCACAAACAAGTGGACACCTAACCTCGAAAAAATGTAAATCGCAGCCATGTGTTCTGTCAATGATCACAATTCAGAAGAATATTGAAAATTAAATAAGTGTAAAAAACGTTAATTACGAAGAATCGAAAGATCACAAAATCGAAATATATAAAAACGTCATAAAAGTAAGACAGTAGTGTTGGCGGTGTTGTACAATAATTATGGGACCGATATGAGACTTCGCGCGCCACGCGGTGGCGCCTTTTCACAATTTGGCACGGTCATGGCTGTAACTTTTCAAATCCTCTAGATATTCTGACGCCGATTTATTTGCAGGTAGAGTAGGTCACTAGCATTCCAAATAAATTATTAAAAAAAAAACAATTTCTCCAAAATTCAAAGGTGTAGATACCCCCTTAAGTATCACCCGTTTAAACCTATCGAACTTGTTGTCCATTTTCTGTTCTAGCCGTTCTAAGGCCTTAAATAACTTATCATATGGACTTGAATTGAAATTTAAACTAATTTTCGGATGCATATCCGCTGTGGATGACGGAGAATTGACGACGTCTGAGCCTAAATCATGTCCCTGAGTCCCTAAACGCCTGATCATGAGATCTGATGGATCTCTACTATCATTTGGGTCTTTGCCTGACATTTCCGTATCGCATCTGTAATGTTGACGTGATTCTGAATCTGACAGGCAGAGCTACTTGGTCTATTTTGTCTACTGAAACTCTAGAACAATGACTCTACTGTATAAACTGACGCCGTGATAACTGAATTTAAATTAAAGTTGAAGTGAAGTTAAGTTTATCAAATGAATTTAATTTTTTTTTCCGAAAAATAATTGAATTTAACGACGAGCAGCCCCACGTTGAGCGCCAAATGTAACGTTACGGGTTGTCTGGATCGTTAGATCTTTAAGACAAGCCGTTCGTCGGGTTCTAGAACGATGTTGGATTTTTACCGTTAGTTGATTAATGAATAATTTTGGACTCCTCGACACTGTGGGTGGGGAAAAGATAGGTAATGCCACACAAAAAGCCACCTAACACAGATTTTTTATTATTTTACAATCCTACGTTATTCAATGCTTTTCAGGTCTTTCAACCGCCAAAGCTTTTGATTTTACAAAACCTAAGGTTTTGCCGACCCCCACTGAACCAGGTGGTATTTCGAGCCAGTGGTCCCTGCTATTGCGAATTAACTCTATCTTGCAGAACCAGGATCCTAGATCCGAGCCTGCGTGTCAGATTCAGAATCACAACAACTGGCCCTCGGATACAGGTCGCTTAGACCGCAGCCGTACGCATCTGTTGATGTTTTTCTGATCTCTAATTTGGCCTTCGTGTGGTATGCTAATCTACAGGATGGAGACACAGAAATGTCAGGCAATACTCAATAAGCTTCGTGAGAAAGTTATATTTAAATACCTAATAAAATAATATATAATATTACAAAGAATACTTATCAAAGAATACTATACGAGAGCAGTCGCTCCAAAAACTTGTATCACAACCACTAAACGGAGCACTCTCATAAACTCTCTTGAACCAACTCTTGTTGACTAACCTTCATATTAAATCTAGTTTTCACTAAAACAGAGTACTGTATTGAATAATAAATCATATAATAAACCCTCGTTACGCATACCAATGAAATACGAAGTTTGATTCCCATGTCACACCCGGTTGTCTCTAAGACGTAAAAGCAAGGCAAAGAACCCAAACTCATAACTAGGCTATCAACAACAACAGCCTTATTCATAACAATGGTGGCAGCGACACTCCTTGTTTACCGGAATATATAGTGACGAAAAGTGAATTCTACATCTTGACATATACGTGATACAAGTGATTACTAATTTCCGAACGTGCAACTCTCCGTGGAAAATCAACCACACTCTAAATCTTTGTGACAAGTCATAAAGAACGGAGCAACAAATTAACAAAATCTACTCAATCAACAAAATCTACCAAATCAACAAAATCTACTAAATCAACAAAATCTACTAAATCCACCAAATCTACCAAATCTACAAGATATCAAAGTGAGAACGCGGTACAAAGTTCTTCAACTACCTCTACAAAATCGAAGAAAATAACTGAGCAATAAAATCAAAGTTGCTAAAAGAAAAGAAGTTCGACAACATCCTCAAAGGCACCTAGCCCCACAAAGATTCATCTGAATCCAACTATTAGCGATCTCGCTACAACAAATCCAGATTCCCGAGCCGTGACGCCTATACTCTTCTCGACGACTTCTCGACGGCCGACATCTGACGCAGTCCAATACAACAACTTCACCTCCAAAATCAACTCAGATCC
Source organism: Tenthredo livida (assembly GCA_963992785.1). Lineage (NCBI taxonomy): Eukaryota > Metazoa > Arthropoda > Insecta > Hymenoptera > Tenthredinidae > Tenthredo > Tenthredo livida. Next base: position 11,592,801 of record OZ023072.1, on the reverse strand, counting down.
GTATTAGAATGAAAATTTTCATAACTCTCATCATCAGCTTGTAAGTTATCTATAATTATAATAAGCAAATACATACATCTCGAACGAAATAATCTAACTTACAAACTTGCGAAATGCCGACCCCACCCGAAAATTCATTTGATGCAACAGAAACTTCATTCTGGTCTCTTAAAAACATATTAGACACAATCCCATACTTTAATGGACAAAACCTCAATATAAACAACTTCATAAGGAGCTGTGAGAATGCGAAGCCTCTTGTTGAACCAGCTCAACGTCCAGTTTTGACACGAATAATTAGAACTAAAATCTATGGAACAGCTGAATCCTACTTAGGAAGCAAAGAATATAACAGTATTAATGGAATCCTAACAGTCTTAGAACGAGCTTTCCTACCTAAAAAATCAATTTTTGAATGGCGAGCAGAATTGAACAATGTCAAACAAAAACGCGACCAACGTGTTTTAGATTATAGCGCGAGAGTCGAATACATATTACACAACACAACACAGGCTATCAATAACTCAAACACAGACGATGCTGCTGGCATGATAACAGCAATCCAAACCAACGTACTCACATGGTTCATTAGAGGCTTGATTACCGAAATTGAATTTAGAGTAGCCGGTTCACACCTAAATACTTTAGAAGAAGCGATCGAAATAGCCCTTACAGAAGAACAAGAATTCCTAAATCGTAAAACTCAAAATAAACAAAACATGAACCAACCTCGGCAACCTCATCAACAAAACCCTTTATATTTGTGTAACTATTGTAAACGCTAGGGCCATATAATAGACAATCGTAGACAGTGCGCTCGCAATAACCTACCACAACCCCCAAACAGGCGACCACCTATTCAACCGAACGCACAATACCCTTCAACATTTTGCACCCATTGTAAACGCCAGGGACACACAGTAGAAAATTGCAGACAACGAGCCTGCAATAACCAACAACAACAGTCCCAAAATCAGCCCCAACAGTCAAATCAACAACCTAACCAATCACAACAGTCAAATCAACAGAATACACAGTATTCTTCCATATCATGTAACTATTGCAAACGGCAAGGTCACACGATCGAAAACTGCCGAAAACGCGATTATAATAACGCACAGAGACAACAAACTCAGGGTTCTTCAAACTCGAACAACGTCCGCCGGGAGAACGTGCCGACGGACCCAGAACAAACTCAGCCGCGTTCAACGATCCAATAAATCACATCTTCGAAACAGAATCAGAACCAATAAATGGGAAATTGCCAGTCATCGAAATTGATGTAAAAGAATTAGAATCAAAATCAAAATTTATAGTAGACACCGGTGCAGATATAAACATCGTTAAAATCAATTTCCTAAGAGAAGATACTAAATGCGACAGAAGTAAAATGCAAAAAATGACAGGAATAACGGACGGATTTACCACTACCTTAGCGGAAACTAAATTACAAATTAACAATAAAAAACACGAATTCCAAATTGTCCGTGAAAATTTCCCAATAGCTCAAGACGGTATTATCGGACAACCCTTGTTATATAAAGAGAAAGGTGTCATCTCCTACAAAAATGATACATCAACTTTGACAGATACGGTGATTACCTTTAAACTCGAAAGACACAATCGACAAATCGCTACTATCATTGCAATACCAGGCCGTACTGCCCAAGTAATTCCCCTTGAAGTCTCATATTCAGAAATTGACCAAGGTTACGTAGACACGATTAATTAAGGTCCCAATATTCATTGCGGTAAAGTATTAGTAGCAAACGATAGCGGCCAAGCATGTATACTCGCGATAAACTCGAACGAATCAGCTGATGAGATAAGTGTGCCGACGGTAACCCTAGAACCTGTTAACGAACCATTGAATACACTCGACCCCAAAAGTTCTGATACTCTACAAACTTCAAAAATCTACGGTGATATACGCAAATCTTCAGGTGCAATTCTTCATTTCATACCACAAAAAATTCAAATATTACTAGGAATCTCAGTCGAATTACTAAAAGCCCTAAATCTAAATGAGTATGAGCTAATTACCTACGCGAAAAATGGTATGGTCGGAGATACCATAAAAGATATAATTCCTAAAAAATCACAAGTATTATATCACTCAATTATCATGGAAACTTATTCCAGTGATATAGACGATACAATCGTTACTAAAACGCTCAATTCTCTAAAAAATCATCTACAATCAAATAACACAAAATCAATCTCAATCCCTGACCTATCCGAAGAACTAGGCAAACAAAAATGGGACAAAATCTTGCAATTAATAACCTCGACTTTCAACAACACGAACATCTTGATTCAAATCTACGACATCGAATCCAACAATGAAAATCAAAATACGCAAACTAATCCAAACGTGCTGACAATAAACGACGCGATCGAAACCAATATACCCGTCGATAACAATAATAGTAATCGTTCTGAAAGATTAACGGTCCTTGAACACTTCATGCATCTAGACCACCTCAACGATGAAGAAAAAGAATCTATACTCGCTCTTACAACGGAATTCAATCACCTATTTTTTCTGCCAGGTGACACATTATCGAATACATCCCAAACAAAACACTCCATTCTAACGACAGACGATAATCCGATCAATGTAAAACAATATCGATACCCAACTGTTCACAAAGACGTGATACAAAAACAAGTTTCCGAGTTATTAGACCAAAATATCATCAAACCATCATCCTCACCTTACAATTCCCCTGTTTGGGTTGTACCCAAAAAACCAGATGCGGAAGGTAACAAAAGATGGAGACTGGTCATAGATTTCCGAAAACTAAACGAAAAAACTATAGGTGACGCGTACCCTCCACCAAACATAAACGATATACTCGACCAGCTAGGAAACGCTCAATACTTCTCAACTCTTGATCTCGCTTCCGGTTTCCACCAAATCCCTATGGACCCAACTGACGCACACAAAACAGCATTTTCCACCCCCCACGGCCATTATGAATTCAATAACATGCCATATGGACTTAAGAACGCTCCAGCAACATTCCAACGATTAATGGACCAAGTTTTATCCGGTTTCGAAGGAAACATAGCATTCGTATATTTAGACGACATCGTTATATATGCACACTCTATAGAAGAACACGAAATCAAATTCAGAAAACTAGCTAATCGACTACAATCAGCAAATTTGAGTTTACAAGTAGCCAAATGCGAATTCCTAAGAAAAGAAGTTGCTTATTTAGGCCATATCATTACAGAAAACGGTGTAAAACCAGACCCAAAGAAAATAACAGCAGTCAAAGCATACCCTGTTCCTAAAACAGTTAAACAGATCAAACAATTTCTCGGTCTAATCGGTTATTATAGACGCTTTATCGAAAACTTTTCAAAAATATCGAGACCATTAACTACACTATTGAAAAAAGACGTTAAATTCCTTTGGACATCTGAACACCAAATGGCTTTCGAAATCTTACGAGACTCGATATGTACATCTCCTATTGGGAACTGACCACTTTGGTCGCGACGTCTGGTGGTTAAAATTCTAACTATAATAAGGTTGCATTGCATACTGTCAACACGTAAGAATCATTCGCATAAAATTGAATATAAACAAATAATTATTATCAAATTAGAATGGAAATCGTCAGTTCGGCTGCTCGTACTAAATCTACTGCTAGATTTATCTGTGCTGTTAGGGGCTGTAATAGTAGATCAAATAAAAACTTGGATATTATTTTTCATACTTTCCCGAAGTCTGGTCATAGCGTAGTGCAAATCGAAAATATATTTGGAAATACTGAAAAATTAGATAGATTAAAAGCATGGAAACGTGTTCTTAAATTAAAGGATGTGATTCCAAGGATGAGAGTTTGCTCATTGCATTTTAATGACAGCGATTATATATTTCCAAGTAAGTAAATGCAGTCTAACCTCAAAAAACGATAATAGTAAAAGCGACAGAGATCCAATAATTTTTGAGTTTTCAAATTATCAGATTAAGAAGTAGATAAAAGAAAATTTTACAAAAGACATAATGTTAATAATATTTTGTTAGTAATAAAAAATTATCCTCTAAAAAATTAAGAATTCTTGGACGTCTTCGATTCTCAATATCACCAAAATTCAATTTCAACAGAAAATATATGATTAAATTAATTCATCAATATTATTGTACAGATATTGAACTACGAAAAAAGTTGAAAACAACGTCAGTTCCCTCACGTAATTCAGAATGTAGTGGAGCAGCCAAGAAAACTAGAGGAAATGATGCACGACTTCAACGAAAAATTAATCGAAGTATCAAGAAAGAAGTTGCAAATAAAGTTGAAGAACAAGTTCCTCTCGATGTTGCTGAAATAGATAATACCAGGGCTGATACAGCATCTCAAGAATGTTCGAAAAATGATGAAATAGATAATACCATGGCTGATATAGTATCTGAAGAATGTACAAAAAATGAAGATACTGAGATGTCGCAAGCTCAACAAGTCAACAAGGAATTTAATGATTTTGGAGTACAAGTAGAAACAGTGTTTTTTAAATTGACTTTTCTGGATTTTATCAAGAACGAAAAAGATTTTTCTACAGCCACTGGACTACAATCTTATAAAATGTTGGACAGTATCGTTGGAATGGTTCAGCAAACATATGGACATCTTTTGCACGTTTTGGCGCCGGACGTTTTGGCGCTGGACGTTTCGGCGCCGGCCGTTTTGGCGCCAGCTGTTTTGGCGCCGGCCGTTTTGGCGCCGGAAGATTCGGCGCCGGACGTCTTGGCGCTGGAAGTTTGTGCGCAGGACATCTGGGCTAACGGATCTTGCGAATCGCAGCTGCGACTTGAAAAATATATTTCCGCTGATTATTATCGTTTATCACCCATAGCAAAGTAAAATGCAAGCTCACGCGTAAATTCACTTACCTTATACCTACCTCACTCACCTCATACCTAAACTACTAGTCAGGTTTTTTGGAGTTTCAAAAGCCACAGCCACCGTCTGGGCATTTCGCATGTGTGTGTGTAGGATTAGTGGGGTGGCCTAACCTATTCTAACCTCTTCCAACCTATACTAACCAATTCCAACCCATTCTGACCTATTCTAACCTCTTCGGAGCCACATCCACCGTCTGGGTATTTCGCATGTGTGTGTGTAGGATAAGTGGGGTGACCCAACCTATTCTAACCTGTTCCGACCTATTCTAACCTATTCTAACCCATTCCAACCTATTCTAACCTTCCGGGAGCCACAGCCACCGTCTGGCTATTTCGCATGTGTGTGTGTCTGTAGGATTAGTGGGGTGGCCTAACCTATTCTACCCTGTTCCAACCTATTCTAACCTATTCCAACCCGTTTTCACCTATTCTAACCTATTCCAACCTTTCGGGAGCCATAGCCACCGTCGAGGTATTTCGTATGTGTGTGTGTGTGTGTAAAATTAATGAGGTAATTACTGGAATACACGTATTATCGGGATATTCTTCGAGGCCGAGTTTTTGAGGGATCGACTGATTACTACGAATTAGCAAGATTTTCACTCTATCGGGATTACATAACACCAGAATTCCACTGTATATTGTAACTTTCTCTGCGTATGTCTCACGGCAGAAGGCCGCGAAATTACGCTAGCTCGCGTGAATTCTTTGTCACGGGTATGATTTGGAGCCCCTCCAAGGAAAAAATGTAAAAAACCCTTTTGTTACCCTAATACAGACTCGGATAGACACTTTGGTCCACCAGAGCTGCCTCCCTACAGACTTGGGATAGTTTTATACCTTCCAGACTCGGGTACCGATTATAGCTATACCGTTGCTGTCTAGGTTAAACGCACCGAAGCTGCCTGCTATAGACTTGGATATTCTTACACTCTCAGACTCGGATACCAATTAAAGCTGTACCGTTGCTGCCTGAGTGTTAGAATACCGAAGCTACCTGTTAGCTAATCACGATTTTATTTCTAAGTGATTTGAAGCTGAATGGAATTTATGTTAATTATAGAAATGAAACAAGACACGAAATGAAAGACAATAGATTCGATTTTACTATCTTATCGGTGTGATTATTTTATTGATTCGACTTTGTATCGTCGATTTTACTTGAAGCTACTATTTACAGGATAATGAAATGAACTAAAAATTTGACTCGATATAATAAAATGATAATGTTTTTTCTGATTGTTTTTCTATTTCTATTTGCTTTTTGTTTCTGATTCTGTTTGTTTTTTTGTTTCTGTTTGTTTTGTTCTATTTTGAAGTTATAATTACTGCTTTGGCTAATTATACTTTTTCTTTTGTTTTGAGTTTAATCTAAATTGCTGCTTTAGCCAATTTATATTTTCTCGATTTTTGATTCTACGTTAGGTAAGATCTCGCTTTGAGTAACTTCCTATTTCTATTTTATTCTTTTCTATGGTAAGACCTCGCTTTGAGTGACTACCTATTTGAGGTTATGTGAGTTTATCTTTAGTTATGAGTCGATAGACTGCTCTAGTACTAATCGCTGCTTGATTTGAGGATTTGTGTAACGCGTGTGAGTCGTCTCGGCCGCTTTGGCTCGAATACGCTGTCTACTGCTTCAGCGTGCTGTCTTATATAGTAGTTCTCGTGACGTCACGTCAGGGTCTTCTGATCGGATCGGCGCGAGGCTATTTGCGCGGTCGTATGTAGCTTGTTCGGTCGATCTACCGGGTGGTATAGTTCGAACACGTTACAATATATAATATATATATGGGGTATTCCACGTGAACCGGATCAGTTTTTGGCCAGAACGTCTAGTGCCAAAACATCCGGCGCTAAAACGTCTGCCGCCAAAACGGCCGGCGCCAAAACGGCCGGCGCCAAAACGGCCGGCGCCAACACGGCCGGCGCCAAAACGTCCGGCGCCAAAACGTCCCGGCGCCAGAATGACCGGCGCCAAAACGGCGGCGCCAAAACGTCCTGCTGCCAATTCGATCAACCATTCGTTCTAACAACCGACGCATCTAAATATGCAATTGGCGCCGTATTCAGCCAAGGTGAAATAGGAGAAGACCTACCGATAGCTTATACCTCACGCACACTAAACAAAGCAGAACTGAATTACTCCGTAATCGAAAAAGAATTACTAGCCATCGTATATTCAGTCTATCATTTCAGACCCTATCTATACGGACATAAATTCACACTCGTTACCGATCACAAACCTCTAGTCTGGGTCAGCAGCGTAAAAAATCCAACCTCGCGATTACTCAGATGGAGATTTAAACTCGAAAAATACGACTATAACGTTGTATACAAGAAAGGACAAATCAATTGTAACGCAGATGCATTATCGCGCAATCCACCTGTAGAGACCGATAAACTTTGAGCAATAAACGCAAAACGTAACCGAAACTCTATTTCAGATAGCATATCAAAACCAAGTGCAAAACAAAAAAAAAGAAGCTCACCAATTCCCAACCCGCGCGCGACAAAGTACAGATGACTCACCAAACCCCGCTCCTACAAAGAAATACAAAGACGACGTCGACTCAGATACTGAAAAAGACAAACCCAACCAAATTCCTATGGATTGTTTACCAACAATAAAAGAAACAATACACTTTCAAAATATACCTTTGACAAACTATTCATTAACCGACAGTTCTACAGACGACCAAATACCTACAAAAAAATTAATTTACCCAGACCCACTAGAAGGAGATATAGAGATCAATTCACTAACCGATACTGAAATGGACAGCCTCTCAGATAACTCGATGCAAGATCCATCCGCAGGCGACACAACAGACAGTTTTCCAATGCCCAAAAGTCCTATCAATGTTTCAAAATCTGTTAAACCAATGACAATTGATTCACCTACTAACATGTCTGTCGACGATTTACCACTAGCTAAAAGAATCGACCAAAAACGAAACGCTACATATACCGATATCTCTCCGCACAATCTACCCGTAAATAAAAAATCACGTAAACTCATAAACACTTCGGCACCAACTTCATTTGAAAATAATCGAGAACCAAACCACGATTCAAACCTTATCTCAAACCAGTTTAGCGATAATTCAGACTCAAGTGACACACATAAAAATAAAACAGGGTACAGCGAACGTAAAAGCGCGCAATCTCCAACACACGCATACAAATACAAACTACGACCAAGGAAGCCTAGACCCCCCTCACCACTACCTACTTCCTTATCGTCGGACAACGACCACGTGTCGTACTATAAACAAAAATTCCCTACCTCCAACGAGTCATGGACATCGAATTCCAAAGATCCCCCTTATAAAGAAATACTTCCGACTCCCAGTGGACAACAGATTCCTAAACCTAATTCCAAAAAACTAAACTCGGACGCTATCAGAGGAGAACAAGTAACAATACCCAAAATTACCATTCCACCACAATACAATAGCCCTCCAATCACTAAATCAATCTATCATAAACCATCCTATAAACAATTCCGAGAACTCTTAAAAATTCCACCAGACCCGACGAATGAACTTATAATAGAAACAACTGAAGACCTATTTACACAAGACGACAATATAGCACATTGCATTCCAGCCGACTATTTAATCGGACAAGGCATAGCACAAGAAATGATTGACCGAAACATTATAAATCGTGACGCGTTAGAATCAGATCCCCCAAGTAGGTGACATCATAGTAACACCATACAATAATATCAAAGTATATAATCTTATCACCAAAGCTCAATTCAACGGCAAGCCAACGTATAAAGCTATGTACGAAATTTTATGTGAACTCAGACGACAATTAGAATCAGAAAACGTACAGTCAATATCAATCCCAAAAATCGGTTGCGGACTAGACAAACTTAACTGGAAAACCGTTCGATCAATGATTTATTTCATTTTCCAAAATTCTAACATGAAAATAACTATTTGCGATTTCAAACCAATCCCAATAACCGTACAAAATCGGGAAGATAACACTACAAATTCAAACTCAAATAACGAGAATCCCATGCAACTTGACTACTCAGACGTACCGAGAAACCTCGAAAACAACTATACGAACAATATCCCCGAAAATAATGTGCACCCACTTAACGAAAACCAACAGTTACATAATATCGAAGAAACCAATTTAGACGAAGAACAATAAAATCCACCTCTAAATCTACTACCTCAAAATCCGATACCAGAACAAAACTCACCATTTCAAAATCCTATATTACGAGAAAACCCACATAAACACCCGATTCCACATTTCAGTCACACAGACCCGACACCAATAGCAACCAATATAAAAGAAACAAACTACGATATTCTCACGAGAAAAGATAACTACGTACACTGCATGTCAGCCGATTGCGTCATAAGACAAAAAGTTGATAAACAACTAATTGATATTGGAATTCTAGATACGAATTTTCTAAAATCTCACAATCCAGAAATGAATAGCGTGATCATAACAACCAATAATAAAAAATTTATCTTTAGTTTGATAACACAAAAGAAATACTACGAAAAATCAACAACAGAAGGAATATATAACACACTAGTTATCCTTCGCGATATATTACAAGCAAAACGTATAAAATCTTTTCCAATTTCCAAATTAGGAAGCGGATTTGAGAAATTAAATTGATTCGCAATAAAAAACATTCTTAGAAAAATCTTCAACTACACAGATATCACAGTTAAGATATGCCTAAACGAGATCAATGTTCCTCAACCAGGACTCATTCAAGAAATAACTTGCGAAAATCACGAATCCGTAATAGCTGGCCATAAAGGTATAGCAAAAACTTTCAAGCGAATCCGAGCAATACATTTCTGGCCAAGTATGAAAACCAATATAGAAAAATTCATAAAATTATGCGAAAGCTGTGAAAGACGACAACTCGTTAGAAATAAAGTCAAACTCCCGATGATAATAACAGACACACCAACAACCGCTTTCGAAAAAGTGTCCTTAGACATTGTCGGACCCTTACCAACCTCAAATTCACAAAATAAGTATTTGCTTACAATTCAGGATAATTTAACTAAATATTCAGATGCGATACCACTCAAAAATCAGACATCAACAACAATCGCTAAAGCATTCGCAGAAAATTTTATTTGCCTCTACGGAGCGCCTGAATCAATATTAACAGATCAAGGCCCAAATTTTCTCAGTCCTGTCATAAAAAAATTAGCTAAATTTTTCCGAATTAAACAAATGAAAACCACAGCTTACCATCCTCAATCCAACGGTTCCCTCGAACGCAGCCATCAAGTACTAATCGAATACTAAAAACATTATATGAACAATAAAAATAATCGGGACAAATGGATCCGATTCGCGATATATTCATATAACACATCGGTACACGAAGGCACCGGTTACACGCCACATGAACTAATATTCGGAACACTCGGACGTCAATTATCAAACATACGTTCAGACAAACACATTTCTAACAAATACGAAGAATACTTACAAGAGATAATAACCCGTCTTAAAGAAACCAGACAAGATGCGATGAAAAATCTTAACAACGCAAAATCAAAATCAAAAATAAGATACGATGAACATATAAACGCACACACTTTTCAACCAGGTCAATATGTCTATTTAATAAATGAAACTAAAAAGAAATTAGACGATCACTATGAAGGTCCTCATAAAATAATCCGTATAATCAACGAAATTAACGCGGAAATCGAAATTAACGACCACAGAACGAAAATCGTTCATATGAACAAAATTAAATTGTCAAAATAAAAACACCAAAATGAATCAAAAATCAAGAAAACTCTTCATTAAAATTTAACTTGAACATCTCAAACATCTACGACAAACCCAAAAACTTATCGTTCATCCCAACATCAATACTGAACAAAACCCTATTTTCAAATTCCAAAGACCTAACCTCAAACGGACTAACCCCAGACGACATCATCAAAGTAACAGACGAAATAACACAAAACCAAAGAGCTACAGACAATGACAACCGTATCGAAAACATACTTTATTACATTTCCTCCCTATTCAGATCAGTATCGCTGGTCTATATAGCACAAAAATTCGCAACAGCAGAAAGAATACTTAAAATAGTTAGAAGATTCAGAAGCCCTAACCAAAATCAAGACCCTACCGAACAAAATAATCCTCCAGCAATCACATGTGCATCAACCGCACCAACCACACCAATTACACCAACAACACCAATTACACCAAGTACACTAAACATAGAAGCCGCTCAGACAGCTCAAACATCTTTCTATACCTCATAAAAATATAATATTGTAATTCAATAAAAACTTCATATATATCATCTATTATACCTACAATGCTAATAATACATGTACTCAACCATTATTCAAATATTTGATCATATACCTACCTTGCCATTGTAATAAGGATATTCAACATATCACATATCCACTAACTCAGTATAAGACATTTATAACTAATTGATCCTCTTGCAAATAAGTAACCTCCATTATATTATAAATCATTCACTAACTCAGCATAAGACATTTATAACTAACCGATCTTATTGCGAATAAGTAATCCACTATATTCTAATTTCACCTCAAATCATACACCTTGACACATTCACTAACGTGAATACACACCCAAATATGTTTACTAACGTAAACATACACATCCCGGAATATCCACTAGCGCGAATATACGCGTAGATGAATCTACTATCGTAGATCCATGCACATAGATACATTCACTAACGTGAATGTATACCTCATATATCTACTATCGTAAATATACAACCCTATACCTAAAATATATTATATACATTTCTACTTTTACAAAAAAAAAAAAAAATTTCCTCCTGCTTCACAGGAGCAATATTTGTTTCCCCCCGGGGATGGGCGTGTTACGTATTCCATACCTACTCTATACCTACTCGATACTCTTCTTTATACCCTCACTATCAATACCGAAGACATAACATCCTGCACGCATCCAGTCTCACTATCTCTAATCAGAAAGAGCTCCCATCCTTACATTCGCAGAACTTCATCTCTACCTATACGCACCTCCATAAGCACGCTCACGCCCGGGAGAACAATGGAACAAAGAATGATCTTATCAATTAGCTCATGAAGCAGATCATCAGTAGCTTCCACTTGCACTTGCATCCAGGCATTTCGATCAGAATTATTAACGAGAGCAGTCGCTCCAAAAACTTGTATCACAACCACTAAACAGAGCACTCTCATAAACTCTCTCGAACCAACTCTCATTGACTAACCTTCATATTAAATCTAGTTTTCACTAAAACAGAGTACTGTATTGAATAATAAATCATATAATAAACCCTCGTTACGCATACCAATGAAATACGAAGTTTGATTCCCATGTCACACCCAGTTGTCTCTAAGACGTAAAAGTAAGGCAAAGAACCCAAACTCATAACTAGGCGATCAACAACAACAGCCTTATTCATAACATGCCCCCTCATCTTCGGTTCAAGTACGTTCTTCTAGGTGAAATATGGGTAGGAGATAAAGAACCCACTCCCCAAATGATGAACACGTTCATGCAACAATTCGTTCTACAAGCGAACAAATTGACCACTAGAGCCATAACAATAAAGACTAACGCAACAGATGAAACGACGTATAAAATGATGCCATCGTGCTGTGTCGTCGACTCTGTAGCACGGCCAATCGTTCAAAATAGGTTACAGTTCAATGGGTATCATGGCTGCAGTTGGTGCTATGCTCGTGGTAAATACGTACGCGGAGCGGTTCGCTATTTGTTTGACGAAGTAGATGCAGAGCTACGTACACATGATTCTCATAAAAAGGATGTAGAAGTTGCCGAGAATAATCGTAAGCCTGTGAATGGTGTGAAGGGTGCAAGTGTTTTATTGCAGCTGTTGTTGTTCAATGTGGTCTTGGGATTCCCTTCAGAATACATGCACGCCATTCTGCTTGGAGTCATCAAACTGCTTTGGGAAATTTGGACAACTCACGGGTCACCTGTGTACTTGACGCCAGATCAACGGATTGAAATCAATACTAGGTTGATGCGGATGATACCTATTCACGAAATCCAACTTTACCAAGGACACTATTCGATAAAAGCAAGTGGAAGGCATCCGAGTGGCTATCGTGGTTACTTTTTTACAGCCTGCCTTGTTTGCACGATATTATCGCAGATGAAGCTTTCGACCACTTATCACTTTTAGTGGAAAGTACATTCATATCACTTCAAAAGGAGATATCCATTCCCGAATTCAACAAATGTGAAGTGAATCTTGTAAACTTTGTCGGCAAATTTGAAATCTTGTACGGCGAAGAGTACTTGACATTCAATGTGCATAGTCTGATTCATTTAGTAAGATCGGTAAAAATGTCGGGGCCGTTGTGGGAAAGTTCTGCATTTAGTTTCGAAAGCACTAATTATCAATTGAAAAAAGAGGTGAATGGACCCAAAGCAGTAGATGATCAGATATTAAACAGATACCTACAAAAGAATTTATTGCATTGAAAATTGGGCGAGAATTCTCAAAACTCGGAAAGCGTTATTAAATACCGTAAATTTTTATTCGAACGTCGAAGCTGTGTGAATCATGCAAGAACAGCAGACAATGCAGTTTTGCTTGGTCAGGGTCGATTGAGAGACAATGGTGGAATTGTTTATTATGATCGGTGTATAGTTAATGAGGCTCTATTTCATAGCGCAACCTACAAACCAAGTAAAAAGAAAAATGATTCAACCGTACGATTGTACAGACGAAATCGTTCAGATCAATGGATTTTTAATACTCGACAATCGATGCTACGTTGACGTTCAAGACATTACTGTGGACGGAGCTTTTCAGGTGTCAGATATATCACGAGTGAGGAATGTCGCTGGTTTTGTCCGTCGAATATCAGTTACGGAATTCAAAGAAAAGGTATTGATTCTCAAAGTCAACGAGATATCATATATTTGCAAACTCCTCGCATCGTATTGGATTAGGCGAAAAAAAAAAATACGGATAAAAATAGTTCTTATTTATTTGTTAAATGATTTCAAGCCAAATAGAGTAAGTACCACGTATTTCACTTGTATTATGATTTACGATTCCAACATCGTATTTGAGAACTGAAATAAATATACATGGATTCCGAAAGCATCTAGCTGAAAAATGTTGGGATTTATATTTATGTGTCACACCTTCCAGTTATCCTGAATATTTATTGCAGACAACTTTTTCGAGAATTCTCGTTCACCTAATGATTCGAATATCGTTAGAATAGCTATTTAGCCGGCAAGCGCATAACGTAACTGTTCTCACGGTAAGTTTAGGTTTTTTGTACGACGCGCTGTTTTGCTTGGCGAGCTATAGGCGAGCTTATATAGGGCAAAGTCAGCGGAGGGTACCAAATACATAACGTTGCTGAAAAATTTACTTTACACCCACGCTGCTCATACATACCGCGAGGAACCGATGAAACAGAATGGACCGATCCCCCACCCGGCGGATAATTCGTATTTTTTTAGGGATAGCCACTCGTTGCACTGAAAAATCCCTAGAGTGATTTTGGCGTGCGGTCGATGCAACTCGGCAGCCATTGTTGATAGAAACCGGCTGACTGTCAATACATCGCGGAAGGTAGACATGTGTGGTTATGTTCGTTTATTTAAAGCGAATGATGAATGAAGTGAATAAAACCTACGTAAATAAGCTGTGAATATTTATCAAAAATCGATCAATCAGTTTTAAATAATATCTTGATGCAATCAACGAATTAACCTAAGCTATAACTGGAAATTAATCAGAATCGAAGCGTTACAACATGACAATTATCCTTGTTATTCATTGAATAAACTTTTAGTAAGCTTCAATAAGGTTTGTCTCACTTACCGTAGTTCAATTTATGGAAGCCTCAACCCCAAGATACGACTAATAAGTTCGTTCAAATTGGTTGTTCCCGATGAACTCTTCGATTCTGATTAGTTTCCAGTTATAGCTTAGGCTAATTCGTTGATTGCATTAAAATATTATTGAAAACTGATTGATGGATTTTTAGTAAATATTCATAGCTTATTCGCGGAGGTTTGATTCACTTTATTCATCATTTGCTTCAAATGAACAAACATAACCTCACATATCTACCTTCCGCCATATATTGGCAGTCAGCCGGCTTCTATCAACAATGGCCGCCGAGTTGCATCGACCGCGCACCGAAATCGCCGCAGGGATTTTCAGTGCGGCGTGTGGCTATCCCCATTGAAATACGAATTATCCGCCGGGTGGGGGATCGGTCCATTCTGTTTCACCGGTTCCTTGCGGAATGAGCAAGGTGCGCACTTTGTCCGAAAATAAAACAGGAAATCATCAATTTTGCATAAGAATCCTATGACTCCCGTATTTCTTCCTAATCTTGTTTGTAACTTTTTTTGATTGATAATTTGTTTCCATTTTCGAAGGAAATTAATTTTTGAGCAAGAATAAAAATGTCGCTTTCATATTTTTTATTGAAGTGCTCAATTCATACTAGTGTTTACTTTGCCCCGATTTCTCATATGGATAGATACCGAAATGGAAATGACGCATAGAAACGGACACGCATGAAGTGCGAGTAGGACGCGAACAGAAACCGATAGAATCACCCTAGAGGTTGCAGATAGGATCGGGTAGCGTTTCTCAAGGCGGTGGGCTGCTGGTGGACGCGGAGAGGTACCGAAATGAAAATGACGCATAGAAACGGAAACGCATGAAGTGCGAGTAGGACGCGGACGGAAACCGATAGAATCACCCACGAGGTTGCAGACAGGATCAGGTGGCGTTATTCAAGGCGGTGGTCTGCTGGTGGACGCGGATAGATACCGAAATGAAAATGACGCATAGAAACGGATACGTATGAAGAGCCTGTATACCGCGGACAGAAACGAATAGAAACACCCACGAGGTTGCAGATAGGATCGGGTGGCGTTTTTCAAGGTGGTGGGCTACTGGTGGACGCGTATAGGTACCGAAATAAAAATGACGCATAGAAACGGATACGTATGAAGTGCGAGTAGGACGCGGACAGAAACCGATAGAATCACCCACGAGGTTGCAGATAGGATCAGGTGGCGTTCTTCAAGGCGGTGGGCTACTGGTGGACGCGGATAGATACCGAAATGAAAATGACGCATAGAAACGGACACGCATGGAGAGCGTGTAGAATGCGGACTGAAACGGATAGAATCACCCACGAGCTTGCGGATACGATCGGTTAGCGTTCAGCGCTGCGGTTGAAACGCGAATACATGCGTGTACAGAATTACGCATAGAAACGAATACATTGTGGTTGAGCCGATAGGAATGCGACAGAAGCAGATAGAACTAAAATCAGTAGTCTGGTTTGGCGGTAATAGCGTATAGAATTCCATCGGGTACTGATAAGATTTAACTATGTTTCCTATAGGTTTCAATCGGGACTCTATCCACATTTTTAACAGGGATAGCACGATAATTTTCTTCCATCATTATTATCAAGAATGAATTTGAAAAGTTCTAGAATTTTCGAAGCTTTACTTTTGAAAGTTTTGATTTTGTTCAGTGTATCCACGTAACCAACGACGGAACTAAAATTCGAATAATAAGTTGTTCTCCATTATGAATATATAGTTGAATAAACTATTAGTTTTATTCTATGGGAATACATACACAAATTTATCGTGAGGCTTGATGTTTTGGTTCAAAAACTCCGTGGTAGTGAAAGGAAGTATTAGGTCCATACTCTTGGATGGTTCACGTGATTGACTATGGGAGCTATGCCTTGAAGATTTTCGCTAAGACATATTCAGTACTATTGTAAATTTACCAGAAAACAAATTTATCATCTAAATCTATGAAATATATACCTTTGTGGTATGCTTGGATGATTTATGCGCAAAACCTGTATCTTGAGACATAATTAATGATATGATTTTATACCGTTTTAAATACGAAAAATTTAAAATACAAGGTAAAATAAATAGATATGTTTTAGTCACATATAAATTTCGGAACAAATGATTTTTCCAATGAATGTAGTTACGGTTTGCGTTACGCGTTTCCTGAATTGGTTTCATGATGGTGTAATCGATCTTCGATGGATTTTGGAAAATATATAGTGGATTAGGCCTTTTGAGGAAACCACTCAAAAAAAAACGCGCCGAGTTACCTACTGCAAAGTGGTGTGAAAACGGTAACTCTTCCAAGAATTGTTATTATCCTTATTCATATATTATTATTTTCAGGTTTTTTCTTACCTATCGTTATCCTACCCTTCGGCATCACGTGGTCCGAAGACAGGCCCGTGACCTTCAACGTGCATGAAACTATCCTTAGAATACTTGCCAAACATTTTGAAGACCACTTCTGTACTCTACATACGTACATTAACTTATTAGCATGATTGACTGATTGACATCATATCTATTTTCGGAATATTTCGAATAGAATAACCTTAAATTCCTGATTTTTTTTCCATTATAATTTGTGAATAATATGTCATACATTTTATGAATGATGTACATTGATCAATATTAATAAATTCGTTAAGGGATTAGTCTACTTTATGACTTTCAGAAAATCGATTTTTTTTTTGTTGCATTTTTCGAAAGTTTATATTTTTAAAAATACTCTCTGAAAATTTCAGAATGATCCTAGCATTCTGAATGTATTTATCTGGCCTTCTACCTGAGCGAGAAACTTAACCCGCCCGCTGACTGCAGCCGCTGCTCGGTCTTTGTTTGCTCGAACATCTGTTTCTATTGTATGTTATAGTTTATACCTCTCTAGCTAGAAGTATAGATTACTTTACTCCAGTAGTGGGCATTACGTATGGTGCAGGCATCGCCGATTGAACGTAAGTAAGATTTATTTGCAACTTTTCACCGAAGAACTTCAAACGCGGTTTTCACAAAACTACGTTTTCCGACCTTACGTTATCTGTTTCTCAGAACCTACTGAACCGATCCTCATGAAATTTTCACCACATGTTCCTCGAATGTGTGGGTTCACTCCGAACTACAATCATTTCAAAATTTTGATTTTTACTATTTTTTTTATAGCAAAAACCACTGAAAAATAGCCTGTTTTTGTTGTTTTTTTTACGAAGTTCACCATTTTATTAATTATGTTCCAAAATTGATAATTGTAGTTCGGAGTGAACCCACTATCATACTGAATCTAACGCCACTAAATTTTTTGATTTCAGACGATTAGTTTCAGAGATATGGATAACGTAACTGACCTGTATACTTTCCCTGTTGAAAAAGAATCATAAAATCTTATAAAAAAATTTTTTTATGAGAAAACGATGTGTATGTGTCACTAAAATTTCTCATAAATACTGGTAGCCGTTCACTGAAACTCAGCCGATAGATTATTATGAGAACCGATCAGAAACGGTGAGTTAATATTTGGAGCGACGTTTCTCTGTCAGAATTTATGACATACACTTGCAATTACCCAATTTCTATGAGTTTGAGGAGGATGTTCAATTATCAGATTATGTAAGTAATTGCAACAAAAGCACATACTACGTGAGTCACGAGAGACTGTGAGTATTTGCCTATATGGACATCAACTCATGGTCACAATTTTGCCTATGATTTCCGAAGAGTTATCCACTCATTGGTACAGAATCTAAGTTTTATGTGGATTCCGTTATTGGATCTCCATCAGATTCTATTCGATAAACTCCGGCAAAAGCACGGATTTTGACGGTGAACCTGAATCAGATTATATGAGTTACTTCGACAAAGACACCGATTTTGACGGTGAACCGGAATCAGATTATATGAGTTATTTCTACAAAAGCACGGATTTTGACGGTGAACCTGAATCAGATCATACGAGTTATTTCTACAAAAGCACGGATTTTGACGGTGAACCTGAATCAGATTATATGAGTTACTTCGACAAAGGCACCCGCGATTTTGATAGTGAACCTGAATCAGATCATACGAGTTATTTCTACAAAAGCACGGCTTTTCACGGTGAACCTGAATCAGATTATATGAGTTACTTCGACAAAAGCACGGATTTTGACGGTGAAACTGAATCAGATTATACGAGTTATTTCTACAAAAGCACGGATTTTAACGGTGAACCTGAATCAGATTATATGTGTTACTTCGACAAAGGCACGGCTTTTAACGGTGAACCTGAATCAGATTATATGAGTTACTTCGACAAAGGCACGGATTTTGACGGTGAACCTGAATCAGATCATATGAGTTACTTCGACAAAGGCACGGCTTTTCACGGTGAACCTAAATCAGATTATACGAGTTATTTCTACAAAAGCACGGATTTTAACGGTAAACCTGAATCAGATTATATGAGTTATTTTAACAAAAACACCCATACTAGCATCAACCAGCGGCGTAGCTAGACTTCCAGTACCCTGGAGCAGTATTCATCAAGCGCCCCTTACCTTCGATAGTGATAGGTCAACCGGTCTAAAACTGCAGTGCCCTACCCCTGCGACCATGTGCCCCTCAGGGCTGAGCGCCTGGAGCATTCTGCTCCAACTGCTCCACGGTAGCTACGCTACTGGCATTAACTCATGGTTACAATTTTGTAGATGATTCTTCCTGAGTTACTTCTCTATCGGTAGGGTATTTGCATTCAGCGTAGATTTCAATATTAGATCTATCAGACTGGTTGAGTTAATACCCAATCAATCCTTAAATGTATAAATAACAAGTAACATTTACGAGAGAGTTTCAGTAGTATGCGTCAAATTCATCTTCGGTAAAATTCAATTCTATGAGGCTTTTCTGATTGATGTAGGTGTCAGCACCTATGAAAACTGTATAATCGTCAACAGGGTGTTCTATGAGTTGTCTGTTGGATATGTGGAACTGGTTTTTATCATAATTTATGACAAGTTTCATAAAACTTGACCGTTAAGGTCAAATCATTCATATCCGGTATACCGACATAGAATTTCTGTCGTCAGATCCAATCAAATACTGTCATCAGCTAGCTGAAATGAAATCTTATGCTCAGCGTCAATCACAATGCTTTCAGTAATTCATATGAAAGTGACGTGTGTAAGTACGAGTGTGACCGGATTATTTTATAAAATGTAAAGAAATTTATTCACGGTTTCGCTTGCTTCGTTTATTTTTGTACACATGTGAGTTATGTTATTTTTATACGTAATGTGACTTTTTTTTATGTATGTACTATATTATGTCTCTTCTTTATCGCCATTAGCATCACTCTCCTCACTCTTGCTACTATTTCCACTACCCTCACTCTCGCTACTGTCTTCACTTTCCTCATTCCCACCACTATCATCTTCCTCCTCTTGCTCTTTATCTTCGCCATTATCGGATGACCTAGGTCTGGGATTTGATGTGGTCTTGTTCTATAATAGACACATTAACAATATTATCAATATTTGGCTGAGTGAAAAATGATGCATGTGTGTAATAGTATGACTAACGGAGGGTACGGGGGTTGATTGATCCGAAAATGTTCAAATCTCAATAAAAAATACATTATGGGGCTTCATTTAGAATAAATTATGCAATTTTTCATTTTATTTTATAGTTAGGTTTGTTGAATGCAACTTCTTGTCAGGTGGTTGTGATTGAATACAAAAATCAGTGTCGAATATAGTTCTTTCCCTTTGGGGAATTATTTATCGAAAAATAAAATACTTACCAGTTCTTTTTCTCGACGACGCTGTTCTGCTCTTGCGTCTGATATTCTGCTTCGTACATACGTAGAGCATTTTTCTACTTCCTTCTTAACTGTGTCGGTATTAATTTGTTTGGATGTGAGGTAAAACTCAAAAATATCTGAAATATACATTCAAAATACAACTTGAGTAAAACGTCATCGAAGGAACTTTATGAAAGTTGATCTCCATGATTAATTCTGGGCTATCGAAGAGGCCAGGTAGATAATGGAATTGGTAGACGTCGGTTATCAGAATTGTTTCATCTTGAAGGCTGTGATTCGAAAATAATTGAACTATTTCTTCCACAAGTTTGAATTGTTTTTGAAAATGTTTTTTACAAAGGAAAAGGCAAATTCTCATTCATTACATCTACCAGAATCCAAGTTGGAAACGTTATCCTGTGAGTGCCATCCCTCACAACGGATTCAAGAATATGATACTCTAAAATTAATGAGATATCATGACTACATCGACGATGCCTTCTCAGTTGGAAGAAAGTATATCAGAAAACTGAAACCACTGGTTTCAAGTATACGAAACCCCATTTCATCTTCATAAACCGCATATATACCTACCTTTGATAGCCCGCATTTTTGTTGGATCCAATGCCGGTTTTTGTTCACCAACTTTGACCCTGTTCGATGTTGCACCCGTAACACTGTGACTTAATAGTTCTTCCTCTGTGAATTGGGTCATGACCATTTTCTTGACAAACATTCCGTGAGTTTTAGACTTAAAAACCGCCGTATCATAAATTTTTTTGGGTATGTATATCCCTTGCCCAAGATGAATCTGAATTGAATATATATATAAAAAGGAGAATTATTCATGGGATTTGTTCTCATCTATGCAAAGAACAAAAATGTATTTATACCGTATTATCACCGAATCGGACAAAACCCGGTTCTGGATAACCCACTTTTTGCTCCAAGATTCGGGAATTGATGTCAGATGGAATATCTGAAAATTTTGATATTTCGGAGTGGATTTCATTTCACAATGCATGAAGAGACAATACAAATATATACAATCTAATTGGTAGCATACATGATACGGTAAAAATATCTTACGTCGATGTTCGTTCCAGTTGTCCAAAATTGTGTTGAGCGCGCTCATCACTTCCCTGTGTCGTTCGTCTTCTTTTTTTTCAAACTCATCCATTCGACGCACCAGACGATCTATAGTTTCCTTCATTTCTTTTGTAGAGAAGGTATGGTGTCGTTCTTTCGTCTTCTTCTTCTTCGATGATTTGTTTTTAAGTCTTAACATTTTACAAAACAAATATAGTAATTACAGATCAACATAATGAAATATTGAACTTTCGAAAACCATTACTTTTGACTTGAATGAAATAGAAAATCGACAAAAAAGTTTGTGGGCGTGCAGAGTACGTCACCTTGGTAAAAATTCCGTTAGAAGCGGATAGAAACGTACAGAAACTGTACCAAAAATCGTACAGAAACCAGACACAGAACCGGTTTTTGGCACGTTTTCTGTACGTTTTTATCCACGTCTAATGAAATTTTCACCAGGGCAAAATAGCCACTTACTTTTTCTTAGACGATTCTTTTTTGCCGTTGTTTTGTTGCATCTTTTCAGCTGCAACAGATTTTGCAGCACTCTTTACTATTGCCTCGTTGACGCTAAGTTGTATAGCTCCTATTGAGGTCGATGGTATCACCAAAGACTGGTCTGCGTCGGGATGATGATTTATATGTCCAAGTGACGAGGTCACTGGATTCATCGTGGAATTGACGGTTGAATCTTTGATAGGAGATTTTTCAGTTGTCTCAGTTAACTGTCCATGTATTTGATCACCTGCTGGTCTAACTGTATCATGCTCGCCTGTTGCCACAATCGGTTTCTGTGCAATGGTCTTGTCAATCTGCAAGAAATCTGTGGTTTACTAAAATTTATCACTATACACTCGGACCCCACTTATTTGACCACCAGTTATTTGACGGCCCCAGTTATTTGACGGAGTTCAGACTCAGTTATTTGACTCCCTCTACCCCCACTATTGAGACAAAGTGTTACGACGTACGGGTCTGAACTAGCGTGGGACTGCGCATGTACAACTGCGCAGGAGCGGCTGCCATTTTAAGACGGAAAGTGGGGACCCCTACTTTGGTCAAATAACTGAAGGTACCCGGTCCCGAGTTGGTCAAATAAGTGGGGTCCGAGTGTACATTAGGGTGTGACAGAAAAAAAAATTTTTTGTTTGTTTTAATTTCCCACATTGAACATCAAAGTGAAATAAGAAGCCTCAATAAAGGAGGGCACTGAAAAAAATGCGAAGTGGTGTCTCACTCGGCCAGAAATCATATTGATGAGGCACCTTTTAAACTTGGTTATTAGCATCCCCCTTTCGGCAATTGAAATATGTATTTCATGAAATTCAGCTGTTTCAGCATGTGATATAATAAGTCGAAAATAAACAAGAATTGTTAAAAATTAAGCTATAAACATTTACTTTTTTTTTTGTTTAATTTTGTTCTCGGAACATCATTTTTTATTAGTCTATTCCCTGTAGCACCTTGTGATTTTATTCAACTTGCTGTAAAATTTCACCTCGCAAAAGGGGGTTTCGGTCAGTTAAGCCTAGTAGGTGTCTCATCACTATGATTTCTGGTCGACTGAGACACCTTCGAACATTTTTTGTCACAGCCCGCCTTCGACGATGCTTCTCATAATACATGAAAGCACTTATTCCTTATATGGGAAACAGGAAAAGAAAAAAAAACCTTTGGCACACTCTACTATACATGTAGGTAATCATAACGATGCAACCGATACCACAACTTACTTTGTTAAAAATGAGATTACTCTTTTCCTCTTTTATTATCATCGGTTTCATCTTTTTCTGAAATCATAATTTATATCAGTACTTGGAAATGAGTGAAAACGATTCAGATATTTCAGACTGAGATGATATCGACAGACTTCATTCTTCATTCAAAAACGATACAATAAAAAGTAACTTACGCAAGCCAGTCATTTTATCAGACTATTTCGAAACCACGCGGATAATTTTTTGTTGGTAAACAATCATTGTGCCTTTTGGCTAAAGAAAAATATAATCACGAATTGATTGATGATATTCAAGTCTATCAAACTCAAGTATATTGTACTAGATATTTGAGAATGATGAAAAATTTTCAGAAATGTATGAAACCAATTTTTTTTTCATGTGTATAGCAACAAACGATTATTTACTTCACTCAGTGTGATTTTGGACGTTTTACCTACGCTTCGCGTGGATAAAACCCCCATTTCCACACCTCCTAAAGTAGAATTTTGTACAATACTCGACGGAAAAACTTCTTCTGACCTCGTGTGATAGCAAAACTTGCCTCCGGCTCGCGCTGTAACCTCACACTCGTCAGAAAAAGTTATACCGGACTCGTATTGTAATGTACTATTGTGATCTCTTTTATCTTCTTCATCATAAGACCTAATTCACCGCCTTGAATTCACGCAAAAATTTTACGAGATACGTACGTTTTCTTTGCCTTTGTTTTTGGATTTCGTTGAACCTTTACCATCATTTGATTTACGCTGCAAAAAATATAATTCAGTGAGGCGAACGTATCTAGTTACACGTAAAAATGTAGTCCATTGCTCTATTGAAGATTGAAGATCTGTATATTTTTCACCTTTATCGAAGATTTTGCCTGATCCTCAATGGCATCCAATTTATTCATATCCATTGGCTTCTGATACAAAAATATTATGTTATAGTACACAGTAGATGAATACGTGTTTCTATATTTTTGTATCGAATTCTGTTACCGTACTATTATTGCCTGCCCAACTGAGGATTCATTTTGTTCGACTTCATCAGCGTGTGTATCATTCTCGTTCTTGTCTGCCATAATTTCCTTCTCAAAACGCTCCTGTCAAACCCAGATAAAAATGGAAAACTACAATAGCGTACAAGCTAGTAATTATTCATTCATTCAATGGATCCAAGTAGGTAAAAATAAGACAAAAAACTGAGAAGCGACATGGAATACTGCATCCATCTAAAAGTTGAGGGGAGTTTAGAATGTGAAAGATCAACGTGTCATAAAGCAAACGGTGATGCAATTTTACGTATACAAGATTAAAAATGCATTTTTCAATGCATGAAGGTTTTTTTTTCCAAGTTTCACGGGAAAAAAGTACAATTCACCGCGAAGACTAGCACGTTTCGATATTTACCACGAGGACTAGCACGTTTTGATATTCACCACGAAGACTAGCACGTTTCAGTTGTCTCCGTGAAAACCGTCATGCTTTGATTATTGTCACGAGGATTTTCTGAAGATTTGTGCGGTGTGCGATGGTCGAAATAAAAGTCAATTTGCGGATGTTAAAATGCGTATTTTGCATCAAAATAAACTTATGAATATTCTCGAAATTGTGTTGTCGTGGAGGGATTGGAAAAATTGATGCTTTTGTCATAGGTTCTTTACAGATGTTCCAAATTTTTGATTGATTTATTATGGAGCACCCGAAAAAGGTTACGAACATTTGTTAAATAACTTCAATATGTCGTTTGTAAATTTTACAGTACACAGTTAGAGAATGATAAAACGTTGCAAAATAGGAATAATATTCGTTTCAGTTCGACGAACATACTAGTCTTCGCGGCGAACTCCGAAACGTGCTAGTCTTCGTGGTAAATGTCGAAACGTGCTAGTCTTCGTGGTTAATATCAAAACGTGCTAGTTTTCGTAAGAAATCTGAAACGTGCTAGTCTTCGATATTATTAGAAGAAAACCGTACGTGAAAATGAACTAGAGAAGACATTTAATGATTGTCGTGAATACAAGCGAGATAACTTACAATAATACTAATACTAGAGGAAGAAAAACTATTCCCGAATCAATAATGATGTAGCACTTGATTAATGGATATTATTCTTAGATCACTTGATCCAAGAATATTATTCGAAAATCAAGATCGGTTATTTTTTTCTATGGGCGGTTCCACGACTAACAAGTTTTTTTATTATCAAACTAATAACAAAGGCGATACAATTCATTTATTGCATATTGGGAGAACATGCCACACATGAAGCCCAACTGAAAAATCGCCTCTAAAGCACGGAGGTTACTGGGAACACGGGGATTTCATTCCGTGAAGCCGGTCTCCACCTCACACATAATGTGCAAAATAGGATACGATCATAAGGATAATGTAAAAAATACATGCCGGAACGACGCATGAACGGTAAAACTGCCATGCGAAGTTTTCTCATCTTCTGGTCCTTTTTTCGTGACAGATATGGTTAATGAGTTAATGGAAATTAAAGATGAGACCGAAAGGCGTGATGTGTATTTTTTTTTCAAATTTTCGAAAGTGGAAGACTACCACCGAATCAGTTTTGAACATTATATCTCATACTACAAGCTCATTTTTTGATCTAACATACATTACGCATTTTTTCCTTCAACTTCACTCACATTTTCCCGCGTTGACACGTGAAAGAAAATTTAGAATACAGTAAATGGTTGCGGAGATATGAATTTTTGAAAATTTGGCGATTAGAAATTTTCAAGTTCCACAACCTGAATAATTTTTAAAATATTGAAGAATTCCTCAGCCTAAAATAGTTTTCCTACCGAACCTACATATTCACCAAATTTCGATAGAATCGCTGACTATATGAGGGACAGGTGTGGTACAGTTGACGTGCAACCGCCCCTATATATTTGAAATCATAATACACACGCTCACCTGATAATGCATTAATTGATGCTTATAATGTTTGGGAAAAAACAAACATAAGCTTTTGTTCCCAAATCAACATATATAACTTTTTCCTTGAAGTTCTCGATGTTTGTAATCACAATGTTTTCCTCGTGTTGGTTGCAAACTTCGTGGATGTGATCCAACTGCACTTTGCCAAAGGAGGAAGGATGAGTTTTTACGTGATGTCCATAGATGTAGCATTTGTCCCCGACACCAACGATATGGTGTATCTGAATGATTTTTTCGGAACGTAATAAAATATGTGTGTCATCGGTTTTGTCAGCACGGGAATATTCCTGGCTGTGAATTACCGTGCCTCGATAAAGACATTTCTTAAAAATTTTAATCGTTACATTCTCACTATTCAAATATTGTTTCATTTCATTTTCTATATTTTTAAGCACACGGCCTTTACCAACAAGTACAAGCTCCTTTGACAGCTGTAAACAATTTCGAAGCCGTTCGTGTTCGAACAATTTTCTGCAATAACTTTTACAAACACTAGATTTTGTTGAAACGTCCACTCTTGAAAGAAACATAGTTTTCTTTAACCATTTTTTAGCGATTTGTTGACCTACGCCTCTAGGCCCGTTGACATTTTTTTTGTGATAGAATATGCCATTTTCAAATGGAAATGCTGATGTGGCCCATAGTGGACCACTTCTTTTTACTGACTCAGTCAAATGCAGTAAAGAATGTAAATTGAAAGTAAGAGCTGTTTCTCCGAACATGATTTGGCAGTCTCCTACAAATTTCAATAAATCATATTCTGTTCTTTGTATATCGTCGCTCGTTATTTTCCGTTTTAACAATGTGTGAATGCTCCGGACGAAAAGTGCGTAGCTTTCTAAAAAACTTGCTTCCACAATTCCATCGAAACATATGATACTCCAATACAATAGCCACGATTCGAGTTCAGATGCTTTCCATTTACTAATATCTGTGACTGGTCTGGGGAGTCTGTAAATTTCATGCGGCGGCCTTATGTTACTCAAACGCTCGTTTATCTTCGTACGATCACAGTTGTTGATATAACAGAATGACCCATAAGTAATTAACAAGAACCATATTTGTCGGACAACTCCTAATAAAACACAGTGCATATAATCGATGGGAAATCCCCATACAATGTCAAACTGCAGTCGCAATTTTTCGATAAACGGCGTAGATCCTTTAACACCCATAACCGTCAATTGGTGACTCTTTCTTTTCGAAGATTCCTTCAGTTTTTCTACTTCAGCAAGATTTTTAATGTGCTCCTCGTTACTTCTGAGTTCAGGCTCATTTTCAGTGATTGGATATCGCATCGCATGCCCCGCATATTTTCCCGAATCATAACACCAACTACATCCGAAATAACCATTAAATTGAATTCGATTTTGGCATACGGGTCGTGCTACAGAATCGACACAGCAACAAAACAGTGTGAACTTCAAGTTGACTATTTTGCCAGTAGAGTGATGTAATATGTTAACACCTTCATCGGTCAAATTTACAATTTGACTGCATAGCTCTGTATTGTATAGGTTCATCAAGTCTGGTTTGGGTTCTTTATTTGTCAGAAATACACCGCCAAGAATCATATGCTTGAAGCGAACTTCGAGTGGTAGCTCGTTGATGTATAGTTGTTGAGGCCAAAAACTTTGCGTGGAACTTTTGAATATCGGTGCACCATCGGTATTGAAATTTAATGTCAACATTTCTGGATGATTACTTTTCAACTTTTTATAAAGTGTAGAATCTTGAATGTCGCAAATATCGGTATTTGATTTTTCACTAGGTGTGTCGGTTATATGCTGAAATAAGCTTCTCTGAATCTTTGGATCGTCTAATAACATTTGCAATTGGTATCGGATATCGGCGCTTATAAAAGAATTCGTACTATTAGGCGAAAGGCTGTAAACCCGTTTACATAGTGCACATGTTATTTTCTCTGCTTGCGTACTCTTTTCCAAATTCCGTGTCTTTAAAATTGTATGACAACTTTCACAAAAAAAGTGCAACGTAAGTTTATCAGCTGGTGTACCGAAAGCTTGTGATCGCAAGTAGTAACTACTTTCCCAATCATCGAATTCCGGGCCAGCCAAAATTTTAATCAGATCAACTAAATCATTTTGATCATGTCTAGATAAATTTTTGGCCATTGAAAAAGACTCAATCATTAGTAGAACATCAGAGACTGTAAGTTTAGCCTCGGGAAACATGAGCCGATCTCCTAGCATCTTACTTGTATCGAAACCTGTCTTCTCAAAAGTTGTTGCATTGTCAACGTCGGAGTCATAATCACTACAGTCAGAAGATTCACTGGGTTTCTCATCATCATCAAGATGATTATAATCATCTACACCATGATCATTGGCGTCATAATTGGTGTTCTGTTCAGTTGTTGAATCGATGTTGTAACAATCGGTACGAGCATCATCAAAATATTCAGACATTGTAATTTCAGAGATGTTTTCGATTTCAGTCGTTGGATTCGCAATAGTATTATTTGTAGGTGACCCACTAGCTTCCGCATTATTATAAGTTTTCGAACTTCCGGGCAACGACGTGTGGCATTGAAATCCATCATCCATCGTAGATGGTACTTTAATATCATCTAAAAAATAGTTAACTACAAATTCACATGAATGAATCCACTTAAGGCCCATCTCTAGTTGCCCACCTCCTTTTGGTCGAAGTGTGTCACATTTCTATTATTATCCGAGCCCAGGCATCAAAAACGAGAAAAAGGCCAACGCTTCGCAAATTCGAATTCAATTCCGAACACGTACGTCCAAAAAAATATTCCTTTCGTGCGAAAATACAGTCTACAGATGATTTTCACATTATTCGAATGTTTTCGAATTCGATTTCCTCGGCGAATTATGTAAAAACAATCTGTAGACTCTATTTTCGCACGAAACGTATATATTGTTGGACGTACCGCGAATATTCGGTAAGTTAGAACCATCCCCTTCCTACGGCCAAACCAACACAGGCGCGTGCGTGAGGCTCGTTCGGCAGGGAATAAGGGGCCGTTCAAATAATACGTAACGCTCGAAGGGGGGGGGGTCTTGAAAATTGTTACGTTACCAATAACAAGGGGGGAGGTGGGCGGGCGGAAAGTGTACGTAACGTTTTCTCAACGTTTTTTTTTTTTTTTTTTATGAAAATAACGGTTGAGCTTCAATTTATATCTTATTCGGGAAAAATATCGTCATTACGCCATTCCGTCTCTGTTGACTCTTGCACAAATTTCGACCTTCGAACTATTCACAAAATTTATTCATCCCCGTAATTTTTTTTTGTTTTTTTCCAAAGTATCCCCGTAAGTTGTGCTGATTCTAGAAATTTGAGGTGAAGTGGGCGGGAGGGGGGGGGGGGGTCTAAAATCCCGAAATTTTGCGTTACGTATTATTTGAACGGCCCCTAAGGTGCAGGTAGCATTGCATCCCCACCCCAGGGCCGTCTTAGGCCATGCGGGGGCCCTTGGGCACACAAAGTTTGGGGCCCTTTTAGAAAGCCAAAAAAACGTGAGTGAAAACATCAAAATGTACTTCTGCTTAGTAACTTCATTGGTGTCGGGGCCCCAATCAGGCCGGGGGCCCTGGGCACGTGCCCCACGTGCCCTTATGGAAAAGACGGAACTGCCCCACCCGAAGGAGCCTTACGCACGCGGTGCGGGCCTGTGTTCGTATGGCCGTAGGAAGGGGATCGTTCTAACTCACCGAATATTCTCAGTATCCCATACAGCACCGAGACGTTGCAGCAACGTTTCAGCAACATAACTTTGCAATGTTGGCAATGTTGCAGTTATATTGCGCAATGTTGCTGCAATGCCCCTGCAATGTTGCTGCAATGTCTCTATGTCCCCTTTTCATTGCATAACATTGCAATATTTCTGCAATATTGCAAAAATTCGTTGTTTATACGTAGGTAGATATGAATCATATGAGTCAAGAATAAATACGTGTGAATATTCGATTCGACATTTTATAACTTTTCACTATCAACAAGCATTATCAGTTCGCCAAAAAAAGGCCATCCATTTTGTTCGATCTGACCGGGGTTTGAACCCGAATCCGCTCGCGTCTCTCTATTACTAGTCGGACGCTCTACCCACTACGCCAAACCACCGTATGGTAATAGGTTTCATATTTTCTCATTTGTCGAAACTTATATGATCACGGTGTCGGACTAAGAGTTCATAGACATTTTAATCACACCGATCAGTATCATGTTTGATCAGTGTCAAGGCGAGATCACGCCTGGAAAATGTTAGATTTATGCGATATCGCAAATTAAGGGATATTTACGTATACGAAACATGCAATAATGAAACTTCGTGACATAAATTTTACTCACATAAGGAATAAAAAGGAACGATTAGTGAAATTAACCTTGAATATACAGGGTGTACTTTGGACCGCCAGAGAAAAAAAAAATTTTCAGCTCGCGCCATCTCAAGCCAATATGACTCTTACAATATGACTTCCCGCACAGAGTGGCTTCTGTACGATGACTTACGGAGGTGTCGCACGGAGGATTTATTTTGTTCATCTGATTATTACATGGAAAATTGCCTTCTTGTGTTCAAATGCGTACAATTTCCGTT
Source organism: Tenthredo livida (assembly GCA_963992785.1). NCBI lineage: Eukaryota > Metazoa > Arthropoda > Insecta > Hymenoptera > Tenthredinidae > Tenthredo > Tenthredo livida. The sequence goes on along the minus strand of OZ023072.1, from coordinate 11,561,849 downwards.
CTTCATTATATAAGGAAAAAGATTCAGAATTTGTGGACAACATCTTTGTAGGCTCAATAAAATTTTAACTATCATAGATTTTTCTTTTCCGAGCTCCGAATATGCTTTGTGAAAAACTAAAAATTGAAAGGTCGGAGTGGTCTGATAAATATAACAAAGTTATATTGCAGGAGCCTTGCGACAACATTGCAATGCAATGTTGCAAAAGTTATATTGCAGAGATCTTGCAGCAACCTTGTAGTGCAATGCAATGAAAATGAAATTTAGCAATGTTGCTGAGACATTGCTGCAACGTTCCGTGCTGTTAGGGATGTGTTCGGAATTGAATTCGAATTTGCGCAGCGTTGGCCTTTTTCTCGTTTCTGACGCCTGGGCTCGGATAATAATCGAAATGTGACACACTTCGACCGAAAGGAGGTGGGCAACTAGAGTGTATTTATCGGGACTCTATTCCTGTTTAACCGACCTGATTCTTTTTTTTCAATAGTTGCATATAATTTTTTCCACCGATAAGCTGTTCGTGTACTAACAGCTTCTTCTTTACATGATGGATTCAACAACCGATTATAGAGTTTCTTCTTATGCTCCATTGCAATATGAAAGTATAATCTGAAATACACAGTCTATAGTACAGTCAATAGGGAAGCCCGGCACTCTTAATCGCTTTGCACTAAATTACACGAGTAATTTTTTCTTTCAATTAGGTTCATTATCACGTACTGGATATAAATAAACAAAATCCTCACAAATTTCTACCCCGGAAGCGCTGCCATTTGGAGGAAAACTGTATCCGCCTATATCTCCGTCATCCTGCACTTTAGGCCGAAAAATTGTAATGACCTTTTTTGTAGGTAATTAAATTTGACATCATTTTTGTGCAATAATTTTTTTTGTATCACTTACCATTCACGACCTAAGATTTATTTATTGACTCTTTGATCGATATGTCTTCTAATAATTATTTAAACATTAAAATCCTCATAACTTAACTAATCTTAAGTCGTGAACGGTAAGTGATAAAAAAAAAATTATTGCACAAAAAAGGTGTAAAATTTAATTACCTACAAGAAAGGTCATAACAATTTTTCGACCTGAAGTGCAGGATGACGGAGATATAGGCGGATACAGTCTTCCTCGAAATGGCGGCACTTCCGGGGTCGAAATTTGTAAGGATTTTGTTCAGTTATACTTAGTACGTGATACCGAACCTAATTAAAAAAAAAAATTACTCCTGTAATTTAGTCCAAAGCGATATGACACCTATTGGCTGTACTATAATTAACGCGAAATACTGGCCTCGGGATCATGAGTGTATAATTGTTATTGCTCAATTGCCGCTTTATGTACGACTATTCCAGATCGTTAACAAAGATTGGTAAATGGTTGGCGGTTTTGTGATTTAATTAAATTGAAATTAAAAAGTAGGTTGCTTGTGCTTGATTGGGGTTCATCATTCTTCATTCGCCACGCTCGCTTGGTGCTCAGTATTTTTCTATCATGATATACGTGGCTTTATGAAATATAGGGTGACGGCGAACTGAATGCTTGAATTTTGGGAGTGTATTTGAGGAGTCAAATGGAGATGAAAAGTCCTATCTTGGAGAATGTTGTGCAAGCAAAGATGATGGAGATATTCAATGTCGAAGTTGATATGGTATGCTGTAAGAATGAAAGAGACGGACTACAGCTAATATCTCTTTCACGCACACAGCATTTCGTAGCTACTCTAATATTGCATATCTTATGTTAGTCATCGTTGCTCCCACAACATTTCACATGAGGACTTTTCGTCCTCATTTGACTTTACAAATACGCTTCCAAAATTAAAGCACTTAGCTTGCAACCGCTTTGTATAGAGCGCAATTTTTCATCGTATGAATATCCCGATAGATGGATTGTTATTCAATATAGTCAAGAATATAATTTACATTTACTTTTTATATATGTACCACCAAATCCTGTACGCAAATCCGGCGTTCAAATTTCCGATGATTTTTCTATTAGTACTTCACAGTATTCAATGCCCAAAACCCCATGTTATTTATATGGGAAACTTATATTGCTGTGCGGCACGGGTTAAAATTAACCCTACAATGGTACACATGAGTTACAGGTACCCGGAACTTTTCCAACGAAACCCCGATTTCGTGGAATTTTGCTGAATTGCCTCTTCTGCGACAGCTTATAATTTGTTCATTAATTATTGAATTAATTTTTTTTTCCAACTTATATGTCTAGTCCACAGTCTTTTAGATAGATTTGACTGGTTTTGGAAGAAAAATAATGACAATGGACCAGAATTACCGCTCATTTTGTCACCTGGGTACCACGGACCCATGTGTACCGTAGCGGGGGGGGGGGGGGGGGGCGCTCGACCGGGTGACGCTTTGCTAGGGGCGGCAAAGTCCGAAAAAATTAATGAAATAAAAATTTGTAATAAATATCTTTTTTTTTGTTTTTCAAAGTTATATTTTCTCTCAATGTAGGGGAAAGGGGCGGAAAATTTGGTATCTACCCCGGGCGGCAGGATCCCACGCTACGCCACTGGCGATGTGGTCACTTTATCAAAAGAGCAAGCAAAGCGAGTAACAACGTGAATTTTGGGATAGATAATATGAATGGTCTATTTATGGAAACCCCCAGTGTGAATGAGCTTAGAAATTTACCCGTCGAAAATGTATTTATATTTGTGTTATCTTACCTTATTTTTTCGTGACAACCGTTGCATCAGAATATTTTTCAAACCAATTACGGACGATTCTTTTGGTGCCCTTTTTACATTTGCAGTATCGTCCTCTGAAACTTCCGACAATATGGCAGACGGAGGAATCCTGATACGACCGCTGTTTTCAATCTTGGCGGACAAAGCTTCCTTCGACTCTGTAACACACGAGCTGATAATGTGTAGGACTATGTTAACAATGTCACTGTACCTTGCATCTGCAATAATCGACAAAACATCAAACCGCACGGAAAAATTGTAGTAAAGAATTGCTAAAATATAACTAGATTAGTAGATTCAATATATTCTGTTACTCTCAAAATTCGATTACACAAGTATGGTCAATACTTTGCATAACTTAAAATAAAAAAAAAAAAATGGAAAAAACTGAAATCACACATAACTATTTTTATTCAAATATTCCAATTACAGTAGAACCTCGATTATCCGAACCTCTGTCATCCGAACCTCTGTTATCCGAACCACGATCGTTTTAACTGAACCCTCTATTATCCGAACCTCAACTCATTTTTTTTTTTTTTATCTTTATGCGCAGGTTTTTCGCGTTTTATTACATAGTATTTATCTATTTGAACGACGGCGCGAAATTTTGAAAATTATATGCACGTCGAAGGACTGCGCGCAATTACAATGTTGCAAACAAAGCGTTTGATCGAACGTGTTCAAGCTTGATTCGCCTGTCAGGGCATTAGTGAGCTCACATATTCATTCTTACCAGTAGTCTTTAGTATTTAACTTCAGGCAAACTCACATTACTCACATTGTGTAACATTACTGTTCCATTATCCGAATTTTCGATTATCCGAACTAGGCCCGGTCCCAATTGGTTCGGATAATCGAGGTTCTACTATTAAAATATTTCATTCATTGCAATATTTATGTGTGACTTCAGTTGTCTGCATTTTTTTTTTTTTTTTCTCATAATAACAAAAGCTGCAAAACATTATTTTCATTCCATTTTTCGAAAAAAAGGCAATTTCTCAAATTTTGTGGGATACGACATATTCGAACGTGGATATCGATATAAATTCTAATAGCAATTGCAATTTACTGGATCTATCCAATGTTATCTCATATATACCGTGTTCCGATTTCACTTATACTATCTCACCAATGTGAAATGGAATGTAAATGTTCACAGATTATGATATATTTTCTATGAGTATCTCCTCATACAAATCAATCTCATACGACGCTCATATTATGTGCTCATAAAGCCACTAATGCGCAAATTTTTTACTGCTCATTGAAATCTTGTTCGCTTATAATTTCTTATAGAAATTGGAGCGTAATTTTATCACAATTTATAAGACATTTTCCACACTTGTATACTACGTTACGTGAAATTCCGACAAATTGCATCAACTGTTCGGAAAATTACCGCCGTCACCCGGTGCAGAATAAGGATAACAACGCACCCAACATACAACTATTTTCTTGAATAATACGACGGAGTGACAAGAATGTGATAAATCGTGAACGGGAAACAATCAAGTTCATAAAGTTAGATTTTATTGTTATGAATATAGTTTAGATATGCAACTGCTGAGTCGAGGATATATTTTGATACGATTTCATATTCTCGAAAGTTGAGATCGAAAGTAATTGATGTGCTCAGAGAATTGCAGTAATGGTCGAAAATATTTTCTGTTCATAGAAACTCATTTTCGTACCAGCTATCCGTATGTTTCCAACAAACATGCGCAAGCATAAGAGCGTAGGGTTGGATCAAAGTGTGAATGATTACCAGGTTCTGAAAATTTTAGGTATGAATCGTTTACAACTTACCGTCTGTGAAAACTACTATTCCTTGTTGCGACGTGGAATCAATATTAATGTTGAAAACTTTCCGCGGGTTATCTGCTTTATATTTTTGTATGGCACTGATCTCTACTATTGCGAATGTCCCACTTTTTAATATTTTCACGTACGCGTACATTTAGTATTTAGATTTACCGAACTTTCTTGCGAAGTTACCTCCACGATAGCTGGCTAAGAACTAACTCTCCAGCTCACTCCGGCTGCGCACCTAAGGATGCGCACTGCTGAACGGTCTGTGATTGGGCCTCAACAGAGGAGTGTCATTCAACTCTGTAAGAATTTATAAGAAAACTGTATTTCGTGAAAACAGTGCGAAAATCTTACTCATCACGGTAGAGAAAATTGTTAAATTATTCAGGTGGACATACCGGGACTTTCTGTGGGTGCGGTTCAGTCCGTCGGGAAAACTTCATTTTTTTTAATGATCATATTTCGAAATTCGTGAGTCGTAGGGGAAAAGTGTATACCGTAGGCGTAAAGGGTATACCACCAAAAAGGTAGGCGTAAAGGGTATACCACCAAAAAAATCACTTTTGATGAGAAATAGTACATCGCGCATCGAGAGCGGAAGCGGGCGACTGCGCAGTTACAAAGTTGAGGTTCTCAACTTTATATAAGGTGCGAACGCCCGTTTTGTTTCGAGGTCAACATACTATTTTGTTCGACAGCGGAGCGAAACTGAGCGTTTTCGCTCCGCCGTTGAAGAAAACATTTTGCCAAGTACAATAATGTTTTATATTCTTCACAAAAATAGTTCAGCAGCCAAAGCAGTACTTCTACATAATTCGTTCTTTCTACAAATAGGATTGAGATCAGACACTATGACCAAGTACATGAGATGAATTCGAAATGAATTTGGAAAGAAAAAAAATTGATATGAAACTTTTCAAAATTATTTTTTTTAAGTTTTATTTATACTAATTTCTACCAGTACCTAGTACTACAACTAAGTATGAATGAAACTAATTTTTTTGTTGAATACTTTAACGGCGGCTGCGATATAACGACAGTCGCGCGATATCAAAGGCTCGCCGCCGCCTTTGTGTCGAGTCACTGACAGACCGAATAACTATGTAGCACAAAACGGTATATAAACAAGTGTAATTCTGTAAATTCATGTTCTGATTTACATACAGTGCCGTCCATAAGTTCGGGATCACTTTTCGAATTTTCGATCGAGACAAAAAGTTGAATATCTCGGTCAAAAAAAATTGTAGCCGAATGGCCCGGGTGGCATTCAAAAGTGGAAAGAACCGGCTTCATTTTTCTTCCCTGTTCAATTTTCCAAAAAATTTTCCGCACTCACTAGATAATGTTGAACATGACCATTTTTCTACGATTTTCATACTTTCATAAATTCGCGTGTAATTTTCTGGGAAATAGATATAGAAACTTTTTTCCAATAGAACTTCGGAAGAGGAGAGATTAAGCTGTAAATCTGTTTTTTTGTTTTTTGATTGCGATTTTTTTTGGTCAAGTTATTCAACTTTTCGTGCGGAAAATCGGTTTTCAGAAAATACGTCGTAACTCTAGCACTATGGGGTTTGAGACAAAATGTCTTGATATGAAAAATGTGTATTTTTTAATTTTTCACTCGTTCAAATTTTTTTTGAATTTCTTTTTTCATTTCGATTTTTTTTTTTTTTTTGAATTTTTTTTTCGATTTTTTCGTACATGAAAAATCCGAAATAAAATGAACAATGAATTTCTTCAGGAATTTTGAAATTTTTTTCATTTCTTCTAAAATTTTTTTTACTTTTCTATATTATATGAATGAATCCGAAATAAAGTTAACAATAATTTCTGCGATTCTTTTGTTCTTAAATGAAGAGGAAATTCATTGTTTATTTTATTTCGGATTTTTCATGTACGAAAAATTCCAAAAAAAAATTCAAAAAAAAAAAAAAAAAAAATCGAAATGAAAAAAAAAAATTCAAAAAAAATTTGAACGAGTGAAAAATTAAAAAATACACATTTTTCATATCAAGACTTTTGTCTCAAACCCCATAGTGCTAGAGTTACGACGCATTTTCTGAAAACCGATTTTCCGCACGAAAAGTTGAATAACTTGACCAAAAAAAATCGCAATCAAAAAACAAAAAAACAGATTTACAGCTTAATCTCTCCTCTTCCGAAGTTCTATTGGAAAAAAGTTTCTATATCTATTTCCCAGAAAATTACACGCGAATTTATGAAAGTATGAAAATCGCAAAAAAATGGTCATGTTCAACATTATCTAGTGAGTGCGGAAAATTTTTTGGAAAATTGAACAGGGAAGAAAAATGAAGCCGGTTCTTTCCACTTTTGAATGCCACCCGGGCCATTCGGCTACAATTTTTTTTGACCGAGATATTCAACTTTTTGTCTCGATCGAAAATTCGAAAAGTGATCCCGAACTTATGGACGGTACTTATGTAATGACTGCGAGTTTACAAGGTGTACAAGGTTTTTGAAGGTTTGAAATAAATTGCATAGACCATTATTCGGAATATCAATTGGTAGCTGAAAATTGCATTCCAGTGGAAGGTACGACATATCCAAGTCTGGAACTTCCCGAAAGTGAAATAAAAATGTAATCTTCATGTGGGCACCATAAGATGTCGTTTCATAAAAAAAAATCTTTGGTGTGGGCTTTCAGGATGTCGAGACGTAATTTTTGAGTGCTAAGGAGATAGCGATTTGAAAAAAGTAAATTTCTCACTCCGCCCTAGTGTACACTCAATTCAAGTGCACTAAACTTCAGACAAATTTCATGAAAACTCATACCTTTTTTCCGAGAATACTTGATGTTGTTTTCTAATTCAGTTTACTGCAGGAATCGCTGTTTATTATTGATTGAAGATTTCTACGGGAGCATTTTCAAATAATTGAAATAATGAATTGAAACCGTTTAACCCTAGACCAGGCATGTCATATTTTGCACTCTACGGAGTGTGTGGGGTCCGTTTGGCCTCCACGTTTTTCCTTAGAGTCAATTAATGCTCTTCGATACGAAATAGATAACGGTGTGTATCAAAGTCAATTCTCCAAACCTGAAATTGGTGAAAAAATGCTTTGAGCACACCCGAAAACGCCGTCTGCTATTTCAGGAGAGTATTTTCAAGTGGGAGTAGGGTCCGTATGGTCCCCACATGCTCTTTCTAGAGCCTGAAAGCCTTATAGAATCTCATATTACTTGTAGATAAGGAACTTGATAATTCTTCAAATAGTTCACAATGATTCATCACAGTTTATGTGCACGTATTGTTTGCGATGAAAAAAAATATAAAGATCAGTCTGTGATTATAATTTATAGAGAGTAGTCTTTGGTGTCGTGATGATTGATGCACGCAGGAGATATTTATTATTTATTTAATAATCTTACCGTTATTCATAGAGATCGCAATTTGTCGAGATTATTTGTAGTAATAAACATGAGTTGCATCTGGAATTGCTGGAAGCCTTATGAGTTTTGAGAGAGGATAGACAAGATTTGGAAAAAACCTTATGAAAAATCATATCCCTTGTTGTCGAGTGATACATTATAAGTTTTGAGAGTAGATTTAGCAAAACTCGGAAAAACATTATAAAAAATCATACCCCTTGTTATCGAGTGATACACTACGAGTTTTAAGAGTGGATAAGTCCAATAGTGAAAAATCTTATAGAAGTTCATACTACCCTTTATTCCTACAAAAATGTTGAGTGTTGAGTAGAATGTCTATAAGTTTCGAGTGGATTATTGAAATTGAGCAATACCTTATAAATGATCTTACCAATGGTATGAGAAAAGAATGTGTATCTGTCACTGCAAATCCTTTGTCGTCATCATACACTTATGCGATATAGGTTTGTCGGAATTTGCTCATACAACTTCACAGGAATTATACGATATTTCGTAGCGGGATTTGTGTTATAGAATACTCATGAAAACTGCTAAACTTAAATATGTTATAGAAAATGGAAAAACCTATCTAATCTTATCAATTAGTTATTTCATAATTTTCGTACAATTTCTGATTGGAAATATATCAGTATGTACTGATAAAATCATGTATGGGATTATTTTCATTACATATTCCCATTGACTTTTGTTTTTATTTTGATCATAAAATCGCATCGAAGTTTTGTTATCATCCTTTCTTATAGATATATTGCAAGTATTATCTTATAAACCTTCAGAATTATACGGAACTCACACTTTCTTATAAACTGTCGTATGAGAAAAATTCCGCGTCCCTCATAAACTTTGGTCAATTCATATATTCTCATAGAAATAAAGTTACATTTTTATGAGAATGTATAATTTCTTTTCAACAGGGTTTGGAGGCGTTACGGTTATCCGTAATTATAATCTATAAGAAATGTCAAAAATAAAAATCAAAAATATTTTTTTGTTCTTCGAGAGTGTATTTATTGAGCCCAACCATTCTTTTGTTTATAACTTTGATAGAAACTTCGAAAAAAATTCTTAAAAATGGCCCTTTTTTCAAGCGTGTAAAGTAGACTAATCCCTCAAGAATTTCCGTTGCTTTGAGACCCGAATGAATGAATAAATTATGTTGTATCTATATATAGATTATATTTATCTATTATGTATATATGTATTTGATGAATATTAAAATAATCAGTGAAAGTGACATAGGGGGTTGGCGCGCGAAGCGCGCGGGGGGACGAAGCTCCCCTATATATTGTGACGTTGCATTTAGTAATGCCGTCACAAGGTCGGATAATGCGAGACGTCTAGTCGGTTCAGCTCCAGGAAATTGGCAGACAGTTAGGGAAAACTTTAGGCTTAACTAATATTTTCAATTTTATAATTTAATTTATGTAAAACGATGGAAGATCTACCGCCGTGGGAAACCACGGAAAGAAATGACGAGTTTCTGACAGTACCGCACGAAGTGCAGTCTTTAATTCGCCCAGAAAGGGTCAGAGAAAGCGCATCCTACCGGTACTGAGGGTCACCTTGGCTCTCCAGCGGATAGACAGCGTACAGGGACGTGCGTGAAGCACCTCATCGTCCTCCTGTCATCCGACAAACCTACCGTTACCGAAGCTGGATGTCTGAGGGTGGAGTATAAAGTCGTGTGAAAACGCATTCGCAGCCTCCCATCCTCAGATCATCGGATCAGGACTGGACCACCTACCGTCTCGACTGCCGTTACCGCGGCCGGGTTGGCCATGAAAACCCCCGGCGCAGACGTTCCGTAAAAAGAGGTTCTTTTCGTGATCGAAGCTCTCTTTGCTCAGCACGGCAACTCTGGTGGAGGTCCTGGCGAATTGACCTCAGCTGTAAGGTCGTCACCCTCCACCAGAATCATTGGACGATCGAGATATCACGTGTATCCAGCGTCGAGGAACTATCGAAGACGGCAGTAAGGAGAGGGGTACCGAAGCAACGGCAGAGCCGAGGGAGAGCCCTCATACTCCGCACTACCACCAAACGACGGCGAAAAACCATCGAAAAGTCAGAACCAATTACGACGTATGGAAATCACCTGACCTATATCGCCAATAAGGATCGCCTAATTCCCGTACCGAGGCTAGCTGGTCGAGCTAGGCACAGCACTCGATCTACTCAACGTTCGCACTTAGTTGAGACTAGACGCTTCGCATATTCTTCCCGTTATTAAAGTTACTACCGTATCGTTCCCGACAAATAGTGTGTCTCGAATGTATATTAAAATCTGTGTGAATTGTGTAAGTGCCACATCGAGAAGTAAGGTAAGGCCAATATTGTTTATTGTAAAGACACGAGGAAGTTCCTTTCATACTATCTGATATTTTTTTCGGACATTGTTAGATCAAGAGATCTCGTGTCCCGTAGAATCGTTTTGCTTTGGTATCGTTGGACTGAGAAGTCCCGTGCCTAGTAAAATTATTTATTGAGATATTATTAGACCAGGTGGTCTCATATCTCGTAATTATCGTTCTCGAAATAACCTCGTGGCTAGCCATTCATTTTAGTAGTTCAATTTTCTCGCATGTGTGAGCTTTCTCTCGTTACTTAATAACGCCTATCTCTACCTTGCTTTGATTTGTTATCTATTTGCATTTCTATTTCTTTACTATTGCTTATATCTTGTATATTGCTTGTATTATATCATACCCTGTCTGCCAAACCTTCCTGGGGTAAAACCCGAGCGTAGATAGCCGCGGAGACCGCATGGCTCCGCGCCTATAGTATTTAGTATAGTCTATTTTATCTTTTAGTATAGTACCTTTCGCTTATTATTTTTCTCCGCCGTAGTTGCGTATTATTCTCTCTTTTCTTAAATTCTATTTATTCTACTGGGTCATTGTGTCGTCAGATATAAAATCTTTCTTTTGTCGGGTACGAGTATCGCCTTGTAATACGAGTAGAGTATCTTTAATTATTTGAATATTATATCGAAGCCGTCTGACGCACATTTGTTCCCGTAATAATTTATTACGACCTTTCGTTTTTATTCAATATTGCTATTCGTAGTACTTCTGCCTTGTTGTCTGTTGAATTATTTGATCAGTTACCTACTGGAGAACTATCGTTAAATTATTGCTGATTGTATCGTTTCTTGTCTCGGACGAACCTATCTTTTTATGTAAAATCATTTAGTTCTGTGTTGAATATATGGCCGTAAGGCTCATTGAAAGTTAAAAACTGTCTGATAACTGGTGTACCCTGCCCCTCTACCTTGAAGCATGGCAGTTGAGCTGGCTGGATTGTCGTCCGTCGATTTTCTATTTCTCTTCGTTTATCGTATCGCAAAATTTCTCAAAAACTGATATCAAGAGGTATCTGGCGCCCAACCGTAAATTTAGAGTTTCATCGTATCGTCCCGTACCGTACCGAAAATCGCCGAAGAGTGACGTAGCTAGGGGATTTCCTCCCCCTAATCAAAGAATACGGTCACAATATATTGTTACGTTTCGGCAGTTTCGCGTCTAGCGAAACTACCTTTTACTGTGAGTCTTTTGCTCTGGAATGATTTTAGGACCTCTCTATCTAGTTCTGTCTAATTACGGACTTTGAACGCCGTGCGTTCGCAGCCGTCTCCCCTGGTTCACGGACCTTGTGCACGTAGTGCACGCAGCCGTATACTATCCCTAGCACCGGACCTTGTGCACTCAGTGCACGCAGCCGTATCCCGTCTAACCACGGACCTTGAACGCAGGGCGTTCGCAGCCGTATTCCTAACTAATGAATTTAATAGGACCGTGAAATGGCGGAGAAAGGAACCAGCACTAAATCCGAGCAGTTTTATTAAACATAAAAAAACATTTATTCAAATTAAATTAATATCGAAAGCGGTTGCAACCAGACTAACTAATATTTACAATGTAGCGTATATTACTAACTCGAGGTTATAATTTGGCTGCGTGAGAACTTTAGTCTCACGACTTTTATGCAATGAATCAATTATAATTTTCCGAATAATAATGGTCAAAGAATCGAAAATTATTTATGACAAAATTTATAGATAAGTAAGCGAAATTATATGAGTTCTGAATTTTCTATAATATGAAAGCTAAATGGCTAGGCAGATCACCAGGCGCTTTGCCTATGGTGTCTGATACAAAGTGTACGAGTGAGTCAACTCAGCGCTATGCTCGAGATTGCTGCTGAGCTGAGTGACGTCCCGACTTATATACGCGTCGTGACGTCACCCAAACTCATGCTGTTGTGTCGAACGTTCTAGACTCTCGTCGAATGTTCGCAACGGCTGATGTTTGAATGCTAACGGTCAGGCCTATCTGCCTGTTACGTTACAATATATATATATATATTAGGGTGGTCGTTGAAAAAAAAGTTCTCTTGGATGGCCTTCAATCGGTTCTAAATAAAAAAAAAAAATTTCTCTAATTTTTTCACATTTTTATTTTGACTCCCTATGGACCCTATTTTCACATGAACTTTTTTCAATTCGAAAAAATCCCAATTTGAGTTGGGTCTAATTCAAATCAGCGAGATCGCATCGGATACGTTTTATTATTGTATATTTCACACAGCTCGAGTGAAAAAATTGAAATTATTATTTTACATATTTTAAAATATCGATTAATTGATTATTATTTTTTTTTTCTAATCTTCCGTGTACTTTGGAAGTACGTTACTTTCGAATGTATGGAAAAGAGGTGTGTGTGTGTGGGTAGCGAATTTCATTTCAGTGTTCAATAATTAGGTTCAATTTTTTGATGATTTTTATTTTTGGCGAAACAATTGAGGGAAACTACATGATCATTGATGGTCGAGGAACCAAGAAGAACTCAAAAGCCTGAAAGTCTTATGAAGCCAAGTTTCAAGGAACATGATCGCGTACTATATGATTGTATTTATTCAAAGTATAAAAATAAAATTGATCATACAGAACTAAAATTGTTTCATATTCGTATCTTTGTTCGCATCAGGAAACATTTTTCGATATTCAGAGACAATTTGCAACACGTACATTTTTTGGTCTTCGTTTCTCGTCAAAAGATCGTTGTATTCAGAAAACGCATGAACCTCTCTTTCTGCCACGTCGTTTACCACCTTCAAATGTTTCACAATATTCAAGTCTCATTGATAATTTGCATTCTGGTCCCAAAGAGCTGGATCGATCTTCAAAAATTCGTCATCAATTTCAAATCTAAGGAAGAAATTTCTTGATTGAGGGGTAATGAAGTAATCCATTTGTTTTTCAGAGAAACTGGCAATCTCGTCGTAATTTACTTGTATCCGTTTTGGATAGCAATAATCAATATCTTCTACCGGGTCCAACTTCGAGACCATTTTTCTTTTCACCTCAAGTGATAATGACTCGTCAAAGAAGGAAATTGCAGCACATTCCGGATTCAAATACCATAAGTGATTCCGGAACTTTTGGAGAGTAACTGTTGAAACCTCTTTGTCGATCGAACGATAGTCGTACAGTTTTTTCAGGCGGCGCAGATCGTGGTTTGGTGCTGTTGTCGCGACTGTGCAAGTGAACCAAGCCTCGACATAAAGCATTACGATGAAAAGCGATGTATCACGAATTGCCCTGCTTTCTTCGCTGGTCATTTCAAACTCAGCTCGAAAAATAAAAATTTTTAGGCAGTATATTCCTTTCGCCATCCATCGTGCATGATGGAAAGCTCCAGGTTGACGGAAGGTAATATCATTTGATCGAACTGACCCAAGAAAAATGAGCGTAAGCTGAAGAAACTCTTTGTAGTCGTCTCTGGGTTGGAGATATTGTAATGAATCCTGTACAAATGATTTTATTTTGTCGATTTTCTCTGATGATAGATGACGTTGAACTGTTTCATCTTCCAATCCAGTTTGATTCTTGGTTTTATCAATCTTTGCCCGAAAATTTCGAAACTTTAAAAAAAGTGGTACATTTGGTCCAGTCGTTCCAGGCATTTTCTTTTCAAATACGCAACGAAGAATTAATTCGAAAATATGGTGCCTGCAGGGCAGGAAGAAAATATTTCTTTTCATCAAGCGCTCTAAAAGAATGGCAGCACCATTCTTCATGCCTAAATTTGATGCCGTCGTATCGGAGCAAAGAGCCTTCACAGAGTTATGAAGCCCCCAATCTTCAAGAACTTCATAAACTGCGTGTGCTTGACTCACTCCTTTGCCATCTTTTGCCACTGGGACACCAATAAGTTTCTCAATTTCACCGTTTGATACAACGACCGGTAGTCGGTCAACCATTTTTTTTGTGGTCAAATCGTACAAAAGTTTTCCATCCCAATGAAGAACAAGGGCCTTCAATTCAGTTGCCTGGAAAACTTTTTTGATTTGTTTGGCCTGACCTTCACGTATTTTTTGTCGCTGAATCCGAATCGATGTTCGGTTGAGTATTAGCGAATCCAGATCAACATTCAATGCTTCAGCTATAGCACCAACGAGGTAAACAGCATCCCTGTCACTCACCTTACACCTGTCAAGAGCAGCGATAACCTTAGGGTTACTGAAAATATTAATGACTCCTCGAGATTTTTTCGAAGCCGATGGTCCAGCTTCACTATTTTCACTATCGCCTTCAAACGAAACATTTGAATAACTTCCAACGCTTTTTTGGCTCAATAAATAGAAAGACCCCTCCTCACTCGATGCCAGTTCTGCAAAAGCATCTGGAATGAACAGAAATAATTGCATATTGTTGTAGTCTGTTAGCGCGTCTTGCAACAGAAACGCGAGTACGCATGCGCGTCCGTGATATATTATTGTTGTTATTATCAGCTTATTGAATTATAGTAACGATTTCTCCGATAATTCGTTGATGATTATTACTATTCAAGAAATGAACTTCATACTTTATACTTTTTAAAATCACATGAACGATTAAGTATTATTTCATAACATAGGAAATTATCTTACTTGATAAATCGATGTCCATTTGACTTTTTTTCAGCTCCCGAGCGATAAGTTCTTCTTTATTGTCTTCTTCACGATCGATTTGTTCGAAATATCTCTCGATCTCACTGATAAAGCCCACACGACCAAGTCTACGTTGGTTCGTTAAAAACTCTACGCTTTTCTGATGAGTTTTTCCCGGCTCCATAATAGTGACGTCAGCAATATCAAATAAATTTTCAACTTCAGAAGAAAATGCTTGTTCTTTTTCGAGATTCGATAGTTTTCCGACATTTTTTTGTAAAGTGGACCACTGTGAATGAAGGGCTAGCAATTTGTCAATGCACCTGGCATCGTATTTAACAGGTAGCCGAGCTCTTTTCCAGAACACTTTCACTTGTTCTATGACGGACTTAGCACTCACTCGTAAATTTTTTTGATGATTCATAAACTTCATGTAATAAAATAACACCCGCAAAACTTGCCCGTTTGAAGGTAATTGATCTCCATCGATCATAGATTCCAGCTTGCCGACTAGAAACCTATTTTCAATCGTATCTGAGCTTGATGTCATGATATAAGTGAGGTTAAAGTTTGATGAGAAACGCCGATTTCATTTGATACACTCAGGTATCTGAACAATGGCAAAAAGTTACCTTACAAATAACCGACAAAACTTTAAACGAACATAATAATTTCGTTGCACGTTTAGGTATTGGTAAATCAACTAAAAATGCTAATGAATATTGTTCAGACACTATGCACTTGCTGGTCAAATCTAATGTGGAGTCGATAAACCGTTTGACAGACATTGACATTGACATTGACATTGACAGAAAGTCAAACGTTGATTCACCAAGAGTGACACGTGACTATTCAAGCTTGGTGCAATTTGAGTACAACATAATACACGTTGATTGAGTCTCTGGCAATGGTTTTAATTTTTTTTCGCGAGAATTGAAGGAAAAAAATTGAAAAATAATAAAAATAATAATGAAAAAAAAAAATTAATTAATCGATATATCAAAATATGTAAAATAATAATTTCAATTTTTTCACTCGAGCTGTGTGAAATATACAATAATAAAACGTATCCGATGCGATCTCGCTGATTTGAATTAGACCCAACTCAAATTGGGATTTTTTCGAATTAAAAAAAGTTCATGTGAAAATAGGGTCCATAGGGAGTCAAAATAAAAATGTGAAAAAATTAGCGAAATTTTTTTTGTTTATTTATAACCGATTGAAGGCCATCCAAGAGAACTTTTTTTTCAACGACCACCCTAATATATATGGGGTGGTCTCCCTCAAGCGGGACACTTTTCTGCGCATAGGTCACCGATTTTGGTGCCACGCGAGATTTTGACTTCGAACCGATCCCCAACAAGGAATCTAGAGCCATTCGCCTTGGTATCAAGTGGTTCGGAAGTTATTCGATGTTCAAAATATGAAAAAATCTGTTTTCGAGCGCATGGAACGATCTTTAGGCGTACGTAACTTCGGTTCGAGCGATCATACAGATGTTTTTCACTAGTGATTCAGAATCTCAAAACTTTCACCTTTCACGCTGTGAGGTCAGAAATTTCGGAAAAAAAATTCTTGACTACGATTTTTTCAAAAAACTTTTGTTTTTCAGTTTTCGAAACGAAGGCCATAATTTTTGATGATGAATATTTTACTGTAGGTAGTCCTTTAAATACCGAAGAATCTCTGAAATTTGTGGAAGGGTGTTCGGCCTCGTTTTTGTTCAAATAATTCGACGATCAATTTCAATCATTGGAGTCACGCGCCTGGAGTCTTTTTGTTCAACCAATAGGCCATAGTTTTCACTATAAAGATTTTACGGAACTTGACGTATTCAGAAAAATTGCTATCAGAGAATCATAAAATTTTATATATAAAATTTAAAATTTTTAAAAATTTCAATTATTCCAATGATTGAAATTCATCGTCGAATTATTTGAACAAGAACGAGGCCGAACACCCTTCCACAAATTTCAGAGATTCTTCAGTATTCAAAGGACTACCTAAAGTAAAATATTCATCATCAAAAATTATGGCCTTCGTTTCGAAAACTGAAAAACAAAAGTTTTTTGAAAAAATCGTAGTTAAGAATTTTTTTTCCAAAATTTCTGAGCTCACAGCGTGAAAGGTGATAGTTTTGCGATTCCGAATCACTAGTGAAAAACATCTGTATGATCGCTCAAACCGAAGTTACGTACGCCTAAAGATCGTTCCGTGCGCTCGAAAACAGATTTTTTTATATTTTGAACATCGAATAACTTCCGAACCACTTGATACCAAGGCGAATGGTTCCAGATTCCTTGTTGGGGATCGGTTAGGAGTCAAAATCTCGCCCGGCACCAAAATCGGTGACCTGTGCGCAGAAAAGTGTCCCGCTTGAGGGAGACCACCCCATATATAATATGTGGAAGGGTTGTTTGAGCAATAAACACACCTTGATTCTGAAAGATTCTGAAAGAAGAGATTAATTAATCAATTTGAAGAACTAGACCAAGACTATAGGGATGGCATGTGGTTTACTAACCTAAAAAGAAGAGAATCAACAATTAAATGTTTATGCTCCTACTTTTCTGTGAATCAATCACTTTGTTGAACGAATCTTAATTTATGGCAATTAACGATTAACAATCGAAAATTATCTACTAGAGCGAAATTATCTACTAGTATTTATTTAATTTCTCAGGTTCTCTATCTGGTTCTCTATCTCTCGATTATTTTTCTATTTCTTCTCTATTTCGCGACAGCTGCTCCTCTTGTCCATCTGATGGCGCCACCTTCCAGATGTCTCATCCTTGAAGACGTACATGCTTGTATGTGCATGTACACCAAGCTTACATCCCCCCCCCCCCCCCTCGAGCTGCTTAATTCTCTTCCAAAAGTGAATTCAAGCTTACAGAGGATTACGAATTATTTAGCCGTAGGAATGAGCTTTGTGACATGGTATAAGCCCATTGATTTTCTGCCGCTTCCAGTGTTTATTTTGAAAATTGAATCGGAGATTTTTTCTTCTATCTCAAAATGGCCAATTCTTATTTCGTCCATTTTTTTCCTGTTTAGTTTGTTGCCATTTATTACATAGACCATATCACCTTTGTGGAGATTATGATTTATTCTGTTTTTATCGAATAAAGTTTTATGTATTCGTGTGATTTGTTTGATCTGAGTGATGCAATGTTTCTGTCTTGTTCTAGATTTTGAGAGCAGTCGCTTATAATTTTTAATTCCGGAGGTAGTAGGTCCGTGGACTCGCCATTCATCAGGTATATAGGAGGAAATCCTGTCACGGTGTGGACTGTTTTGTTGTATGCTTTCACACACACTTCTGCAATCTTCGACCAAGCCTACTTGTGTTCGTCATTATTGAGCATACATCTTATTCTGTTCACTAGTGTTTGATTTAATCTCCCGTTCAGTCCATTTGAAAACTGGGCATCTATTGCTGTGGAAATTAATTCGATGTTTCTCTCGTTAAGGTGATTTTTGAATTCTTTTGAATTGATTGCTGGGTATTGATCTGCGAGTAGTACTTCAATCTCATTTTCCTTCGGCACCTTTTCTATTAACTTTATGAAGTACTGAGCCAGTTGATTCTTCGAGCACAAGATTTCAGCAAATCTAGTAAAATGGTCTACTAGTGAGTGTAGATATCTTTTAGTCGATCTTTGTCCACCAAACCCACCAATTGTATCCAGGGACATTATTTGGAATGGTCTTTTTGCTGGCCCTAGATGCGACATCCATCCAAATTTCTCGTTTAGTCTTGTCTTGTTTTTCATACAAATATCACAACTTTTGCAAATTATTCTTATGTTGTCTGATAAATTCGGTGCTGTATAAAATGGTTTCATTTTTGCTTCAATTTGATTAATCCCGATCGCGATGTGGCAGAATTCTTCATGGATTTTCTTTATTAATATTTTACTATAATCTTCACTTAAGACTATTTTTTTCTTTTTCCTTTCGTTTTGTTTGTAATAAATGTTATTTTCCATAATAAGGTACTTTTTGTTTTTTAAACCTGTGTTATGCTTCTGGACATTTTGTATATCTTCTATGCTTATAAAATTCACTGTTTTTAATCTGTCTTCCTCATTTCCATAGTGTTCATAAACAGGATTTCTGCTGAGACAGTCAGCTTCAGTGTTTTCCTTTTCCGGGTTGTATATGATTTTGAAATTGTATTGAGATAGATATAGTGTCATGTCACCCGATTCATCATCTGTCCTGTTATTTATGTTTAAATTTTCTAATGGTTTGTGGTCTGTGTAGACAACGAATTCGTTATCTATAAGCCAATGTTGCCAAAATGTTAAGCTTTCCTTAATAGCTAGACATTCTAAGAAAATTGCCTTTTTCTTTTTTTGAGAATCGCTTAATTTTTTTGAAAAATAGGCTACGGGTTTTTGCGTACCGTCCTTCTGTGTTTGTTTCAAGATAGCTCCGATACCTTTGATGCTCGCGTCTGTATAGATAGCAGTTTGAGCTTTGTGGTTATAGATGGCCAGAATTGATGTCGAGCACAAATATTCTTTCACTTTACTCAAGGCAATATTACAATTATTTGACCAATCGAATTTTACATCCTTTCTGAGCAAGTTGTGGAGAACATCGAGCAGTATTGAAACGTTGGAGATGTATTTTCCATAGTAGTTCACCTTGCCTAGGAATTGTCGTATTTGTTTCCTGTTTTGTGGTGTCGGGAAGTCTAATATAGATTTCAGATTATCATTCAAAGAAGTTATAGTATTTTCCGTGATAATATGACCCAAATATCTGACCGAGTTAGCTGCGAATCTGTATTTTGTGAGTTTTAGATGGAATCCTTCTTTTACAATTGCGTCTAACAATTGTTTCAAGGGGTTTAAGTGTTCCTCGAACGTTTTTGAGAAAATCATTATATCGTCTATATAGTTCACATCAAAATTGGATAAGTTGTATTTTGTAATTATATTCACCAAAATCCTTCGAAATATTGCCGGGGACGTTTTCAACCCAAAAGGCAGACAGGTCCATTGATATTGACCCTCTTGCGTCACAAATCTAGTTTTTTGTCTGTCTCTAATTCTCAACGGTATGGACCAGAAAGCTGAGTTTATATCGAGCGTTGTGAAAAACTTGCAATCAATAGTTTTAACCATAAAATCCTCAATTAAGGGGAAGGGTTGCGCTTGGGGTACTATTAGTTTATTCATATCTCTAAAATCAATGCACAATCTGGTCCTTTTTACTTCGTCTTTTTTGTAAGCCAATGTGACTGGTGCTGCGAACGGGCTGTAGGATTCTTCGATTGAGTTATGTTTCAATAGTTAAGCTGCCTGTTTCTCTATTTCAGCTTTATCCTCTAACGAACATCTATATGGCCTTTTGTAGCAATATCTATCTATTTGTAAGTCTATAAAAGCTTCATAATTCTCTACTTGACCCACATCGTACTTGTCCTTTGCAAAATATTCTTATAAATGTCTAATAGGATATTTATTTTACTTCTTTGGTTAGTATTTAAATTTTCAATATCTATATTAAATTCATTAATGTTAATACCCTCATACTTGAAATTGATTAAATGCATTTTTCATCTCAGTTTCTTCTTTATCTTGTATCTTATTTTTGTTATTGCTTTTGATTCCATTATACGGAGCGATTCTGAGGAAACATGTCACGCTAATAGAGGCTGCCTTATTTATTTTCGTCAATGACAACGCTATCAAATACCACGAACAAGCGATCTACCGATATTTCATATGCCTATGACTGATATCTTCAGACGACGTAGCGGTAGCTGTCACGTTGTATAGGTTAAAATGAACTGTCATATTACAATATTGTCTAATTAATTCCAATATTGTTCATAATACAACGGTATACGATATTATTTCATAAATAAGTAGGGATGAGGTTAAATTGATTGCAGACGTCGATTTCTGTTTATTCCAACATTATTAGATTATAAATAATTGACTTGGTTAAATTCACACATCTAGTAGTGATAAAGTTATTTAGCCAATAGCATACGATATTGATTCTTTATGAATTAATTCCAGGTGTGAATTTCTGTTCATTTCCTACATTAGTTACAACCGAGGATTTCTTCGGTGACTGACTAACCCGTTGCATCTCTTCGATAAGTAGGGTTACGAACAAAACGATGTGAATATCATTCATCAAGCAATATCTCATGGATGCAGTTGAAGTTTTTCATCCTACGAGGCATCTCCGCTGAATAAAACTCTACATGTCTTCTTAGCCTAATGAGTACGAAGACAGTCCTGCATAAATGATGGGTTGGTCTATCAATGCGTGTTCAAGTTTCATCGAGTGATGAATGAATTAAAATTATCGTTCCTATTGTGAATCTATTTATTTGAGTATTTGATTACTGCGTAGAACGAAGCGTTGCATTTTTGTATGAAATACTCAATCACAACAAATTGTACAAATTCAATAAAATTCTTTGTTTATTCAGTTGATATTGCATAATCATATCAAATGATTAATGATACATGTGCAAGGACGCTGTCCTTCTGGAGAAAAAAAAAAAATATACAATTTAACAATAACTCAATAGCATGGTTTTGGAAAACGCGGCCGGTCATAGCTTTCGGACCATCGCAGATGATTTCGCAGCCAAGAATCCAGGACATTCGCGTTCGGCAATGAATACCGTGCGGAATATCCTAGTGAAGTACAAGCAAACTGGAGTGACTTATCCACGTCGAAGTTCTACAAGTACTCGAAGAAGACGGGAAAAAGCCAGCGTCGAGAGTGGCACGACGGGTCGGAGTATCTAAGGCATCGGTACAACGCATTGTTGAGGAGGTGCCTTGTCTAACGTACAAGTCCAGAAAGGTACATAAGCATGATGCACCGGATCCAGAGAAGCAAGATACCAGGACGTCCGCGTCTCTCGTACGAAACCGCGCAGAAGATATTAGTCAAATACCTCGTAGGATGAAAAACTTCAACTGGATCGATGAGATATTGCTTGATGAATGATATTCACATCGTTTTGTTCGTAACCCTACTTATCGAAGAGATGCAACGGGTTAGTCAGTCACCGAAGAAATCCTCGGTTGTAACTGATGTAGGAAATAAACAGAAATTCACACCTGGAATTAATTCATAAAGAATCAATATCGTATGCTATTGATTTAATAACTTTATCACTACTAGATGTGTGAATTTAACCAAGTCAATTATTTATAACCTAATAATGTTGCAATAAACAGAAATCGACGTCTGCAATCAATTCAACCTCATCACTACTTATTTATGAAATAATATCGTATACCGTTGTATTATGAACAATATTAGAATTAATTAGACAATATTGTAATATGACAGTTCATTTTAACCCATACAACGTGACAGCTACCGCTACGTCGTCTGAAGATATCAGTCATAGGCATATGAAATATCGGTAGACGCTGGTTCGTGGTATTTGACAGCGTTATCATTGACGAAAATGAATAAGGGAGCCTCTATTAGCGTGACCTGTTTCCTGAGAATCGCTCTGTATGTCTCATCTTTTAATAAATTATCATCATCTGCTTTGGACTTTATTTCTTTTTGTAATTGGATATTTGAATTCCTATCATGGGTCAATCCAATCCTTTTTATAGTATCTAGTCCTAAGATCATATCGTAAATGAATCCATCATTGTTATACACAAATGCATTGATTTTATCTTTAATGTTTAGTATATTCGCATTCACTGTTATCGAGCCGTTAGTTTTACCCCTACCACTAATTCTTTTTATTGTACTGCTAAAGTTTTCTTGCATCAAATTTTTAATTTTTACCAATTTAGAGTTAATCAATGTGATATTTGACCCAGGCTCATAAATACCTCTACATTCAGCATTTTAGTTTAATATCACCTTAACCTCAATTAGTGGGGGGAGATCTAGTTTTTTGGATCTTCTGTATTGTGGACTTCTAATATAGTATTAGTTATTTTGTTTTTTCCAGTGCTTTTGTTTTTGTCTTCTTTGAACCAACACACATCTTCGGGGTGATATCTGTTTTTGTTTCCTTTGCTCTCACAAATTTTACATGGCTGTTTGAAATTCGATCTTGCTTCTGTCTTCCCTATCTTCGGTGTGGTTTTATTTATCTTGTTTGATTTTTTTCCTATGTTTCCATATTTTCTCAACTTACTGAATAATTCAACTGGAGTTGTGATATCTTGTCTGTCCATTTTGATTCTAACGAATATTGGTAGTCCATCAGCAATCAGATCTACTAAAGTTCTGTTATGCATATTTTTATTGGATTCCAGTGATGAATGTTCTTTTTTTAGTGCATACTCTAGCATTGAGCCGTTGAAATATTTGTAGTTCATTGCGTAAGTGACAGATGACCAACCTTTATCGGCAAAAGTTTGTAAAAAATTTTCTTTCCATGTTCTCCACTCAGAGTTTAATGTGTGTTTGATTAACATAGAGTTAAACCAATCCTCTACTGCATCAGCCAAGAATAATCTCGGAGCTTCTATTTTCTTCACATCACTTTCAATACTCAACCTATTACATTCACCTTCGTATGTCAGTAACCATTGGTCTGCGCTCCCTTTTTTTCCCTCAAATTTATCAAGAACGAATTTTTCGCACTGTTTGTTCAAATTTCTGGTTTTACTGTCTCTTGCAGGTTCTTCTTTTTCACACAACTTTTCAAGAAGTTTCATTAAGGTTTCATCTACTTGTCTTTCAGGGGTACCTAGTGCAGTTTGTTCTGAGATAGACATCTCTGATAGTCAAAAGTCCTTGAATACCATATTTTCACTTTCATCTTTATAGAGTGGTAGGATTCCATCATTGAGCTTTATCCAAACATTTCTGCATTGTTCACGTTCTTTTCATGTATTCGCAACCTTTCTGAATTCTGGTAGTTTTATAAGTTCTGGATGTTGTTTGTATGGCTGATAACATTTTGGGATGTGGAATTTTTTTCCATCTTCATCAGTTATGGATTTGATTATATTAGTGTTTGACTTAGGGTCCTCATCCACCGTCATTTTGCATTCAAACTGTAGTATTGCCATTTCTTCTCTTTTTGTCCACAAACGTAGTAATTGTTGATTTATAATATGTGAAAGGGTTGTTTGGGCAATAAACAGACCTTGATTCGTCTAAAAAGAAGAGATTAATTTATTAATTTGACGAACTAGACCAAGACTATAGGGATGGCATGTGGTTTACTAACCTAAAAAGAAGAGAATCAACAATTAAATGTTTATGCTCCTACTTTTCTGTGAATCAATCACTTTGTTTAACGAATCTTAATTAATGGCAATTAACGATTAACAATCGAAAATTATCTACTAGAGCGAAATTATCTACTAGTTTTCATTTAATTTCATAGGTTCTCTATCTGGTTCTCTATCTCTCTATTATTTTTTGGGATTGCCTCTTGAGAAGTGTTTTCGTTTAGGTGTGGGTGAATAATGTTTAATTTGATAGGTTTTTCGTAAGTAGGTGACTTTGAGCGTCTGCTGCCGCGTCTTGTCTTCCCCAGGCAGGAGAAGACCGTTGCTATTTTTCCGAATATTGAAAATTTAAATGCCACGAACAGGGCTGCTATAATTCCTAGGTCAATGGCTGCGTAGGAGAGACTAGTCGTTAGGCTGTCGGTGTTTTGCTGTGTGCGTTTGTGTGTACTTATTTCATTTGCCTGTTTGATTATATCCTCCAGTGCTAGGCTGTTAGATTTTATGTCATCGGCGTTTAGGGGTGTGGTTTTGTATTGGTGGAATATGGGAATTGTCAATAGGTTTACGGTATGGTTTTTGTTTAGGTCCTGATATATCTCGGTTAGGTTTAGAGTGAATTCTGGGACGTATGAGTGCATTTCTGTCGACGTCATGGTATTAGAGGTACTAAGCGTTACAATTTCTGAGTGTCCTGAACATCTACTCCTCAGTTTTAGTATCCCGGATTTAGAAAGGGTGACACGTGTTGTAGGCATATTGGGGCACAGGATATGAATAGTTTCTGGGTTTGCTAAGGAGTAGATCCACGAATTTGGTGCTCTCAGTTTTGACCAATATGATCCATCGAATGAATTTATCCTGATGTTACATGTGTTGAGTTGGTTAGGCGTATTACCTAAGAATAATTGCATTTTGCATGATTTGTGGTTGTTGTTGTGATAAATTGGTTGAGTCTGTTTACAGATGTATGAGTTCTGCGAGAATTTGCATTCTGTAAAGTCTGTTTTTGATAGGTAGAAATAGGAACTTCTGTCTGTTGAAACTGCGATGTACTCATTATTGGGGGCTATGCAGGCGAAAGTATTTGTTCTGTCGAAGTTTTGTTTGACTGGAATCGGGAGTAAATGGTATAAGTTGAATGTGTCGTCGTCTAATAGTGGGATTGATAGGGCATAGATTATGTTGGGTTCGTTATAGATAATGTCGAGTTCCGATAGTCTAATTAATTCCTCGGCGTATTTATTTCTTAAAGGGGTAGGAAATTGTAGGAGCGGTTCTAAGGTTTGTATGTGTTGCGGGCTGTTAATCAATTGTTTTGGTGATAATAGTTTTGGGTGTACAATTCCTTGTTTCGCGAATAAAATAGCGTCGATTACGCTGTTTAAGTCTAGTTCGTATTCATTTAGCATTTTGTCCAGTTTGTTAAGGTGATGCAGTAATGTTATGGTAATTGTATTACGTGTTTGGTATTTTTTTATGGCTGATAAGGTAGAAGTGAAAAATACTACTTGGTTGTCTAGTTCTATGATGTGCTTTTCTATATTATCAATTTCTTTCTGTTGCGTGCCCAGCATTGCTTGGATGATGTGCGTTTGATTTGCTAGTAACATGGCTACATGGTTAAATAGTCTATCGATTTGTGTGTTAATATAATCACCATCTGCTTCTGTTAGCGTTCCGTAGAGCGTCTTGTGAATGCCGCCAACGAAGTTGGACCATCCTCGTTTGACGCGTGTATGGGTTAGTTCTGCTAATTTCTCATGGAGTCCGTCTGTTTCGTGGTATTCTATCAAGTCTTCTATTTGGTTTTGGTATTGTTTTATGGTTGACAGACGGTTCTTTGAGATGTCTATTGTGTCTCGTACGATGCATTCACTTTCTGTCGTGTTGCACCTTTTATCAATTAGGTCGCAGTATCTTCCTAGCTTGTCGGATATGTCTATAAACTGTTTTATATTTAAGGTAGCAGTCTGGTAACTTATGCCTATTTTCATGACTTCTTTGGAGGGTAGTTTTTTATAGTAAAATAAAAATCAATTATCTTGAATATTTAGAGTGTTTTTATTTACATATTGAAAATATGAAAAAAAATTTATTTGAGAAAATTTAACAGTTTATTACTATGATCATTGTCACTCAAAGTTGAAACCTCAAAAAAAATGCACGTGGGTGGCCCGGGTGATTTTGGCTCTTGATGTTATCTGAAATTAGATATTCTTGATTATTCTTAATCTATAGACATGTCATTCTGGTCGGAACTACGTAAGTTAAATTTCAAGGGTAAATAACAAAATGGCGGACTTTGAAAAAAAAAGTCCTTGTATTTTATCAAAGAAAGGGTTGCAAAATAAAAAGTTAGAGGTGAAAAAAATTCTCGTTAGTACCGACGAGAACTATAAGTGTGTAGAACAGCCTGTTAAAATTTGAAAGCAATCTGTTCAGTAGAAGAACAGTTAGGACCCGGCCGACCAGAAAAACAATGTTTCGAGAAAAACGCGTTCAAAGTTCAACAACAAATTTTCATAAGTAAACTTATACTTACGTCAATCGTCTATGCCTGGAGCGTATAATATGCCTTCATCCTCTTCATAGGCATCATTCTCCGCAACTTTGTCCGCTCTTCGACTCTGTCGGGCTTCTTTCGATGACATTGCTGTGGCATTTTCCGCTTTTGCAATCCGAGATTTTATTTCACTTTATTTTATTTTTTATTCAACTCGTCATTACTCCCGAAATATTTCGAATTTCTGTCTGAAATTTTCACAGTATATTCTAAAGACATTGTACTTTCAAATTGAGCAAAAAAAAAATTTTCGATTTTTTGAACCCAAGTTACCAGACTACTACATTAAGAAGTTTATCAGCTTCCATTTGTTGTCTGATGTACGTAAGTCTTCCAGTTGTTCATAATAAATCCCAGGGTTTGTTGTGAACGGTATCGAGGTATAAGGTTGGTTTCCATCGTTTTCGAGTGCCGTGCCGTATCTGTAATTATTTGTCGTGTTAATGCGGGTTGGGGTGGGAGAATTATTGTTGGGTAGGTCTCGAAAATCTAGGGTGTCTATTGCTGGATCGGTGTCGTCACTTTCTGTTAATCTTGAGTTCTCGGGATCTGACGAGTAGTCTGTGTCCGTCGTGTAGTCAGTAGTGTTATTTACTTCTGTTGGTGGAATGATGTTATGTTCTGTTGTTGGGTGTGGGGTGACCGTTACTGGGTTTGGTCGTTCGTCGATTTAGAAGGTTGATCAGTGAGATATCGGATTTTCGTAAACACAAATGGTGATTTTATTATCTGTGTCCTTGAATATGTAATGGATCATACGACTAATTAGGTCCCAGCTAAGTTCATCTGGGCCACAGCCTAATCTTGGTATTGATAGTGATTTCACTCCTCCTTTGATGAGTGCTATTTTTAGTTTGGCTAGTGTCTTGTACATGACTTCTTTCGTAGGTTTGTCGTAGTGATGTTCTTTTGTTACTAAATTATAGATTATACGTCGTGGGTATGTGACTGTTATATTGTCTATCACTTCAGGCTTCATGGCTAAAAGTTGTTTACGTTGTATCAATCCCTGTTTCACCATCTGATCCGCGACACCTAGTGAAGCTTTACAGTCTGCTGAAATGCAGTGTGCGAGGTTGTCTTTTTGTTTTAATATGTCAGCGGTTCTCTCTGTAATGTGTTTATTGTAAGCCAAAGGTAGAAACTCCAGATCTACGAAAAATTGACCGTATGGGGGTGTGTTTTCTGGATTCTGGTTGGTGGAGGTTGACTCTGAGTCCGTGATCGGATTTGTGTTCGAGAGTTGTTTATAAACCTTCTTGCGTATGTAGGGCGCAGGTCTTGGGTTATTATTTTTCGACGTTCCCGGTTCAGCATTGGGTGGTTTGTTTTGCTCATTTGTACTACGGTCCGTATGAGTGTACGGAAGTTCACCTTTTGTTTTATTTTTCATCGGAAATCGCGCCTGCGGTTTGTTTGCGAACTTTTTTTGTGAACCCTTCGATTTGAGCTGGACGAAGTCGTGATGATGCGCTTACGGCGGATGTGTATCTGAGTGTCTGAGTCGTCCGTAGAGTCTGAGTCATTATCTACGTTCGGTTTACCTCGTGGTGCCGGGTTACCTGAAGATTGCGTATCGCGATAACGTTCATTCGGTTTTTTAACGCTAGGGTAGGTTTCTGGAGAGTTTGTCCGTTTATCGTTGTCTTCTTCTGGCGGTGTTGAGTCATGAGCGAACTCGGATAGGTGAAGGGTCTCTTTCTTCCGTGGGGGCTGGTTACTAGAGGACTCGGTAGTCTTTCGTTTTTTTGGTGGTTCAGGTTTTTGGTGGGTAGCTTCAGTGTCTGAATTGTCCGAGAGAGTTGACGTTGTCATAGTTGGCGTTTGTTGTTCTTGAGGTCTTTTAGTTGGGGCAGGGTTAGTGGATTCGTCTGTGGTTTGTCGGGGACGTCTTGGGAGTCGATGTGTTATCCTTATCTTTTTGTCCTTTTCCTCTGAGGGTTCGGTATCTACTATGTCGAGCGCAACTTTATCAAACGCATCTGCCGGAGTATCCGTAATCATCATGGGCAGTCGTGTTTTGACTCGAACTAACTTTTCCCTTTGGCAACTGTCACAAGTTTTGATGAAGGCTTGTATTTGAGATTTGAGGTTTGGCCAAATGTACTTTTCTCTCATCCGGTTAAAGGTCTTCATTACCCATTGATGGCCTCCGATAAGCGATTCATGGTATTCTACGATTATTTCGAGGCGTAGGGTTTCGTCGGGCGTGGTAATTTCTTCGGTGCAGAGTGTGATTCTAATGTTCGTATTTTCGAAGATGTAGTAAAACAGTTTTTTAATCGTTGACCACTGAAAGTTACGTAGCTCTACGTTGTTTTTTGTAGAGGTGAAGGATTTTATATTTTTACGTATTAGGATACGTTTCAAGTTGAGGAGTATGTTATAAAGGTCTTCCAGATTATCGTTGTCTGTGTGTTTGTTTTTGATTAAAAGTGTGAGGATATATCTTTCTCTGAATTTTGTCAGAGCTATTTCTAGTTTCTGCGGTGTTCGAATTGTGAACATTTTCCTGTTGAGCATGCCCTCGTCTATTAGTCGTCTTGCCAATGGGTCATCTGTAGGGTGGTCCGCTGGGACGCAGTGAACGTAGTTGTCGTTTATTAGGAACATTTGGTCTTTTGATTCCTTGACGTTAGTTACAGGTATTATGTCATCCAGGTTATTTACAAAATGGTTGAAGTCATCAGGTGTGCTGTTGGTATCGCTATTTTGAATACCTGTATGTTGTAGAGTGTTGCTTTCTTGGTTATTAGTTCACACTACTGATTTTGCACATTGGTTTACTATTTGGTGTCACGATTTGTTTAGTTAGTGGTTTATATTTCGTTTACTTTCCTTTCACATGCCCTCAGTAACAGGGGGACCACCGCTGCCACCAGTATTACATCTTTATTTGTGGTCTTGTCCCCTGTTTTAAATATCAGAATATAACTGAGGGATTTGTTAATGTAATGAAGGTTTAGTTAGCGAACCAATAACTTTTATTCGGGTTAACAGTTGTTTGTTATAATGGTACTTGTGTTATATATGCTAAGTTATCCTAAGTGTTCGCACGGAGAGGTATAGTTGAGAAGTGATCGAAGAAACGAGGGAACCATAGCTAGGTAGGTAGTTGCTAGGACAGTAAGATAAAAGGTATTTGCTGACTCGTTGCATTTGGCAGTGCCGGGTGCAACGAGTCTTTTCTAGAAGTAGGAAGGGAAGATGCGGATGATCTGGTAGCAGGCAGATAAGAAGAGTGGAGACGTAGAGGGAAAAGGGGGGAAGCGTGTGAAGAGTTGAGGTACTGAAGTAAGTGAGGGGCGAACGTGCGGGCGGTGATGCCCGGACGTAACGAATGGTCAGAAATCAATGGTCAGAAATCGAATTTTCTTTTTCATTTTTTCTCTCGTTACGGTATAATTTCATACTAGAAGACTTAAAATTTTTTGACGAGAAAAATTTATTCGGCGTCACGGGAATCGAACCCGCGCCTACTGGCTGCCAATCCGGGGGCTTACACCCACTAGACCACCTGGCCGCCTTCAAATTCAACTCGTCATTTTTCAAATCTAGTTCGTGTGCACGATTTGTACGTTATGTATTTCGTCGCTTGAGCACATGTATTGACTTTGAGTTAGCGAGTGAGCACACGGGCTCACTAACACTTGTAAGGTAAGACTTTACGTCTTTTTATACCTCAATTTTATTGGTTATATTTAATTAAATATAACCAATACCACCGAAGGTGGTGTAATTCGCCGAAGAAGTGATTTCAAGCTAGAAGACTTAAAATTTTTTGACGAGAAAAATTTATCCGGCGTCACGGGAATCGAACCCGCGCATACTGGCTGCCAATCCGGGGGCTTACACCCACTAGACCACCTGGCCGCCTTCAAATTCAACTCGTCATTTTTCAAGTCTGGTTCGTGTGCACGATTTGTACGTTATGTATTTCGTCGCTTAAGCACATGTATTGACTTTGAGTTAGTGAGTGAGCACACGGGTAGGCGCGGGTTCGATTCCCGTGACGCCGGATAAATTTTTCTCGTCAAAAAATTTTAAGTCTTCTAGCTTGAAATCACTTCTTCGGCGAATTACACTACCTTCGGTGGTATTGGTTATATTTAATTAAATATAACCAATAAAATTAAGGTATAAAAAGACGTAAAGTCTTACCTTACAAGTGTTAGTGAGCCCGTGTGCTCAATCACTAACTCAAAGTCGATACATGTGCATAAGCGACGAAATACATAACGTATAATTTCATAGACAGAAAAAAAACAAATTCTGAAAGTTCCAATTCAAAATATCAATTTTGAAAGGTCGCTCAGAATTTTTTTAAATTTATTAGTGCATCAGTTTGGATTTTTTAGAGCGACGTTTCAATATTTAAATTTTGAATTGAAACTTTCGGAAATTTTTTTTTTTGTCTATGAAATTATACCGTAACGAGAGAAAAAATTGAAAAAAAAAAAATTTGATTTTTTATCATTTTTGAAATTTTAAAAAATTCTGAGCGACATTTAAAAAATTTTTTTTTTAACCGTCCTTTGGAGGTGACTCTTAAAACATCAAAAACTAACGTTTTTTCACACGAAATTCAAAAAAAAAAAAAATAATCGTTTTTTTTGCGCCACCCTAATATATTGTAACATTGTATGTTACGACAGGCTCCTCACCCCTCAAACGACCTTAGCGGAGTGTATGACGATGAGAGAATGAGTAGATAGACACCGAGGTCCGATAATATTTCCGAGAGGCGACCGTGACCGACTAAAGACTGTTGAGCACAGCGCTGGCGGAACACAATTTTCCGAGGTCTGGAGGCAGGATTCTGGGGGGAGGGGGCAAATGAAATTTTTCTGAAGAACGTGTATCCGTGTATTTTTAAAGTATGAAGGTATAGATTTTCTGACATAAGAACTGAAAAAAGTGGATACAGACTCAAAATTTGAGATATGGAATTCCATACCCGCCACACTCCGAGGTCTGGAACGACCAGACCTACCAGACACGTTTCGCCGGCCCTGGTTGAGCATAGTATTTATTCTTTTGTTTTGTTTTACGACTTTTCTCTAACATGTGGGAGACGAGGCCCAGCCGACGGCTCAAAGACTGTGATACAGACCCGCCACGACCAACGCACGACGATCAAGTACCGACTGTTTCGATCCTACTCGACGAACGCCACATAAAAGCTCCGGAGGATAGTAGTGGCCACGCTACCCCTCGCTATTAAACGAGAGGACACGGGGAAGTGCGAAGGGCATTCTGCAACGTGGGATATCGGTGGTGGAGGAGATTTCCGCCACCACGAAGAGCCTGCGACCCGTGAGCCTCCGACGTAGGGAGCTAAAATCACCGTGGCGAACTTCGAATTGCGCGCGTTGCGATAACAGGTCGCCATATTTAAGGATCCTACGGTCGATACAAAAGTCGATATTTGGCCGTAACACGAGGGCGCTGATTGCCGGCGCCATGCGGTCTACTCACTCTGCGTTAGACTAGCGTACTTAGCACTCGTGCCTTTTGTTTGTCTACCTTTTTGGCGTTTGGAGAATCTGATATTTTTCGTTCGAGCCTCGTGAGCTTCCCGGACTAGTTCACTGTATTTGTGTGAGTGAGTGTGTTTCCCCGAGGAATATTTCCCCCGTGGGATTGTGTGTCTTCGAGATGAGTTTTGGGGGAGAAAAAGCCGATTTCCTCAGGTGGCTGGAAGACGGTAAGCGTTAGCCATTCTTACCCAAGATAATTCGAATTCGGCAAAGGCCGTCAGCCATATTGCCTTGAGCAGCCAC
Organism: Tenthredo livida; assembly: GCA_963992785.1. Lineage (NCBI taxonomy): Eukaryota > Metazoa > Arthropoda > Insecta > Hymenoptera > Tenthredinidae > Tenthredo > Tenthredo livida. The sequence goes on along the minus strand of OZ023072.1, from coordinate 11,529,415 downwards.
GAGGCTAATTCATATTTTTGGAATCGAATTAAACCGATCTCCGAAGGGTAGGCCGTCACCAGTGTCCCCGTATGTTAGAGATTATCGTTCGAGTCAGTATTTTGTAGAGAAATATCGGGTATTTTATAGTTTGTTAAGTTCGAGTGTGATACCTGTCGTATACGAGTGCGACAGAGATAGTCATAGTCAGTCACTGTCGCTCTCTCTTCCTCCTGTGGGGAGAGACACAGCTAGTTATTGTTTAGATTTCGAGTCTTTTTTTTCGGGTTCTAGTCAATAAATCATACTAGTTAAATATTTGTCGCGTTATTCGCAGAGTTAGGTTAAGTTAGCTTTAGCAAGCGCTTGTAAATATTACTTCTTTGATCAATTTCATATTTTCTCTTCTTTAGTAAGAGCCGAAGGCTTACCCATTGTAAATAATAGCCTGTTAATTAGTTGTAAGTTCTCCTCGTGGAGCCTATTTAGCGTTTTAGTTGAGATGTTGTCCCACGAGGACCTAGTTTGTCGAGTTATTTAATTTTTGCATGATTTTTCCTTGTTATTGCTATACTACGTGGAAGCTAGTAGTTTATTAGATATTGTAAAGCTCGTTAAACGTGGCCAGGTCGCTTATACACGACCCGCGGCCGTCATATAGCCGAGGGGAGTTATTCCCGACTGTGCAAATTGTTATTACTATTTCTTTTCTATTATTTTTACTGAATAAATTCTATTATTTTGTTATTAAATTTACACGCTCGAGTCGTTATTCATCGTCCCGCTAGTCCTTCATTTGATCCTGACCCCTCTCCGCGGTACTGCAGCTAGCCGACGCTTTCCGTACCCGTAGATTATAGTTTGTTTATATTTTTGAACGTGGCGGTTATCCGCCTGGCGCCCAGCATTATTTTCAGGTGATTACGTTTGGCCAATTGTCGAGTCGATGGTTCTCGGAGGCTAGTATCCGGTCTAGTCCGAGGACTAAATAAAATCTACGTCACAATATATGGGGCATTTCAGCTCAACTCAACCGGCCATCGGAAGTGACCTCTTCGATTTTGTTCTCGAAATAATACATGGTAGTTCTATATCAAACATAACATGTCTGTGAAGATCAAGCCTTAAATCAAAAATCTGCCCAAGTTATGATTTTATGAAGATTCGAGTCGCCTCACATTCAAATATTCACTGCCACTAAACGATGAGTCAACTCAAAAAGGTGTCTCATGGATTATGCCCGGTAGGAAGTTCAGTTTGGATGGAAATTCGATGCAAAATTTCAATTACTCTTTTTCTCCAAAATTTCTCGTAAATCTCAATTCTCTCGGGAGTGCCCTAATCGATTGGGATGAATTTTTTACACAGAATTTTTGGTGAAAAACTACAAATTTTGAAACCCGAAACAATATGCCCGGACATCAACTTCCGGAGTTGTGCAGTTTTTAAATAGTAATGTAATTACCATTTCCGAGGAAATTTTGGTTCGCACGAATAAATAACATTGGGTATGATGAAAAGCATAGAAAGCTTGGATACAAATATTTAGGAAGTTGCTATCAGACATCAATAAATCAATTTAGTAATTGATAATCTTTTTAGTTGTTACAAACATCATTCATCCGTCAATCGTGTCGAATAGCACTTTCTGTTTTTATCAATCACTGATTATATTCAACTGGATACGATTTCACATGGAAGGCAGGGGCCAATGCTTGCACCCGAGTGTACAGTAATGTTCGTCCATGGGTTGGCGGTGGCTAACTGTTTTTTTCGGACTTTTTCGGAAATGAGACTCCATCCTAGTCGTATTTGATGTGCTGATAGCCGAAATTGTGATAATAATAATTGTGAACCCTTGTAAAAATTATATAATATTATTTTATTGATGGTATCCGGAAAAGTCTGAAGAAAAGAGTTAGCCACCGCAAACCCATTCATGAACATTACTGTACACTCAGGTGCAAGAATTGGCCCCTGCCTTCCATGTGAACTCGTATCCAGTTAAATATAATCAGTGATTCATAAAAACAGAAAGTGCTACCCCTATCTGAGCCACCCTGTACCCTCTCAACACCCCGAACCACCCCCTACTTCCACCCCCTCAGCCCCAAACCCGTCGCCCCAGCTTCCCCTGGAACCCCCTACAGTCCCAATTCCGAACCCCACCCCAAAGGTTACCCTTACAGCCACCCCTACCCCCCTAGATTCAAGCCCCACCCCTACTATTCCCCAAAGATCCCCTGCAACCACCCCCCCCCCGCCCCGCTTCCAACCTCACCACAGAACCCTCTACAGCCACCCCCGCGACCCCGACGGCCCCGCCAGCATCTGAGCGCCCCTGCGACCCCCACGAGACGGTCAGGAAGTGGAACCTGTCGTTCTCCGGTCATGAAGACGTAAGTGCCGAGGAATTCCTCCGCAGAATCGAGGAATGCCGGATAGGCGTCGACCTCACCGACCGCCAGGTGCTCGGTGCCCTGTCCTACCTGCTAACCGGGATCGCGCGGCAATGGCTGCGACAGAACCGCGACACGTGGACAGACTGGGCTGAGTTTGCTGACGCGTTCAGAGACCGAGCGGCGGTGAGAATTACGAAATTCGAGTTCGCGAGGAAGCCCGCCGCCGTGCACAAGGGCCGTATGAAAAGATAGCCGACTACATCGTCTGCATTATCGGTATCATGTCGAGCCTCCCCCACCCGTGGCCGCTCCGCGAACAGTTAGATTTGGCGTACACCAATCTACACCCCCGATATCGAACCGCTATCCACCGGGACCAAGTAAGGTCGTTTAAGGACCTTGAACAGGCCGGTAAACGAGCGGAATCCAAGTGGGCCTTGGACCATTTCTATACGCCCCCACCCCCACTCGATTACCACAGGTTCATGCCCGAATTCGCGTGCTCGGACCCTACCTCCCCGGCGAGGGTGCCGACCCCGAGCCTACCGCAGGCTCCGACGCCTAGGGTAGTGCCGGCGTCCGCCAACCTTCCCGCGGCCTCTGCTGCCTTAGATAAGCCAACACAACAGCCGCGTACGCGAAATCGGGGTGGTAGACGAAACCCCAAGCCCTTGAATGGGAACCAGACGAGCCAGATTCCAGCTCCGATGGCCCTGAACCCTACCCAGCCCCCTCACTATTCCCGCGCATCAGGAAATACCGCTCGTGGCCAACCTGTGGTTGCGCCTCCGAGTGTAGCGCCCCCAGGTCCGCCGACTAGCTGTTTCCGATGCTATTCGCCGGGACATTTCGTCCGCGAATGTCCTCACCCCCCTAGCTATATCGCCTGCTCGCGTTGTGAAACCCTCGGTGTAGTAGACACGAACTGCGGTAGATGCCTAAGCACCGCGTCGGGAAACGCCAACGGGAATCGGTAGGTCGGGTCCCTACCTATTCCTCCGTGATGCGAGGACCCTATTCCCCCCCGAGCCGTCATGGCAACGGAACCCTCAGCTCGCGAAAATTGACATGATCTCCGCTATCACGTCGCCGTAGATGTAGCCGGACAGGTTCTCACCGCGCTATTCGACCCCGGTTCCAGCCGAACTTACATCGGAGGACCGGATCTGAAGCGATATCGCGATTTGCCTTCCCTGTTAACTCCGCTGCCCGAAGGCGGCATTATCTATCCCAACGGCGCCCTAGACTCGGTAACCGGGGAGATGAAGATACCAGTACGCCTCGGCCAGCGGACCTGCCTACTAGTAGTCCGCGTCGCGCCCTCGTTTGAGTATGAGTGTATCCTCGGTATGGATGCGATAACGACCTTCGGGTTCCGCGTCGACTTCGGCCGCGGTACATGGACCATACGATCCGAGGAGCCCGCCAACCGCCCGGAAGAGTCCTCCCACCCCCCTGAGAGTGAGTTTCCCCTTCCCCACCCTGCTGAGAGAGCCTGTGCCGGACTTTTCGAGCTAAACGGTTCCGAACAGTCCCGCCTGGAAGCCCTGATCAAAAGAATCCTGCCCCCTCACAATCCTCACCCCGGTACCATCGACCTAACAACCCACCGCATCGATGTGCAGGGCCACCCCCCAATCAAGCAACGGTACTTCCAAGTTTCCCCGAAGGTACGCGAGTACATGTACGAGGAAGTAGATGCCATGCTGGCTGGCGGCATAATCGAGCCGTCGTTTAGCGAATGGTCGAGTCCGATAGTGATGATTCGAAAGTCCTCCGGAAAATACCGCTTTTGCCTTGACTTTAGGAAAGTCAACGCGGTCGCGAAGAGAGATGCCTATCCCCTTCCGCACATGAACAGCATTCTCGATAAGTTGCGCGAGGCGAAACACATCACAACTCTCGACTTAAGCCAGGCGTATTTTCAAGTTCCCCTAGAGAGAGAGAGTCGGGAAATAACCGCGTTCACCGTCCCGGGACGTGGTCTGTTTCAATTCACGCGAATGCCGTACGGCCTATCAGGCGCCCTAGCCACTTTCCAACGCCTGATGGATCGCTTGATTGGACCTGACATGGAACCCCACGTGTTCGTGTATCTAGATGACGTTATCATCGTGAACCAAACGTTCGAGGACCACCTGCAGTGGCTCGAACGGGTTCTACACAAGATCACCGACGCTAACCTCACTATCAACCCCGATAAGTGCGAGTTTTGCCGTTCCGAGGTCAAATACCTGGGCTTCCGAGTAAACCGTGATGGACTGCCGGCGGATCCCGAGAAGGTAGAGGCGATTACCCAATACCCGGTGCCTCGCACGGTAAAACAAGTTCGCCGCTTTCTCGGTATGGCTCCTTGGTATCGACGCTTCATTGATGACTTCGCCACGAAAGTCGAGCCTTTGAACCGTCTGCTCAAGAAAAGCCGCCGCTGGCAGTGGGACACGGAGCAGCAGCAGGCCTTCGAAGCCCTGCAACAGGCTCTCGTGTCTCCTCCCACCCTTGCTTGTCCCGACTTTGAGATGCCCTTTACCGTCCAGACCGACGCGAGCGACTGCGGCATCGGTGCAGTCCTCACCCAGTGGACTAGGGAGAGCCTTGAGCACGTAATAGCCTATGCTAGTCGGTCGCTCACGGAAGCGGAGCGTAAATATACGGTGACAGAACGCGAATGTCTCGCAGTTCTTTGGGCCGTCCGCAAATTCCGGCCGTACCTCAAGGGTTATCGCTTCACCGTGATGACTGACCACAGTAGCCTCCAGTGGCTGCACAATCTCCACAACCCCTCGGGCCGCCTCGCGAGGTGGGCGTTAGAGCTCCTAGAGTACGATTTTAGGATCCTATATCGAAAGGGCGCTTTACACCACGTTCCCGACGCGTTATCCTGAATCCCAGAGTCGACCCCGATCCCTGTCGCCACTGTGGAGGAAACCCTAGACCGCTGGTACGAACAACGCGTACAGACCGTACAGACCATGCCCGTCCAATTTTCGAACTGGAAAGTAGAAGAAGGCAGGCTGTACCACCACCGCGTAGATCCCCTACCCGACCCCCTGTTACCCGACTTAGACCCCTGGAATTTAGTCCTGCCGATTGCGAAGCGCCCGGCAGCACTAACTGAGGCTCACGCACTCCCTACAGCTGGTCATCTTGGAGTTGAGAAGACGTATGCTCGCATCGCTCTCCTCTATTATTGGCCAGGGATGTACCGAGACGTGGCCCACTATATCCGCACCTGCGAGGCGTGCTAACGCTGCAAGGTGGACCAAGCCGGACCGCAAGGTCTGATGGGTCGCCGCGTCACCGAGGCACCCTTCGTCGCGGTAGCTGCCGATATTATGGGGCCATTCCCGCCGAGCCGGCAAGGCTTCGCCTACGTCCTGGTTATCCAAGACCTCTTTACCAAATGGGTAGAGTGCGTACCTCTACGCAAGGCTAACGGTCCTGCGATCCTCAAGGCGCTAGAAGAACTGGTCTTCTATCACTGGGGAATCCCAGAAGTTCTGTTGACCGACAATGGCACTGAGTTCGTCAACAGAGTTATAACTTCAGCGTGCGCGTGAACCGCGTGATTAAGACTATGATCACGACCTTCCTAGAAGGTGACCATCGCGAATGGGACCGGCATCTACCCGAGTTCCGGTTCGCTATTAATTCAGCCGTTCACAGCTCCACTAAGGTTTCGCCAGCCGTCCTAAACTTCGGGAGAGAGCTCAGGCCCCCGAAGACGGTACGCCGAGAGGAGGAAGGCCCGCCGGTAATCCACCTGCAAGCCCCCGAGGAGTGGGAAAGCCGCGTACGAAGGCTTGACGCGCTGAGGGACCTGGTTACCCAGAACTTGAAGGATGCTAACGCGCGCCAGGCGCGTTACCACAATCGCGGACGCCGCGATCCCGAGTTCAAGCCCGGCGACCTGGTTCTACGCCGTCAACGAGTGCTGTCTTCCGCCGCTAACTATATTGCTTCGAAGCTTTCGGGAAGGACCGTATATAGCCTAACGGAGCTAGATGGTGAGTCGGCAGGTAAGGTCCACGTGACGGACCTGAAACCTTACCGCCAAGCCTCAGCCGACCTGTCTGACATCCCCAAAGACTCGAGGCTCATAGACCACCCCCTTCCTACTTCCTCAGACCCCCCCAGCCCCTCTCTGCCGATGAATGATGTACTAATACCCGATATTCCGCAGAGAGACGATGAGAGGGAGCTTCCGCGGCCGCAGGTCCATACACCCGGACGCTCTGATGCCACAGAGCGAGGCCGACATGAGCGATCCGACAACTCGGCCTGCCCCGGAGGAGATCCTCCGCAGCGGGACGCCGGCGGATCTAAACGAGGAGATCGCCGTCTTGTCCCTCCTCACAGCAGACCCGCCGGAGACTCTGGCGAATCTGCCGGAGCCCCTGCAGCCGGAGGTCATACACCCGACGCCCCAGCCCATGGAGGGCATAGAAGACGACGAGGCCGACCTCCTGGGCCACGAGGAGTTGGTAGTACAGGCCGCGGTGCTGCCCAGCACCAGCCGCCAAACCCCCCCGACCCCTTCCTCAACCCCCAGCCCTCAACGAGCGCTGGGGCCTCCTCCCCCAACACCCATCGTCCCTACTACCTCCGGCCAAGGGCCTAGAAAACGCCGCCGCAACAGGCCGCGAAATCGCCGCCGCACGACCCGCCCGGAGAGCTCAACGGGCACCAGCCGGTCGAGTTCGCTCGACTCGCTGGCCGGACCTCCGCTGCGGTCTGCCGCGACGATCCCGAGGGGATGTGCGACGGAACAGACGTTCCTGCACGCCCCCTCCACCTCCCGAGAGACCCTCGGCCCTCAGCACCCGCCAGCTCGGCTGGCCGGCCTGATGGACCGACCCTGCCCACGACCGTCGACCCGGGGGCGAGGCATGCCACACCTGTCGCGAGCCTCGCCGATCGCGGTAATCACCTCCGCCCCGCCGACATCCGGTACGGCTCCGGTGCCGCGTGCTACCCGGCCACCACGCAGGAATAGCACCCTGTGCTGGTCTTGTGACCAGCCAGGCCACCTGCCGGCCGCATGTCCGCACCCCGTCTATCAGCACTGTGGGGAGTGTGGCTGGCGCGGGTACTCGACGAGTACCTGCCCCACACACCGAAATGCGGAGACCTCGGCTACGGCTGGGTCGTCCCACCCTACAGCCTCCACCAGCGTGTCGGTCGCCGCTGTTGATGCTCCGGCATCACAGTCGCGCCGCACGCACCGCAGTGGACGCGGTGGACGCGGAAGAGGCGCCGTAACGCCTCGAACACCCAATCCGGCCTCAGTAGCCGCGATTGTAGAGGTGCTCGAGCGCTTTATGTAGAGAGAGCCTCCCCTTACCTGACCCCTTGAGACCCCCGCACCTGCCTCCCCGCCTCGAAGCCGTCCGAGAGGACCAGACTGATTAGTTATAAGACCTAGAGGCCGGTTGAGTCGGAGGTTGCGGAAGCGTCCGAGTGGAACCCGTACGTTCCGTTTGGCCGGGGGGTGTTGTAACGTGGTAGACGTCGGACCTCTGCCTAAACCGGCCTACGGACGTACCTAAGTCCGGCCGCACTATTCAAATCGTGCCGCTCTCGTTCTGCCGAGTCCTAATGGCCGCTGCACCCCGCACATGGTGAGCAGGTCGCCGCCAGCGCTCGGAGACTGGGCGACGCCGGTTGGTACTAGAGATAGCGGAAGAGGAGCTCATTCCATTTTCGGGAGCTTTAGAGTGTGCCTCGTGCAGATATAAATTTTCCAAAAATTAAGAGAGAGAAAGAGAGATAGATAGATAGATAGAAGCCATTTATTTATGTCCTGGAATTAGAAAAATTCCCTAAGGACAACATTAAAAGTTTCCCTTGGATATTTACAATAGTGGACCTTCAGGGCCAAGGTATACATTACATTCTTTTTTTTTTTTTTTTTTAAACATCGTAACTTATAACTAGCGACATTACAATTTACCTGTTATTTTGTTGTTTTGCGTCATTGACGTGCATTAGCTTCGCCAAGATTTCGCATTAAGGGGGTATCCACACCTTTGAATGGGTTAAAATTCTGAAAAAGATATTAATGTTTCACAGGGAATTTGAGAGTCTGATCGAATCCAAAAAAATCATGAAGTTTGGGGAGGGTTTGACCCTCATTATCCATACCTAACATTCAATATTACTTTGAGTCCAATAGTAGTTACGCTCCATATAGAAAAATACCAAATTACTCGGTTGTCGTAAAGAATCAGGAGTATCGTTGGACCAATTGTGGAGTTTTTGGTCTTCAAGTGTTCAGAAGAGGTGCCTCTATCAGATGAACAGACAACTTTTTGATATCGCAAAAATTGCCTGACTCGCTTAGTTTTTACTGAGATTTTTCTGGATCTTCAATTTTTTTTCTATATTTTTTCTATTATCTTAACCAAAAATAGTGATATCAAAAAGTTGTCAGTTCATCTGATAGAGGTTTGGATTCTACAAATTTGAAGACCACAAACTCCAGAATCGGTCCAACGATGCTGCTGATTCTTCACGACAACCGGTCAAAATATTCATTCTCCAGAAATCAACTTTCAAACTTTGTTATTTCAATTTTTTTTTTATTTCCTATTTTTCCCAGAGAGAAAAATCTAGTTACAGGAAATCAAGTTTTAAGATTTTGCTTATGACTAATATGCTGGATCCGCAGCTGCTCTCGTATCGATGAGTTATGAGTCGAGTCAAGTCTAGACACATGTGCCAGGCGGAGGTTTGTAGTGAGTTTTGACCCGTTCTGTACAACAACAGTGTCGGTTAGGTGTCCGATGAGGCTGTTAGAAAAATAATGAATTGCTTTAGAAAAAATCTGATCAAAATTGTTCAAAACATAAAAATTCTGTAAAATCTTTTATCTTTAATATTTTTGAGATTCAGAAGATGCTAGCACAATTTTTGTCAATACTAAGAAAATTCTTTCATCTTTTATCAATCATACCTTTTTTCTTATAATATTTATCAATTCTTGCAATTAATATATGTATTATAGAAATACTCATCTTTTTGGAAATCCAAATGTGTAGTCTCCTGGCATCGATTTCAAACGCACTTTTTGATGGATCATCCTCTTTCGATTCCGAAGTCTCATCTCAGATATATATACCTACACTGTGTTTATCCGATAATGGAAATTACTATTGGTTTGAATTCGTACTGAGAGCACGACAATATTTACAAACAAGTGGACACCTAACCTCGAAAAAACGTAGATCGCAGCCATGTGTTCTGTCAATGATCACAATTTGAAAGAATATTGAAAATTCAATATGTGTAAGAATGATAATTACAAACAATTAAAAGATCACAAAATCAAATTCAAAATCGAAATATATCAAAACCTCATAAAAGTAAGCAGTGGTGTTGGCGGTGTTGTACAATACTTATGGCACCAATCTGAGGGTTCGCGCGCCTCGCCGCGGCACTTTTTCGCAATTTGGCACTGCCATGGCTGTAACTTCTCAAATCCTCTAGATATCTTGACACCGATTTATTTGCAGGTAGAGTAGGTCACTAGCATTCCAAATAAATTATAAAAAAAAAAACGAATATTTGAAAATTCAAAGGTGTAGATACCCCCTTAACCAGTGTAGTGAAATACTTAAGCTGAATTTTAGTCTATAATTAATTGTATTCAAGTTTTTATTTTTGTAATTAAGTGTATATTTTTTTTTTTTTTCCGCATGTTCTATTATTTATTGATTCTTACTTTTACGTTTTTTTTTTTTTTTTTTTTTCCTCATCCATTTTTCCATTTTTCCCACAGATAAACCACTTAGGTTCGACTTATCATCATAGCTCATTATCTGCTTGCACTGATCACCCTCTCCTGCTTCTCCAGCAGGAAGTTGTGAAGTGACACCCCGAAGGCTAGAACCGTCGGTAGTTTTCTAATTTCAATGGGAATTGAGTTTCACAGGTTCGCTGCTGCAGAGGAGAAGGCCGCCAGACCTTGGTTGGTTCTAGCATTTGGTATATTTAGGTCGTCTGGTGTTCCGTGGTTCGCACGCACGGCGCATTCGCTTTTGAGTTTGAGTCTCTCATACAGGTAGGCGGGTCTCTGCAATCTGAGAACCTTGAATGTCAGTTTCCCTAAGAAGAGTAGTCTGCGGAAGCTCGGCATAAGCCATTTGAGTTTTACATAGTATTGTGTTATCGGAGTATCTATCCTGAGATTATAGATCAGTCTAATACCCCTGTTAACTAGTTTTTTTAGTTTACCGTCAATCGCATCACTGCAGCCAGTCAAGAGAGTACAGCCATAGTCTAGGTGTGGAAGCACGAGAGCTTTAACTAGTTTTGTCTTTAAATTTTGGCTTAAGTAGAGTTCTGATTTTTTGAGTCTGTATAGAGCACCGTTTGCCTTTGAGACTGCACTCCTCGCCTGGCTGTTCCAGGAGATTTTCGTGTCTATGATTACCCCAAGATATTTGACCTCCTCTGAGAACTCGACCTCCGTGCCTCCGATTCGGACCTTGGGGGTGTCACTGCCATAGATATTATTAATGAATTTGTTCGACCCCAGGACTATCACCTGAGTCTTCTTCGCGTTGATAACCAACCCATTGTCTGTAGCCCAGTCACAGATGGCTTGCGCCTCCACGCTCATTCCTTCAATCGCTTGAGCCAATTCGCAAGGAGGAACATGCAGGTACACTCCCAGGTCGTCGGCAAACATGGCGTGCTTAGTTCTACGCAGAGCATTTGAAACGTCGCTGCTAAAGCATAGAAAGAATAGCGGACCAAAGATTGTGCCTTGAGGCACACCCCTTTCCATATTAGTCCATTTTGACTTCACTACTTTCCCCCCTGCCGCCTCACCAAGTACCGCCTGCCTACGACCTGTAAGGTACGAGCGCACCCACCCGCAAGTCTTCCCCGACAGTCCCAATCCGATCAGCTTGTTCAGTAACAGATTATGGTCGACTGTGTCAAAAGCTTTAGAAAAGTCAAATAGGACAAGAAGGGTGACCATACGTCTGTCCACGGCCCATTTCGCGTCCTCAATTACATTCAGCAGTGCTGTTTCGGTGCTCATCGCCCTTCGATACCCCGATTGAAGTTTATCGAGTTTATCATTTTCTTCAAGAAAGTCAATGATCTGAAGAGAAAGTATTTTCTCAAGTAGTTTCGAGAGATAACAAGTTAAGGCTATGGGTCTGAAGTCACTACTGTCCTTGGGAGCGCTTGTTTTAGAAATAGGGGTTATGAATGCTTTTTTCCATAAGTCCGGGAAAATTCCCCGTTCTATAGAGAAATTGAATAGGTGTAGAATATGATTCGAGCATGATGGGAGGCTTAATTTAATCATTTTAGCTGAGATGCTGTCCGGCCCCATCGCTGTGGAATTCGAATAGTTGATATTGCTAACAAGGTCTTTGACTGTGATGATTCTGAAATCAAACTTTGCATACGTTGCACTCCCCCCCCATCCCTCCGCAGAGCTCTCATTACAAGGACGTGTGTTGTTAGATACTTTGCCTATTGCCCCGAAGAACTCGGAGAGACCCTCGAGATTCATAGAGGAACTGGTGCTCTTTTGTGCTTTTTGTTTCACTATGCCTAGTCCCCGCAGCTCAGACCAAAGGGCTCTCGGATTGGGAGAGTTTTCAAGCTTATTATAATAGAATTCACCTTTAGCTTCACATATTTTGTGTTTCACCATATTACGTAGGGCTACGAATTCCTCTCTGACATCGGGTCTCTCCGTTTTCCTGTACCTGGCACGTGTCGCGTCACGTTTTCTCATGAGCGCTCTAATCTCCTGAGAAAGCCATTCGGCCTTTTGTTTTTTGACAGTTACCTGTTTATATGGGGCTAGTTGGTCGAATATATTGGTGATATTCTCGTTCAGGAACTCCACTTTGAAATCGATGGAGTCAGAACTGTAAAAACTGTTCCAGTCACATCTGTCTAGTTCTCTAAGAAGAGTGTTAACATCTAGATTTTTAAGATCCCTGTATGAGAACGTGCGGGGTGGCGGTCTGGGTAGTGAGATTCTAATCTCAATCATTAAAAGGTCGTGCCCCTGGGTTGACCTCATCACCTGTTTGCTAGAAGCTACCTTTTCTGTGTCATTTATGAGAATATGATCTATCCAAGTATGCGCGGTCGGTGTGTGATGGGTGGGATGGAAGGAAATGACATGCAGTCCCAACTCGTTCACTGCCTCCCTGAGATGTCTGGACTCGTCGCTATTCGCTTTGTTCAAATCTATATTGATGTCGCCCATGATCACGATGGTGCTATACAGTGACGAGAATTTGCCTACCGCAGCCCAGAATTCGAAGGGATACATGACCTTCGGCGGTCTGTACAATAAACCTATGAGAGTGCCACCTCTGTTAGGAAGAGAGAGAGTTTTTGTTGTGGGAGTAGTTCTGTTGTGAGAGTTTTGTGCCATATATAACGACCCGTGCTTTTCCCTGGATTTCGATTTGTGATTGTGAAACATTGGACTACTGAATTGGCTTAAGACGACCCACGCAACACCCCGGCTCTCCGACCGTTTCATTGTTTATTACCGTCGCACCCGGATTGGTAATAGTCTTCGTACCAGGTAGGATCAATCCGATTCATTTAATATCTAACCCCCCCCCTAGTACCAACCCGCCCCCGTATCAACCCTGAGCCTCGAGAAACCCCGTGCCTGAATCTCAATCGTTCCCCGCGAACCGTTGGATTCAAAGCCGGCACCGGTTAGTTGTTTTCGTTGCGCGTAGCCGTGTCAATCTTGGTCACCGCTGCGTCGATCGCAGCAGAAAGCTAGCCGACGCCATATCGGCACAGACTTCTGACGTCACGCGTCGCACTCAGCTGCTGCGAGTCAGAGTCTGTCGCTTTTTCCCCAGAGAGAGAGCGAGTTAGACCGTAGGTTGAGTAGACTTAGTCCTCCCTACCGTCTAACTAAATCTAGAGCACCTGCGAGTGCAGAAACAATAATTTAATAATATTTTTCTTAGAGAGAGAGAGAGGTTTATTTTTTTTTGGTGATTTTGATATCTTCTTTATTTGATATTTTAGTGTAATTTAACGTAACGTAGAGTCAGTATTAATTATTAGTCGAGTCAGTAGAATAGTAGAGTCAGTATTATAATTCATTTTGTTTTGTATTCTACGCCAGGTAGCGGGCGTGTTAATAATTCGCCACCTTTTCTTTTTTTCTTTTTAATAAACAATAGTCAATAATATTCAATTGGTGTCTTTATTCTTTGCCCCTACGAAATCCATCTATCGTTTGTAGCCAGTCGGAGGGTCCCAGAGAGATAGAGAGACAGGACTTCTAACGAAGTCTGGCGCCCAGCAAAATCCCCTACCTATCCGTTGGGCCTTGGTTTGTATTCGGCTTAAGGGGGGACGGTACTGAAATTGGAATTTTCTTTGTTCGTGTATGGATATTTCTCAAATGTTAACAACTTTTATGAATCTCTTCAACTAGAAACTAGCCAAAATTCAGGATATATAGGTCAAATACTTTAGAAGTTATGGCTATTTTTCTAATTCTAAAGTATACTTCTTCGAAACGCTCCTTGCGCATACAGTGTTATCGCAGAGGGTTGAAATTTGGACTCCACACATATACTACCATAATCCAAAAATTGCTGGAGGGAATTTTCAAATAGACCTTTTTTGCCTATTGAACCTATTTTCACCGTAGAGGTATTTTTTTTTATGATGAATTTTCGTACATTATGTACCAGAAAATGAGTTATTTTCACACTACGCCAAATTCCCTCCAGCAATTTGAAGATAATGTGCCCTAGAATATGTGTTTCAAAAGGGAAAGTGATCCGACTAAAACCAATGCACAAGAGATTTTTTGAATATCCAAAAATATAGTTCTGAGATAAACGCGATTCAATAAAATTTTGTTGGAATAATTCCTAATAAGCAAAAAGTGAATGGGAAAGGATGTACTTTGTTTTGTAAAAATTCGTGACAATAAGTAGTTGATATCGAAAGTTATTTATGGCCATTACGAATTATCACAAGTGGAAAAATTGTACAACTCAGTAAAATTCAAAACATGAATTATTTAGCATGAATCTGAGATCAATATCTTGATGTAAAAAAGTATTTAGTGAGTGATCTTCTCAGTTATTGGTCGATCCCCTCCGCTGCTCCAATCTACTTCCAAGTTCGCTCCTTCGTTCCAGCTCCGAGTTCACTTTTTTCACCCATTATATATAGTGAGTTTTGGTGTTTTGGAAGTGCTCGGTCATAAAAACAAAATGAAACCAAAAATGCATTACTTTTCTTGTGGAGTAATTATTAGGGCCAGATAAATATCTTGATAATATTTTGAAAAAACAATTCGATCTGCGATATTCATCCAGCCCATACGAGTCTACTGTGAAATAACGCACCTGAATTCAACTTTGGCGCTCAGGGCTCAGAGACTGGCCTGCCAGAAGATCCATTAGATTCCTCCAGCGCTGGAATCACCAATAGAAAAATGTTAAAATTCTCCCGCGCTGTACGTCATTCCTCCAACCTGCTTCTTCGTCTCCTCACACGGTGCTCCCCAAGCAAGGAAAAGTGGACCCAAAATGGATCCAAAATCGGCTAACGCAGAAAGTTTCTATATTTTTTGTAGATTAAAAAAATGTCAAGCTGAAAATCCTAACTGCTCGGTTTCGCAAGTTATGGCCGTTTTTGTATTCATACCGCGCACGTTCATGAAAAGCAGAGTAGAACACTTTACTACGCCCATGCAATCGACCTCTTGATCCCAATATGAGAAAATTAAGTAGGTATTAATGATTTTTCATTGAAAGTGAATCGCGGCTCCGCTGATTAAGACTCAGCTCAGGAGTTCTATAGTCCGCGTGAAGGAATCGCTATAGTTGGACTATAGAGCTCCCGAGCTGAGTCTTAATCATTAGCGGAGCGCGCGAGTCGTCGTTCTCATTCTTACCTTAGGAGCGGTCGATCTACTAGAGTAGAAACACTCACCGCGGAACTGAGATATTTTAAGTTTTAATAACTTTGTAAGACAAATTGAAACTATTTGAGTTGTATTTTATAAACTAACATTTTTAAAATGACTCCCCCATTTTCTCATGACGATTGCAGGAAAAAAATATGTGGACCGTGTGGTAGAAAAATAGCTTTTGGTAAAATGAAGCCAGGAAAATTTTTCACTCAAAAATTGACTGAAAACCTAATAAAAAAGTTTATATCGGAGGATTTTGATTTGAATGACGCAAAATATCCTCTGAGCATATGCAGAACTTGCTATTTAACTCTTCTTGATTTTGAAAAAAAAATTTGTAATAAATAAATTAATTTTTTTTTCAAAATCAAGAAGAGTTAAATAGCAAGTTCTGCATATGCTCAGATGATATTTTGTGTCATTCAAATCAAAATCCTCCGATATAAACTTTTTTATTAGTTTTTCAGTCAATTTGTGAGTGAAAAATTTTTCTGGCTTTATTTTACCAAAAGCTATTTTTCTACCACACGGTCCACATATTTTTTTCCTGCAATCGTCATGAGAAAATGGGGGAGTCATTTTAAAAATGTTAGTTTATAAAATACAACTCAAATAGTTTCAATTTGTCTTACAAAGTTATTGAAACTTAGAATATCTTAGTTCCGCGGTGAGTGTTTCTACTCTAGTAGATCGACCGCTCCTAAGGTAAGAATGAGAACGACGACTCGCGCGCTCCGCTAATGATTAAGACTCAGCTCAGGAGCTCTATAGTCCAACTATAGCGATTCCTTCACGCGGACTATAGAACTCCTGAGCTGAGTCTTTATCAGCGGAGCCGCGAGTCACTTTCAATGAAAAATGATTAATACCTACTTAATTTCCTCATATTGGGATCAAGAGGTCGATTGCATGGGCGTAGTAAAGTGTTCTACTCCGCTTTTCATGAACGTGCGCGGTATGAATACAAAAACGGCCATAACTTGCGAAACCGAGCAGCTAGGATTTTCAGCTTGACATTTTTTTAATCTACAAAAAATATAGAAACCTTCTGCGTTAGCCGATTTTGGATCCAATTTGGGTCCACTTTTCCTTGCTTGGGGAGCACCGTGCTCAGCTCCAGATCCATCAGACTCCTTCAGCGCTGAGATCACCTGTAGAAAAATATTAAAATCCTCCGGCGCTGTATGTCGTTCCTTCAACCTGCTTCTTCGCCTCCTCAGCTCTAGTTTTGCTTGTTTTGGCTAGACGTCGACTTCTTTTATTCTCCGTTGTCCCTTTCCATTCACCCTTTCGCTTTCGCCTGGCATCTCGTTGTTCGGTGATCTTTTTGGCAATATCTGGTAGTTTCCTGGACCTGACTAACAGTTTCGCCTTCTGGGCATGGAGTTCACCCATATTAAACTCAGCCACTGCAGTTACTACCGCCAAATCTACCCTCTTTTCGGATACGAAGGTCTCTTTTGGGCATTTTCGCCAAATCAGAGCGTGGAGGCTTTCGTTAGCATTCTGCGAAGCCCCTCTCGGACACCGGGCCAGCAGTTCGTCATTTGCCAGACGTTCGTAGAGAGGCCTCATCTTTTCGACCACATTTGCATTGAGTCTCAACTGCATTTTTTCGTGGCCCGCTGGCTTTTCTTTCGTCGCTACACTTCTGTTGAAAAAACACCACGAGTCTCGACCAGTGGGGCATTTCGAATGTTGTGGATTTTCGTTGGTGGACATACAGTGGTCGAGAGTGGCATATATCGCCTGTTTCATAGCAGGCACGTTTGGAATATTCTTCGCAATGGCATTTCTGTAGTAACTAGTCAAGGTTACAATCGTCGTCTCCTTCAGTGTACCTTGACCACGGCCCCCTAGTACTACTCCTTTCGTTCTCCACTCGTTGACGAGCTTACGGAGTCCTGTGCCCATCCGTTTCGCAATGTGATTTACACATTCTTCTTTTGAGACAGGCATATCATCTCCATATGGAGCGATACTCTTGAGGTGAGCGAATGTTTTCGCATCACCATCGGATAATACTGTGATATATCTCATTTTGTTTTTATCGACTGATCTTTTCCACAAATGCTCGGCTGCCTTCGTCTCCATCGCAACAGATGATCCATCGTAGTTGGCATTGCATTCGCTGCTTGTTTTGTGGCCTTCTTGCCATATCCCGAATTCAGGTGAGTTAGCGTCTAGTTCAGCTGCAGCAACGACAAACATTTGGCAGTATTTTGAGAGGACCTGGTAGTCAATAGCCAATCCAGTAATGATATCAATGACTATTCCCACTCCATACATGGATGTAAAGCCTCGTTTGTGCCAAGTCCCGTCATACGATACTGCAATGTCGAGTACTTCTTTATTCTTTAGAGTAGGATCTATTGCTTCGTGAGCTTTTCGTACAGCTTTTCTTGCTTTTTCCAGAATCCTTTACTCCAGTTTTTTACTTTCCGCAGCTAACTTATCCATGTGTTTTTTGTGAGTGCGACTGCTGATGCCTCTCATACTCATTGCAGTGCAGAATTTTTCCATCCCTGAGTGTCCTTGTCCCGAAGTGATCATAGCATCAGCTGTTCGTCTATTTACTTCGAATGGTGGTCTCGTTCTGGTGACATCTTTGGTTCGGGGGCTCGTATAGCTCTCTCCCATTTTATAGCCACACGCTAGGCATTTCAGAATGAGTTCTGAACATAATCCATGCTGCTCTCTCACCTGTACGACAAGGGAATTTTCTGTGCATTCACTACATGCGGTGTTCTTTAATAATTCCGTCCAGCAGGTGGAATGTACAAGGAAAAACTCATCCTTGGCTTCCTTCTGAGCTCCTTCTTCTTCCGGTGTGCACATTATGTCGATCAGACTGAGTTTTTCAAAGCTCTCCGTTGCTTCAATAGTCGTATGCCGATTACGAGTCGATACTTCTTGCACTTCCGCTGGTCCAGGAATTTGACGTCTCGATTGTACTCCAGATGGTCCAGCCACTGGTTCGATCCCTTTATTTTGAACGGTTGTTGGGGTGCGATTTGGTATGGGCAGGTTAGGTACGGGAATTGGGTTGAATGCGGGAATTAGGTTAGGTACAGGTGGGTTATTGGGACGTAGATTTTTCACACAGTATTTCATTCTTTTATTCGAGCGCCTCTTGCGAGAGCGCCAGCGAGAACTGTCTTTATCCATTTTGAGAGGCAGATCTCTTCAAAACGCACGAAAATAGTTATTCGAATCGTAAGAACAAACTTGGACAGAAGTCGTGTATCAAGCGTGTATCTTTCGATAAAAGCAATATGGCGCGTAAAATTCGTGGCAAACGACGACCTATGGTAAAGCAGATTACGGATGGAACAACTATATCACAAACTGATTGTTACACAAATTATACACGACCCCCACGCCCGATGGGGGCGGTAGTATAGCAAATATGACGCGGAAAACGCTTTTGTTTGTTTATGGGGCTCAAAGTCACCTTAAAAAAAATCGTTTCACCACCATGTAATTTTTTATAGATAGAGGAAGGTTTCCAGGCGATTTTCCCGTCCAAAACGAAAAATCGATTTTTCGGTAATTTTGGACGAATTTTTCAGTACTGCCCCCCTTAACTTCTTGGGTACCCGAACCCAGGGAGAACCCGTTACAATACATATGGACATTTTATTAAGCATAAGCGTGTTTAAGTTTTTAATACACTTAAGGTTGTGATATATTTGGGTCTGACGATAGCTACGCAATGAAAATACATGATAATTGTTCCGTAAAAAGTAACCTTCCAGAAATGTTGGACAGAACCTAATT
This sequence comes from Tenthredo livida, assembly GCA_963992785.1. NCBI lineage: Eukaryota > Metazoa > Arthropoda > Insecta > Hymenoptera > Tenthredinidae > Tenthredo > Tenthredo livida. The sequence continues at coordinate 11,510,305 of OZ023072.1, read as the reverse complement.
GTTTATTGAAGTCCATATATAATAATATTCGAATTGAAATACTGTTATGATGAGTAACATATAACCCTGCGTGCAAGTAACTCCGCCATTGCCGGTCCCAAGCCCGGATGAGAAAGGAGGAGGGCTGCACGCAAGGTTAGATGTTGTTTGACGTTCCTGCTTATCGAGGGACTTCAGGCGGTATGAAATAGTACAAAACAACCGAGCGAGCGTAGCGAGCGAGCAAAATTATTAGGTGGTCAAGCGAAATTCTACAAAAAGTAGTGAAATCAACCCCAAAAAGCACCTTCGGTGCAAAAACCTTCCGCCAAGTCCATGAATGTATAATAAAGTACGTTATAACGTAAAGAAGGCAGTAGATTCCCGAGGGAAATAAAGTGACTCCAGGTGCAAATAAAATGGTTCGAAGAAAATTATTAATATTTGAGAAAATACAACTGTTGCGTTTCAGGTCTCGAACAAGACTATTGACGAAACAGAAGTTCGTCTAGCAACCGTTATCATTTGTTAGTGTAAAGTACAATTCGCATGTTTGATACTACTAGACCGTATGCGCTAAATATATCAGGCTTTATCCTTTTTTAACACTATTCCCCCCTAGAGAAAGAGTCGACCCGACTCTTCAAATAAAAAAGAATATGCAGAAAAAGGTTTTGAATGAAATAACCGGTCCAGTAGTCGCAAAATGATGAGTGTGTGAATTCTTTTGGGAGAGTGGGAGCTGTGGCTCAAGAAGTTAAAAATTTTCCAATAACTATCCGACATTTGTCCCTACTCTCAAGGGAAGCCACAGAAAACCTTGAGGGGATAGTATAGCTTTGTCTTATCAAAGTGAGTAATTTTCGTATAAAAAGTGTTCAATCCTCCGTCTTGAAGAGTCGCGGTAAAATTCAACCTTGTGGGGGTGTCTGGAATACTGGATGCCGCCTGGGAGCTAAGACTGGTATACAATCGGAAGACGTCAGGAGGCAGAAAAACGGGAAACGGGAATCCAAAACCATGAACCGCTTTCAGCAGGATTCCAAAAATTACAGCAAAACTGCACACCCTAGAGTGGAGGACAAATGTTAGTTTCATGGGAAAGGGCTAAGAGGTCAAGGTATTGGTTTGCTGAAGGCCTAGTTGAATATAGTAAAGTGAAGGAAAAAGGATAAAATTGGAACGATTTTATCTGGTCAGGATCATTTCAGGTTTCTTGGGAAGTAGTCCAGGGACGGACTGTGTGCTCTTTATCCTAATCCGACAGCAGCAAGCCGAGCTGCATATCATGCACTACAGCGAAGACGGGCCAGAGAGGAGAGACTGAGAATCGATACGGAGCGGCGGAATCCGGTTAAATTATTATACTGGATGGCAGAGCCTAATAATTTTGTTCACTTTCGTGATTTCGTTCATAAGATGTGATAAATGTTTCACAATGATTTGTTCTTAGTTACATATATGTAGTAGAGAAATACGTGAGATAACATTTTTCAAGGTTTCCAAGTTTTTCAAGTTTTTTAAGTCTATTTCTTACACCATTGCTCCATTTTAGTGTAAAACGAATACGTTTTGATACTGACGTGATCGAAATCAACGATAGAGTTGCGCTACAGAGTCCCTTTTCCCGTTCTCGGTGCACGGTTAATCGAGAGACTCGGTAGTCTCGCGCTAAGTACATTGAAAAAAAAATTTTTTTCAAGCGCGAGACTCAACGAGTCTATCAACGATCAACGAGTACATACCCGAGAGGCAACTACCCTAACCTATATCGCGAACTAGTATCTTCGTTTTTTTCCACCTCACAACATACACGAATTGAAACTAATTTTTTGCAACACCTACATCGGAAGACCTGTTTTATGCATCGTCTATAGGCACTTAAAATGTCTTGTAAACACTAGTGCGAAAAAACTTTCTCGCACTAGTGTTTAAAAGCGCACCAGTGTTCAAAAGACTTTTCAGTGCCGATAGACGGCATAAAACAGAACTATCGATGTAGGTGTTGCAAAAAATAGTGTTCGATACACGAGCGAAGCGCGGCAATGTCACTCGTGTGGCGGCGCAGAGCACGAGCCCGAAGTCTTGTCTTCGTCTCGCCTTCGGCTCGCCTCCGACTCGACTTCGGGCTCGTACTACGCCTTTACACTCGCTGTGCGGCATTGCCGCCTTTACGCTCTTGTAACGAAGAATACTATAATCTAGGATGTGGGCATGAACAGCTTTCATTTCAGCCCTAGATTGATTAAATCGGTGTCCGGAGTGCTGAGATATGATTAACTACAAATCCTGATACCCCGTTTCCTCGTACAATGTTTCTCCTTCCCTTTTGTCGTCGTCAGACCAAGATTGACATTAAAACCATTCTCATATAAAATCACTAGACGGGAAACCACACAAAAGTTGTATAGAGTTACGTCAGTACGAGATAGTTACGACGTAGGTAGCACCAGTATCGCAGATAGAAACCGTTTGCAACACTAGCAGACGTGTGTTGTCATTTTTTCATGTTTTTGAATCGAAATAAAAGAAATAAGAGAAAGTACGAGCAATGCTTAATACAGAATTTGAACATACACAAACTAGTGAATACCCACCAAAATCCCCTCGGGTGCGAAAACTTTACGCCAATTACATTAATGTGATAGTCACCAACAAAAATGTTTCGATAGGTAAATCTTAAATACTACGATCTCAAGCTTTTGAGTTTATGCGAATCGACTGACGTGTAAAATTCACGGTGATAAATAAAATAACAATTGTGAACGGACAAGACTGTCAGATGACTATGACCTGACCATTACCTCTAAATTTTATTCACCTATAGATTGTAGATATGGCTTATTTCCATTTATAAATGCAATTATCTGGAGAAACCGTTTTTCCGATTCAATTATTTAGCAAGTTATCGCCTGAGGAAGTCCGACAAGAGAAAATCAAGAGAAAATGTTGAAGTTGAAAAATATGAGGATACCATGATTTAATATAGGGAACGGCAAGGAGCCAGACGAATAAAGTGGAGTTCAAGAGTTGGATTGCAACGAATTCCACTTAAAGCTCGATGTAAGGCTCATTTCTAGAGGCTCGTCTGCTCGGACCTAAATTGTGAGCCAACGTTATGTGTAGGATTTCAACGAGTTCTATATTTGATCTCGGTATCCTCTAGTGCAAACGAGACTGTGAGTCGACGTTGTATGTTGGACAACGATAGGCTTTATTCTACACTCCACGTCAACGTAATACCTTGACCTTCGGTGAAGATAATTTTTTAATCCATGTTTTACAAATCGCTTAGATTCTCAGCTCAGAAGCTCAATCAAATTCAGATTAGTGCTATCACGACAAATGGTGAGAATGAAAATACTCATTTAACCCTCCGTTGTCACACTGGGTCAATTCGACCCATAGACTTTTCAGCAAAATTGTTCCTATGTCTTGTTGTCTTCTGATATGAAACAAAACAACTTTCGATACATATTCTACACTATTCAAAGCATGTTCTATAATTTTTTTCATCCACGTCAGATGGATAGTTTTTTCACGATCGTCATTTGAAATTCGACACTCTCCGGAAGTGTGACAACGAAGGGTTAATATTAACGAAATGATCGATCGACTCCCTCTTTCTCAGATGATAGAGATTCTGATTTATATTTATTTATTTATTGTAGACTCAGCGTATAATCATTTATGAATGGAATTATTGAAGAACAATCTTTCTTATGGATTGTTTAATTTTGTAGCGGGTCGCCGTATAAGACGTGAGGATGATGAAAGAAAACGCTTGGGTTGCAAAGTATCGGTATAGTGTGATTCGATACGAGAAACGGCAAGAGTCAGACAAAGAGAGCAGAATGCGAGTGTTCGACTTCATAAACTTCCATTTTATGCTCTACGCTAGTCTTGCATGAATAGGCTCAATTCCATATATTTCGATACCTTCTGTGCAGACCCGAATTTAAAGTTAACGTTATGAGTATGGGACGCGTACATGTTCTTTTTACAGAGGACCTAGCTGCATTGAAAAAAAAAATCACCTAAGAATTGCAATACATATATCTCATATTTATATACCGGAAGAAATCTTGATAGTATACAGTAGACTGCCGTCGATTGCGCATGCGCCAAATAATTCATTTTCATTGGTCGGTAAGCTCGTCCCGCGGTAGTATTATGACGTAGTAGGCACGGGTGCCAACATGCGAAAAATTAAGCGAAAGCTGTCAAACTCTCGCGCGTAAAGTAGTCAATCGAGGTTATGTTGATATTCATCTAAATTCGACGTTAATTATTGCGAAAGAAAA